>CM024640.1:18290546-18677270 GCA_014182715.1 Eucalyptus cloeziana
GGAAAATAGCCTCAATGCTCTGGATTTTGATGGTCAGAAGATCAGACTAATGGCTGTTTGACTGGATAAAGACCCTAACGGATATTTTAAAGGAAAAATAATGTGGATGATTTTTAAACTTTTAACTCAATGTACAATTGGTCTATGAATTTTTAATTTATTTAATGTGGTCCCTTAACTATTAGTAAATATTCAATGTATGTTGAGTTGAATTTTTAAAAATGATGAGTCAACATGTCTATCCTTTTGTCCATCTACTTTGGGAAAGGACTTGGTGTTAATATGTCCATCGTTATTTGATGTTGTGGATTACTATATCTTATTGTGGATAATCCATGTTTAACTTTTTTTTTTGGTCCACCGATTCAAACGTGGTTGATATGAAGCTACATCATTAGATTCCATTAACTTAAATTAACGGAAGAATGACCTTGAACATTTTTATATAGTTTAAGGACTAGATTGAATATTAACAAATACTTTAAGGACTATATTGAATAAATTAAAAGTCTAGAAATAAAATTATGCATTGGCCCAAAGTTCATGGACTATTTGTGTCATTTTCCTTATTTTCAAGCTGGGAGGTCTTTAAAAACAATTCAAAGTAGTCAGGTAAGCTTTGCAAAGTTTATGAACAACTTTCTCTATGTGCTGCATTGAATTCTCTTGTTTTCTATTGGTGCAAGATAGAGTGATCTCTGATTATAAATCTTTGCAAATGTTTTCTTAACAATCTCCTAAAGTAGGGAAAGGCATTGGACGAGAAATATGTTCAATTTTGGAAGGATATTTGTAGAAGGAGAACAAGTTATGGAAAGATGGTGTTGAAGTTTGGATGGACCAATAGAATGTGAAAAACTCATTGAAGATGAGGATGTCAATTTGCTTCGAAGAACCTATTTGCAGAAGGGGAACATGCCATGTAACAAAGACTCGTGAAAAGGTTGGAAGGACCACTTTGCAAAAGTAGTACATGTGGTTCTACATACAAGCCTCTACAATACTGTTGGGAAGACTTAGCCCGTCATCAATTTGAATTGGATTCATGTTGGTGTTTTCCAGCCGTCTTCAAATGTTGAATCCGCCGAAAGCATCTTGGAGTGAATAAAACCCGTTTTGCCATAATTAGGAATGCAGAATAGATGTCGAACACACTGCAGAGTGTTCTACTTTGGGAAATAACTTCAATGCTTTGGAGAAAGACATTCTGATGGTCAAAGAAGATCAAACCAATGGCTGTTTGACTAGACAAAGACCCCAACAGATATTTTGAGGGGAAAATAAAGCAAATGGTTACTGGACTTTGGCTTAATATATAATGTAGTCTTTGAACTTTTAATTTGTTCAATAAAGTCCTTAAACTATCGGTAAATATTGAATGTAGTCTTTCTATTTGCTTAAACAACAAATCATATATTGATGATGTCACAAATTATTGTATGTTGAGTTGAATTTTTAAAAATGATGAGTTAACATGTTAATTTTTATATCCATCTAATTTGGGAAAGGAAGAAAAATATGGCATTAATATGTCCATTGTTATTTGATGATGTGGATTATTACATCCTAAATTGAGATGAATATGTTATGTGGATAATCCAAATGTAACTGTTTTTTTTTTATCCGTCGTTCAAATGTAATTGATTCTAAGCTACATTATTAGATTCCGTAAACTTGAATTAATGGAAGGAAGACATTGAACATTTTCAAATAGTCTAAGGGATTAGATTGAATATTTACAAATATTTCACCAATTACATTAAATAAATTAAAAATTTAGAGACAAAATTGAACATAGTGCTAAATTTCATGGACTATTTATGTCATTTTCCTTTCTTTTTTTTTTTTTTTTTTTAGCTTGGAAGTCCTTAAAAACAAATCAAAGTAGTCGGGGAAGCTTTGCAAAGTTTACGAACAACTTTCGACTTTCTCTATGTGTTGCATCGAATTCTCTTGTGAGACAAATTTTGAGACAAATTTTAGGATTTTTAGTGCACTATTTATTGCTTATACGCATTCGATTACTGCTATCACGTTACAAATTACCATGGCTGTTATGATCCATTGCTAATCATCTTATATTTTCTCATGGTGAGATTGGTTAGCATCAAAGATTGATCAACCGCAATTCTTTACTCAGAAGATCACATCAGCTAACATGAACTTTAATCCACCTAATGTCCAATTTCATGTCAGCCAGCGGCATATTTCATTATAAACAATGGAGGGAGCATCTTCTTTATTTCAAAATAATAATCACGTTGAATTGTATTTTCTACAGCATTACTTAGCCTACTATCTATTTTTTTTCAACAATTTTTTTTTTTTAAAAAAAAAGGCATCATTGCAGGCGTGAATCGTGGTGGGGGAAAAAAACGTTTCTTGTGGAGACTATTATTGCTACATATTGCAAATAAGGGTTTCAAAAACACTCAGTTTTCATTTTAGCGGCTGACATTTTCAACAGCTTTTTTATTTCGGGTCAGAATTTTCAACAGCTTGTATTCAGGTGTCTTTGCACTTTGTAGGGTGTGAAAATTCAAGCTTGCTGTTCAATGTCTCCGTACTTGTTCTGGCACAGTTTATATCTTACCTTTTATGATTAATATCACAAAAATTTCAAATTAATACCTTCAACAAATTTATCATCCATTAATTTTTGTTAAATTTCACTATCAAATTGATAAGTTGGATGACACGTGTTGGTTGACAGTTGAATTAGTTTGGGGTTTTACTCTCCATTTAACAAAAAAACTAATAAATGGTAAATTTGTTACAAATGTACCAAGTTAGAGATTTTTGGTGGCAAAAAATTAGTTTATGGTGAATTTGTTATAAGTGTATCAATTTAGAGATTTTCGTGATATTAATCCTCCTTTAAATATATGGTCATTACACTCACATCCTGTCATAAATTATAAGTGTCTAGGCATTGACCCTGATTGCGATTTTCATGGTTCAAGCTAACCCATCCATACCAAGGATGTTTTTCCTATTTCTTTCCATTTTTTAATACCAATAATAAATATTCTACTCTAGGACATGCATTAAGTTAATTTCATTTTACTAGGAGACATTGCCTAGCAATTTTATTTTTAAGTCCACTTTAAATTATATGAAACTGACATCTTCTGCAAATAATGAGCACATTCATAGTAATGACTTCTTACAGTGTTGAATTTTCAAACTTTAAGGTTTGCCCTCAACAATATTTGAATCTGATATATATAGAATTTTATTTCTTCTACGAGAAATAAATGTTGTGATACTACAACATGTACTGCTCTTTCAAGGCAAGAATTTCCCCCGATTAAGTGTGCGACAAATGCAAGAAAAGGGGCATCGTAGAACTTGGAATGGTGGTAACCCAAACGTGGAACATGTGCGGCATATTTGGAATGCAAGATAACACGTTTGGAATTTGCTGAAGACATTCATGAACAAAGGCAAAAAATAAATGTTTTGTAGTATTTTGGCATTTCGCAGTTCTACTTATAAAATACTTTATTTTCTGTCGAAAAATAGATACATATTTGAACTCGTTGTTGTTAGTGACTTGGACAACTATATTTTGTGTTGTTCGAGATAGCGCAAAAATTACTGAATGCGTTGTCACAGAATTGTTCAAAACACAAAAATGGGAACACTGTTGGCTTTCCTTTTCCTCCCAATCAATAATGATCGAGGCTTATTTTGCTGAAAAATTGGATTAGATTAAGTTTTCATTTATTTCGTTGAAAATCGACGCATCATAAAAATACTTTTTCAGGAAAATGATAATATTTTCTAATATTTGTTTGAAAATGAACTTAAAAATATTTTTCATCATTTAGTAAGAAAAACTTACTTCTATTTTCTGAAAGAGACATACACTATTTATATGATATAAGGGAAACATATATTATATCAAATTATTTACCTCGGCGTGAGTGTCTAGGATTGGGCCTTGGCCTCCCGCCGGGTTTTTCAAGCCCAAGCGTCTAGGTCTTGGTCGTAGGAGCTAGGATTTCTTGGACCTAGCCACTAGGAACATGAGCATGTGAGCAGAGTACTTGGGCTCGATCTTGTTGACCCAGGCTCCGCTTCTGATAACTAAGGTGTGGGAGTCTAGTACATAAGGACCTAGGCACAATCACATGATAATTACTTAATGACACTCGGGCAAATCCCTGGACGAAATCATATTAATGGACTGATTAAATAATTTTCAATAAGAAAAATAGTCATTCTCAATAAACAATATAGATTAATGGTTTTGAATCTCGAAGAAACCAGACAAAGCATGGATATTTTCTTTGTGTGGGCTATGAACATTTTGGCCAGAACAGAAGAGAGCTCTCTCGAAAACTCCGGTCCTTCATATACTCTCAACGACTCGTCGTTGACGCTTAGTTCATTGAACGAGAAAACATCTCTTCCTCCTCCTCCTCCTATTTCCAAGTTGTCCTCGCGGTCATAGGTGAATTTTTCTCAGGAGAATTTCATCGAACACTTGCCCTTTATTCATTTCTTCCCCTCCTCATATACCTGTCTTTGTTTCGTCGCAGTCTGTCACTCTGCACCCATATCTCCATGAAATTAAGTGCAAGATCTTCTGCGACAAGGTCCCCAAAGCTGCCGAGTTCAGTGATTTTCATTCATGTTGTTCGTCTTCGTGTTTCTTTTCATTGTGCAAAGAAAAGACGGTTCTTGGTGAAAACTTCGAAGGAAGGTTAAATGGTGACGTATTTGCTCTTTTCCAAATTTTCGGTCACCTGTACTGGTTGAGCATGCTAATTTTAGGCTTGCCGTGAAATATGTCGCCTCTATGAAGGTTCCAATATGAATCAACTGCTTATTGGCTTTAAGATTGAAATTAATTAGGTTTCATTGGAGATTTTGAGACCAGGTTGAGGTTATTGTGTCCAAGGAAGCTTGGATGATGATATGGGTGGGGGAAGTTCGATTTTGTTGTGGAGGTTCTTCATGAAGAAGATTCCCGGGGGGGCTTTTTTACGAAGAGAAGAAGTAATTTTTTCTTGTTTTGAAGGTGCTTTATTCATTGACTGAAAATATTTTCCTTGATTGATCTAATTTTCGTGCATCAAATGCTGGAAAATTCAGAAAATTTGGAAGTCGTTTTCCACCAAAAAGAGGCAACCTAAAAAAAAAAAAAAAGTGGTTGGATCAGAATAGGAAAGAGATATCATTAGCAGATCTGGCCGTGTATGAAAAATTGCTACATCTTCCATACTAAAGTTCACAGGACAAAAGACTCTGTCAGCGCATTGGAAAGGATAACGACAAAAGAAGTGATCGAGAACTGATTCAATATCTACCTATCCCACTCAAGGAAGATTACTCTGTCATGTCCCGAAGAAGTTATCCTTTTCTCCAGTTTCTTTTTCAGTGTCATGTCATACAAATCAGTTCAACAAATTTGATTAGGTTTACCGTATAACATTGTTTCATCTTCGTTCCTCAGTTGCTTTGATTATATTCTTCTCTCCTTTTCAAATAAGTTCTATAGTTCGACCAAAAAATAAAAATAAAAATTCTACAGAACATATTAAATGTTAATACAAGGAGTTTATTCGATAGTGTATATAGTAAATAAAAGGATTACTTTACCAAATAGAAGCATTTATACAAGGAAAGTAGCAACATTTTCGTTGGCCATCAAGAGGCCAACAACACTGACACTCAAAATACAAACACACACTTGACCCGTGTTCGGGCAATCAGAGAGTGGGCAACTCTCATACAAACCGATGTCAACAAGGGAGACGCCAACAAGACATTATTCCTTAACTAATAGCGAAACCATGTGCTCGAAACCTTCAACTGAGGATAGAAGTGTTCATGTTAATAGGACTTTCGGAATCATCTTTATTTTTCTCTACCAATTGAAGTAGCAGAAGCAAGCCCTTCCTAAGCCGCTCGCATGACAAGCCCCGTACACTGCGCCCTCCCAGTTCTTGCACTGCTAATCACAATGATTGCTATTACCACAAAACCCGCTCCATGTCTTGCTTCGCCTTTTACATGTATCTGCTTTCGCCATCGGCGCATGGCCTAATTGAATGCTCAAGCCAAACAAAGAGTGCTTCGTGCCTACTGTTGAGTGATGTTTGCTTGTATTCGCATATTTTCATATGTACCTCCGCTTTCATGCTCACTGTAGTCTTTCCTAAATTATTTACAGACGCGTACTTGTATAACCAGCGGATACCAACAGAATGTACTTACAAGCATATGAATGATCTGCATGCCCGAAAGAATGATATAAGTCCTTTATACATAAACCATGAAAATGCCAAACATTATCATTATCCACACACTTATATGCAATTGAAAGTGGACTGACCGTCGAGGAGGAGAAAATAAAGACAAATCAGTTTGATGAAAGTGGCACTCCTGAAGAACTTGGCCATGGTGAAGAAGAGTAGTAATTGTAATAAGAGAATGTTAGGACTTAAAAGACGATAGTGTATGCTTGGTGATAGTTGGTCTATCGTTGAGCATTGAAATTTATTGGCGAAAGGGTAGAAGGTGACAAAAGAGAGCTCATCCTATGCTGCCTCCTATCCATTTTGTTTATGCTATATAAAAAGAGTTTCAGTTTCATAAGAGTGCATGCAGTCAGCTGGTCTTTTTTTTTTTTTTTTTTTTGCAGTCAACACCACTGAGGATATGCGTTTCAGGTGAACTTTTATAGTGTCTTTGCAATGGTGGCAATTGCTTTCAACGTTATATACCTTAAGCCATTGAAATTGTTTGTGATTGCACTATCGATGAGTTTAAAGTGTGGATAAAAATGTCACCATTTATAGCTTAAACTTCTGCGAACATACCTTGTACAGTCAAGAATAGTGTGAACTAAATAGGGAAAATTGTCTAAAAAGTCTTAAACCTATTGTACTTTTGCCAATTTAGTTCTAAACTTTTTAATTTTGCCAATTGATTCTTAAACCTTTACAACTTTTCTCAATTGAGTCCATTCGGTGAATTTTGGCCGTAAATTGCTGACATGGATGGTTGGTGCTAATGTGTCAATTTTTTAATAATATTTATTATTTATTTATTTATTTTTGATTTTTTTAAGGGTTTGGAGGACCTCGCTTGGCCGATGGCAAGGGCGTCATGTTCCTCGCTGGTTCTAAGGGAGGGCTTGTGCGCCATCACTTTTGCTGGCGAGGGTCGGCCGGTCATCCTCACTAGCCTTCTCTCCAAACCCTTAAAAAAAGAAGAAAAAAAGAAAAAAAGAAAAATTATTAAAATATCATTAAATATTATTTAAAAATTTGCCACGTCAGCACGGCCGTCCACATTAGTAATTTCTGGCCAAAATTGATCGAATGGATTCAATTGACAAAATGTGATGATGTTTAGAACTAAATTGGCAAAATTGAAAGGTTTAAGACTCGAATTGGCAAAAATGCAATAGATTTAAGATTTTTTGGACAATTTTCTCAAACTAAACATGTACATGTCTTTATTGGAAAATGCCAAAAAAGAGGACAAGAGAGAGTTTCGCATTTAAATATTTTGTTGCTTTCATCAATGTCGAATAGAATAAAAAATGAGGAGAGCTAGGAAGTTTCGATCACTATAATTTTCATTTATTCTCATGCTCAAAAAAGCCCAATTCCGTAAAAACTCCCGGACTTTCACTTTAGTCCAATTCTGCCTCAAAGGTTTTTATATAAAAAAATCACAAATTTTCATAAACTTGAATCAGGCCACCAAGGAGGTAAATGCCCTTCCGCTAGCATGGAGTTCGTCGGCATTGCCAGTACTTAGATTCGTGGTTGCACGAGGCAAGGAACCTCCATGCAAGCCAATAGACGGAGTTAATGGATGTATATCTATGGTCGAGAGAGAGTGTGTCGTTAAAGTGTGCGACCACAGGTGGAGTGGCCACATATTTGGGGTCCGGAGGGCGTTGGGTCTTGATAGCAGGGTGACCCCAGGTGGAGTGGCGTTAGCAAGGGATGGTTTGGCAGTGACAATAGGGCAGATAATTAAAAAAGTTTGCGGCCTTCATGGCCCTGGATTTGTGGTCCACAGGGCATTGGGTCTCAGTAGTGAGGACCCCACAAGTGTCAAATGTTGGAAAAAGATTAGATAACATGAAAAATAATAAGAATAGTTGGAAATCTATTGAAAAATATGAGAAATAAAAATCAATTGTTTGAGGTGTGCAAACACTATCCTTAAGGATAATTTCGTCCTTTGGAATACGAAACTGAGTATATAAGGCTCTAGCGACTATCTTATCAATATACAACAGACATTTTTTTATATTCCGCATTGAATATTAGAAAGAACAAGAACAACATTATGTGTATAACCTAGTAAGAAAAGGAGAATAAATAGCAAGAAAAAGAATATTCTTATTTTGATATATTGATATCAATTTCCAAATACATTTAAAAAACAATTTGTAGGTAAAAGAAAGAGAGAGCCGTTTTCTTTAATCAATTGGTAACTATTGAAGAAGATAACCGCTATAAAATAATGAATAGTTTATGAAAAATAAATCTAACGTTATAAAGCCGTTATACAACAATTAGAAAGCCGTTTTTTCTTTAGATATTTCATGTTCTTTTTATTATATATGATATAAATAGATGAATGTTTAACAAATTAGTCTCTGGCAAAGACATTATAGTTGGAGTATCATGATGCTTCTCATTTATGAATCATGTTAGAGAACCATAATTATAATACATGGAAGGGGTTGTGTCGATTAACGACATATAACTGTTATGACTCGCATTAGTTTTCTAACTTAATTGTGATTATTATGTGATAGTCAATTTGAGAAATGTCTTCGCATAATGTTACTGTGCATATCATAGTCTTTTATTAAACCATAAAAGAAAGGTCATATGGACCAAGTGAAAGAATGTAAGAATAATCGTAGCCCATGTGTTATTATTAATGTTTAATAAGATAATGGTTGCACTTTTTCCACTCTCTCTTTGACTAAAATACTCCTCAATATAGTTTATAGTTTTCTGATTATATTGCCCTTTATGGTTCCCACTGTTTAGCATCCTCGGTCATTATTCTAAGAAAGTGTTCCCTTTTTTACTGTTGTCCCTTTTTATCGATTTCCCATTTCTTTTCTTGTGGGTCCCATATCCACTTTCCTTAATCTTCTTCCTTCTCTCCGTTCTCTTTCGAGGTAGAGAAATGGAGAATTAGAAAGGTCACGTCCTTGTGCTCGCATATGCTAGTTAGTGCCACATCTGTTAGACTAAATATAAATTAAAACCTTGACTATCCCGATTTATCAATCACAGATAAATTTCATACATAATTTGGGATCAATTTGCGGAAACATAAAGATCAACATACATCCAGCCATTGATGAGATTTGCAAAAGTAGTAGACCCCAAAACTTCTACGGATTCACGTAGCACGATTGATATGCAATATGGGAACACCAGATCTGTACATTCTGTTTTACTAGCCAATACCCCTCAAACCTGATGGTGTGTTTTCTGTAGTGATTAGGTTTTGAACTAGATGACCTGACATTTTTATTCGTTTATTACATTACCGATATCTTCCATCAAGACCATTATGGTAATATATTAACGGGCAAATATTACGTAATACACGTGGGCAATAAATTGGGCAATAAATTAGAATTTATTGGAAATACAATATTGGGATCGTATTTAGAATAATAAATAATATATTACATATTATAACATTCTCCCACTTGATCCCAATATTCCATCAAATGAATTATTAACCCAAACCCACATAAACTTCATACTGAAATAAAACACATGAATCACGGCGATAAGTCCTCTTAGAGTGAGTATTATCTTCCGTGTATCACAATGTATTTTATCAGTCCATATGTGATCAAATAACTTAATGAATAAACCTTATGTTTACTCCAGGTCAAATGTAATTGTTTTTCTCATAATAACTGAATGTATACAACTGTATTGAGAAAAACATTATAAATGAATAAAATTCTCACAAATTCTTCTATATAAAGAAAAATTTACATGATTGGACCAATGCTCATTCTAAATATGGATTCTTATAACTCATTGGTACATGCCTTTATTTAAAGAATTAGCTTAATCAAACAAGTGCTTTCGTGTTTTATGACAACTTTATTCTTTTTAACACGTTCTCTAGTGGCTAAATACTTGATGTCGATGTGCTTGCTTTGACTACCCCTTTTGTGGTTCTTAGCCATGAAATTTGTAGTTGAATTGTTGCAAAACATTCTTAATGGCCTAGCAATGAAATCCACAACTCTAAACCCTACTATGAAACTTTTTAACCACACACCATGTGAGGTGGCCTCAAAACAGGAAACGAACTCTACCTCCATAGTGGAAGTGGCAACCAAGGTCTGTTTTGCACTCCTCCAGGATACAGCTCCACTAGCAAACATAAAAACATATCCCGATGTTGATTTACGGGAATCAATGTAGCCATCAAAGTCTGAGTCCGAGTAACCAACTACTTCCAAGTTGTCCGTCCGTCTATACATAAGCATGTGTCCCTTTGTTCCTTGAAGGTACCTCATCACCTTTTTTGCAGCTCTCCAGTGGTTCATATCTGGATTACTTTGGTATCTTCCCAACATTCCCACAACAAAGGCTATGTTAGGTCGAGTGCAAACTTGAGCATACATCAAGCTTTCGACAGCAGAAGCATATGGGATGTTTTTCATTTGTTTCCTTTCAAAATTGTTCTTCGGGCATTGGTTTAAATTAAACCTATCACCCTTCAAAATGGGTGCTATACTTGGTGAACAATCTTTCATCTGAAACCTCTCTAAGACCTTATTGATATAGGTTTCTTGAGATAGTCCTAATATACCTCGAGGTCTATCTCTATGGATCTTAATGCCAATGACATAAGACGCTTCACCCATACCCTTCATATCAAAACTCTTAGAGAGAAATTGTTTCACTTCATATAACAACTCCTTATCATTGGTTGCAAGTAAAATGTCATCTACATATAGGATAAGGAAACAAATTTTGCTCCCACTAACCTTCTGGTATATACATTGATTCATGATATTCTCTATGAAACCGAATGAAGAGATGACCTCATGGAATCTTAAGTACCATTGGCAGGATACTTGTTTCAAGCCATATAGAGACCTTCTAAGCTTGCATACCAAATTCTCACCAGCTCTAGGGAAGAATCATTCTGGTTGTTTCATGTTCACCACTTCTTCCAATTTTCCATTGAGGAACGCTGTTTTCACATCCATTTAATGTAATTCCATATCAAAATGAGCAACTAATGCCAAAATAGTACGAAGAGAATCTTTCTTGGATACAGGAGAAAATGTTTCCGTGTAATCGATTCCCTCATTTTGAGTAAATCCCTTGGCAACGAGTCTGGCTTTGTATCTCTCAATATTGCCTAATGAATCCTTCTTAGTTTTGAAGACCCATTTACAACTAATGGCCTTCGCACCATCGGAGCAACTCAACTAAATCCCAGACTTCGTTTGATGCCATAGAATTCACCTCTTCCTTCATAGCATTGTACCATAAATTGGATTTATCACAACTCATGGCTTGTGAAAACGTCTCAGGATCACTTTCAGCTCCAACATTATAGTGAGATTCTTGTAGATACACAATATAGTCATTAGGAATTGCTGATTTCTTCATTCTAGTAGACCTTAATGTTGCATCAACATCCTCCTGAGGAGTTTGTTGTTCAACTGGAAGTTCAACAGTATTTGGTAATTGCTGAACAGTTTGGTCTACCGGATCAATATCAACAGGTTGTGGATCTTCAATGATTGGTTGCTTAACGACCGGTTGAACTGAAGGGGTGTTGTAAGCAACAACCAATCCAGTACCTGAGGTGGAAGGTTGAGTATCTGAATGATCTTCTTCGGGAACAAAGTCCCTGAATTGATTGCTTCCACTAATTAGATTATTCTCAAGAAATTTAGCATTTCTTGATTCCACAAACCTAGTGGTGTGAGATGGACAATAAAATCTATATCCTTTGGACCTTTCGGCATATCTAACGAAATACCCACTTATAGTCCTTGGATCTAACTTCTTTTCCTGTGCATTGTAGACTTTTACTTCAGATGGGCATCCCTAAACACGTACATGTCGCAAACTCGGTTTCCAACCTTTGAATAACTCAAAAGGCGTCCTTGGAACAACCTTGGTTGGAACTCGGTTTAATATGTACACAACCGTTTTAAGAGCCTCAGTCCACAAAAACTTAGGAAGTTTGGAGTTGCTGAGCATACTCCGCATCATGTCCAACAATGTTCAGTTTCTTCTTTCTGCGACACCATTTTGGTTCGGTGAACCAGGCATAGTGTATTGGGCAATAATCTCATGCTCTTCAAGAAACTTCGCAAATGGACCAGGTGCTTGTCCATCTTCAGTGTATCTACCATAGTATTCTCCACCTCTATTTGACCTCATGATCTTAATTTGCTTGTCGCATTGTTTCTCTACTTCAGTTTTAACTACCTTAAAGGCATCTAGTGCTTCGTGCTTATTACGAAGCAAGTAGAGATACATGAATCGTGAATAATCGTCTATGAAAGAAATGAAGTATCTCTGACCATTTGAGTCCATATCCGGACTACAAATATCTGTATGTATGATTTCTAATATTTCTGTACTTCTCTTAGTACATTTCTTTGACTTGTTGGTCTGTTTTCCTTTTATACAGTCTACACAAGTGTCATAATCAGTAAAATCTAGAGTATTAAGTACTCCATCATTTACCAGTCTCTTAATTCTATCCATGGAGATATGTCCCAACCTCCGGTGCCACAACATAGAGGAATCCTCATTCACAACACATTGTTTTATTCCAGCATTGTCATGAACGTGCATCGCATTATTAATGACATTGTCTTGTAAATTAATTTGAAAGAGACCGTCAGACAAAATACCACTCCCAACAATTTTAGATTTATACGATAAATTGAATGTTGAATCTGAAAATTCAAAGGAGTATCCCAAAGGTACAAGTCTTGAAACTGAAAATAAATTCCTAGAAAAATTAAGAATATAAAAGGTCCTTTCTAAAATTAAAACAAAACCACTACTGAGAACTAATCTGCATGTCCCAATAGCTTCCGCACGCAAGTGTCACGGGCCGAAAGAAGGCCAATCCAAGAGGTTCCTGGAGGACGGCCGTGACGCATCTGTGGAGGACCTCCTGCTTTCACTCGGATTCCCACTAAGTCTTCTCCCCGAAGTTTCCAAGGGCGGGCGATATCGTAATTAGACTCTATCTCTATTTATGTCGGTAGTTGATAGCTCTCATTTATGTCGGTGGTTAGTAGCCGCCATTAGTGTTGGTAGTTAAGGCGGTGCGATCTTGTCCGCCAGTTAAGATCTAGATCAACGGATGTAATCGGAGGGCCTCAAGTATAAGAAGGGGTGCCCTCCCCCTCATTTTGTATCCATCCAATCCTTTTCAGTAATACAAGTTCATTTCTTTCCAGAGCCCCTCTCTCTAGAAGCTTTCTCTCTCTACGATCCGGGTTTGCAAGCGAGTGTGCGAGCGTTGATCGAGCAAGGCTTGGCTTAGGTGATCCAAAATAACCTGAGTCGCCACACGGTCACGATCCCAATCGATCGGCCCGTGACAAGTGATATTAGAGCAAATGAGAGATCCGTTTCCAGAGCTCGAGGAGCGCCAACTATTCAAGAGAATGTCGAGCCAAGACGCTGTCATGGATGGAGAGGCCGTGCAAGCCAAGAAGCCTTACGGTCGAGCAAAGAAAAGAGATGCCTCGATGGATGCTGCAGCTGCGTTCGATGAGAAGATCGGGAAGGTTCGGAGTGCCGTGCTCGAACTCATGGAAGGTCTTGACGAAGTAAGAGACCGGGTCATGGAGGTTGAGACTTCGCTCCGTGAAGACTTCACGACCGGTCTCAACGAAGCTACAGCCCCGTTGCACGACAAGGACGAAGCCCTTGAAGCATCGATCGATGTGTTGAAAGAGCGCATCCAAGTGATCGAGGAGGTGAGCCCTTGTAGAGACGAGGTCGAAGCCATGAAGGCGGAGATCCAAGAGCTCAAGACTGAGCTCGCTCTATGCAAGTAGAGCATCACCAATGGCACGATGCCCACACAAGCGGTGCCCAAGCTTGAGGTGCCAAAGCCGAAGGAATTCAAAGGCGAACGATCTGCCAAGGACGTGGACAACTTCGCCTGGAGCATGGAGCAATACTTTGGCGCCGTCAACATACACGACGAGTCGATCAAGGTACGAACTGCTTCCATGTTCCTTATTGATATGGCAATGCTTTGGTGGCGCAATAGGTGTGATGAGACTAGGCGTGGTGCCAATCCCGTGGACACATGGGATGACTTCGTAAGGGAGTTCCGAGACTATTTCTTCCTCGAGTTCGCTTAGCAGGAAGCCCGTAGCAAGATCCATCGCCTCGAACAAAGAGGTACGATCTGAGAGTACGTGAAAGAGTTCACGGAACTCAAACTCTAGATTTGCAACCTAAGCGAAGAGGAGGCTCTCGGAGCGTTCATGGATGGGTTGAAGCCATGGGCACTACTTGAGCTCAAACAAAGGGATGTGATGAGTCTCGCGAGAGCACTAAGCGTGGCCAAGTCGCTCGTCGATCTCACCAAAGCCGACCCAAGGAGTAGAGCAAGAGAGTGGAGGTCGGATCGATCCTCCGAGGATGAAGCTAGAGATGCTCCCCGTGCGCCGAAAGATCAAAACGGCCGAGTCAAGACATGGGGTGAAGGTACTTCCAAGCCATCCTTCCAAAGGGGTCGACCACAGACGGACTACACGAGTAAGTTCGATCAACCCCCGCCTTCTCCTTGCTTTATCTGCAAAGGTCCGCACTGGACCCAAAAGTGCTCGAAGAAGGGTCGAATCAACACCCTCCTTGCCATCGAAGAGGAGGAGGAGCCTAAAGAAGAGAAGCGGCAAATCTGGATTGGAGCGGTGAAGATGATCAACTCCGTCCAAGCTCGGTTGCCAACCAAAGAAGAAGGAATTACACCGAACACGGACATGTTCTTCCTGGAGGTCAAAGTGTGCGGCCGAACGCTTTATGCTTTGGTCGACATGGGAGCGTCGAACATGTTCATGTCGACTGAGGTGGCAAAAGCCTTGGGTCTTCGCGTGGAGCCATCCGGGAAGTCCTACAAGCCAATCAATTCGGGCGACTTCCGTGGCGTAGGAGCAACTCCCGATGTGGATGTCAAGATTGGCGGATGGAGAGACAAGATGACTTTCGAGGTAATCCCGCTTGACGATTATGATCTCATTTTGGGTATGCAATTCTTCGAAAGTGTGGGAGCCATGATCGACATGAGGATCAAGTGCATCATAATCCCCGACCAAGAATGCCCGTCGATGATCCCCATGATCAAAGGGGTGGTCGACACCAAGACCATCGCGTCAATTCGGCGTCTCGACAAGAGCTTGAAGGCTGTGAAGCGCATAAACAAACTGACCGAGGTGAAGCCGAAGGTTGAGTTGGATCCTACTCCAATACATGCCATGCCAACTCAAGTGCTCTTCCCCGAGGTTGCGTACACGTCGCGTGCTCCGACCAAGCCGAAGATGGAGCCGTGCGCAAAGTCCGAGCTGATCATGGAAGGGTGTGGTCCTTCGTTCGTGAGCGTCCGCACCAAGCAGAATCAAAAGAAGAGAGCCCGTGCTCGTGCGAGGAAGGCTGCCCGTCGAGCTGTGAGCGACGAGGGCGTTGCTCGATTGAGTGGGGGACAATGTCACGGGCTGAAAGAAGGCCAATCCAAGAGGTTCTTGGAGGACGGCCGTGACGCATCTGTGAAGGACCTCCTGCTTTCACTCAGATTCCCACCAAGTCTTCTCCCCGAATTTTCCAAGGGCGGGCGATACCGTAATTAGACTCTATCTCTATTTATGTTGGTAGTTGATAGCTCTCATTTATGTCGGTGGTTAGTAGCCGCCATTAGTATCAGTAGTTAAGGCGGTGCAATCTCGTCCGCCGGTTAAGATCTAGATCAACGGATGTAATCGGAGGGCCTCGAGTATAAGAAGGGGTGCCCTCCCCCTCATTTTGTATCCATCCAATCATTTTCAGTAATACAAGTTCCTTTCTCTCCAGAATCCCTCTCTCTAGAAGCTTTCTCTCTCTACGATCCGGGTGTGCAAGTGAGTGTGCGAGCGTTGATTGAGCAAGGCTTGGCTTAGGTGATCCAAAATAACCTGAGTCGTCGCGCGGTCACGATCCCAATCGATCGGCCCGTGACACAAGGGCATCTTGTTTCTCGAATAGATGCCTTGTTCATTTCCTACTGGTTTCCGCTGGTTCTGAAAACCCTACAAGGAATTCAAAATGTGGATTGTAGAACCAGAATCAATCCACCAAGTGTTGTGACTCACATCGACCATATTAGTTTCATAACAAACACATGCGAGTTGGTTACCTTTCTTTTTGAGCCAGGCCTTAAATTTGGCGTAATCCTTCTTCATGTGCCCCTTCTTTTTACAGAAGAAGCACTTGGATTCCTTCTTAATGCTAGCTTGGGGAGGTAAAGGTATCTTACCTTTTCCCTTTTGCTTGCCTTGCCCTTTATACTTATCCTATGTTGCTATATGAGCATTTTCTCTTTTCTCCATAAGTAGCCTCTCTTCCTCTTAAAAACACATGGTCATCAGTTCATTGATTGACCATTTAGTGTTATGTGTGTTGTAAGAGATCTTGAAAGGGGCATACTCTTGTGGGAGAGTATTTAGGATATAGTATACAAGAGAGGATTCCGATATCCCAACCTCAAGATTCTTCAGCTGAGCTGCAATGTCCCTCATCTTCATGATGTGCTCACGTACACCTCTTACACTGGTAAGCTTCAATGATGAAAACTTCATAATTAGGGTCATGGCATGCGCCTTCTCTGAAGACTCAAATTGTGCATCAATAGCCTCTAGCAATTCCTTGACATTGTTATGCTGAATGACTGAACCACGAATGCTAGCAGAGAGTTTTGTTTTTATGTACATCACACTGAGACGGTTGGACCGCTCCCATTGAGCATAACAAGTATGTTCAACATGAGTACTATTCTCAGTAGGTTCAGGTGGTTCGTCTGACCTTAGAGCATAATCAAGATCCATGCACCCCAATTGAAGAAGAACTAATTCTCTCCATTCTTTAAAGTTATTTCCATTAAGCTCGAGAACAATTATACCAGAACTAATCGTAGGTGGTAAGACTGCATCATAATCAAAGAAAACTTATGTATTAATATATTTGAGGTTAATAAAATTAAATCATATTTTACCAATGTAAAACATGTTATAAAATATGAATCACATAACATCAAAAATTGCCTGTGGGCTAAGTTTCTAATTTAAACTGATTCATAATTACTTCATGATGAAACTATCAAATTATATTCCCTTCCTTAATCCCTGTGGGTAAATTAAGAAAGATAAAATAATATTTCATCCTAATTAATCACATTAATATATTGAAAATTCCTGTGGGATAAAATTCATAATATTAATGTGAATAATTACAATTATTGTCTTTGACTATATGTGATCCAAAGGCTCTTAATGTATATAATTTAATAAAATCAAAGATGCTGTGGCTAATCCTTAATTAATTAAATATATACAAATCACTAGACATTTAATTTTATGAAAAAATATTCATAAAATTGCATATAAGGGTAGAACAGTAAAATCACGTGCAAAAGGGGGGTAAAACAGGAATTTTACACACATATTAGGGCAAAATCGTAAATTTCTACGCCCAGGGGGCAAAACCGGACACGTCCGCTTCAGTGCCTCGGGCGCGTGTGTCGCACGCGCCCGCTGTAGGCCGCGCCCGCACGCGCCCAAGGCTTCTTTTTGGCCTTTTCTTTCGCCATTCTTCCGCCGCAACTAGCATTGTTTCGCCGTCTGGGTCTCCTCCCACAGCCCATGTCCGACCAAATTGGTTGATGGGTTTCGAAGAGAACGTCGGGACGCACGAATAAATTCAAGATCCGGCAAAAATGACCAATGTATGAACCAGAATTAAGCCAAAAACGATCTGCCTTATAAAACCCTCACCATCAAAATTTCACTGCTTGATTAACCTCCGACGATTAGTAATATGCCGAAAAATTTAAGGTTTTTCTTCCTAATGGTGGTGTGATCATGCAGATCCATTATCGCGTGGTGGGTTGCCTGAAATTGGCCGGAATTCTAAATTCCGATCCAAGCCATATATAAATCCGAATTTACCCACACATAATTCAATGAAAATAAATTCCAAAATTTCATCAAGGTAGAGGTAAACATGCTCTGATACCAATTGTTAGACTAAATATAAATTAAAACCTTGACGATCCCGATTTATCAATCACAGATAAATTTCATACAGAATTCGGGATCAATTTGCGGAAACATAAAGATCAACATATCTCCAGCCATTGATGAAATTTGCAAAAGTAGTAGACCCCAAAACTTCTACGGATCCACGTAGCACGATTGATCTGCAATATGGGAACACTAGATCTGTATGTCCTGTTCTACTAGCCAATACCCCTCAAACCTAATGGTGTGTTTTTTGTAGTGATTAGGGTTTGAACTAGATGACCTGACGTTTTTATTCCGTTTATTACATTACCGATATCTTTCATCAAGACCATTATGGTAATATATGTGGCACCCCCAAACCGCTAAGGTCGCCACAGATACCAATCGCTCTACCTAATGCATATTGGTTACTTGTCTGTAGAAAAAAAAGGGAGTTTTTTTATTTTTATTTTTTATTTTATTTTTTAAAAAGAAGAACCAAGGTTCAAGGGCATTTTTTTTTTAAGAGAGTTTAGCGCAGCTCATAGCGGAAATTAGAGGCGAGTCTCACCATCATTCTACTCTCTTAGCGATGATACAATGCACACTGACTACACATTGAAGGAAAACATAAAGCCGAACCACTTTTATTTACATTTTCATGATGGACATCTTGGGTTGGTATAAACAAAAAGGAAACCAAGACTTTTCACTACGCTTGGCTACATCTCAAAAGATATCATCGACCCCCTATATCGAACGTGTAAAACCTTCCATCTACAAGTGTTGGCTCCCTCTCCAAAAAAGTGTCAGCTCACTCTCCTCCCGCGGGCCATCACACCCATCTAGGTGCATCGGGCGGTGGCGACGGCAACATCCCCAGCATCACCCCGTCACGTCGGACATGGATGGACAGGAACTCCTGGATGACGGGGCCCCCAGCCAAGCCCACATCATACATCACCAGCACTCGCACTTGTATGAACACCAACCCAGGGATGGTGACACATACGTGCTCTATGCACTCGACCTCCACATCCGAGGGAAGGCTGTAAAAAGTACCGCGCGAGACTGGAGGGAGAGGCATCTCTCTAATCTGATATGTTAGTCCCCAAAGGAGTGAGTATAACCACTCAATAGGTAAAAGATCCATTACACTACTCAATGCATTAAACAGAGCAATCATGGCAACATAGAGTACATATATATCAATCATGTCTCACCTTTTTGGTCATGCACATTACATCATACAATCATGTATACATGTCACCATTCCATGTGCACATATCACCATGCACTTATACATGTTACATCATTCAGTCATGCATACATGTCACCATACCATGTGCACATATCACCATGCACTTATACATGTTACATCATACAATCATGCATACATGTCACCATACCATGTGCACATATCACCATGCACTTATACATGTTACATCATACAGTCATGCATACATGTCACCATACCATGTGCACATATCACCACACCATGTGCACATATCACCACATTATGCATGATTCAATTTCAACTCATGTTTTTCAATTGGATCGCCACATTTTTCCTTCCCGGGACCAATAATTGCATCCCACATTTTATCGCTCACACCCAACCTGGCATCGCGAGGAACCTCCGGCACACACCTCCGGGCATCTCGAAACTCCCGAGGACATCCGGCACACAACTCCGGGCATCCGGCACACACACTCTGAGCATCTCGACACTCCCGGGGCATCGTCGGCTCACACCTCCGACGGTATCCTCATTTCAATGCATGTTCTTATATGTCTCATTTTCAATTTCACATTTGATGTAACAACACCATTGATTGAAATCAGCCTTTTTGAAATCATGTAACATGCATTGGGAAAGATACCATTTGATGCAATGGTTTTTTTTTTTTTTTTTTAAAAGAAATCCTTCTTGGAGTTCATGAAAATTTACCAATCCTTTAATGTCATATGAGATGTATAAATGTCATCACATCATTACACGGGTAATAATCCAAAACATCATGATTTACACAACAATTTCAATAACCCATAAATAACACAATTTCCAGCTAAATCAGAATACTTAAAATCCGTATATCACAAGAAAAGAGTTTTAGCCTTACTCATGCACATTTTTTTTTTTTTTTTTTTTTGCAACATTTTCAATTAAATACCTAAATGACCTTCAAAATTTATGAAATTTGAACATGTGATAGTTAAGACATAAAAGCAGATACTTCATGAAGAACACTTCACCAAGAGATCCCCACATAATTCACTACAGACCACGCATCACAGCATTATTTATTTTGTCCGTTCATCTTGCACAGTTTTTGAAACATTTATATTTAACACCCAAATGACCTTCTAAAATTATGGAATTTAACTATGTTGTAGACGAGAAATAGATAGAGATATTTCATGAAGAACACTTTCCCAAAAGAGATTGGTACAAAATAGTATAGACCATGCATTTCAACATCAAGTCCGAGTAGACAGATTGCACAGTTTTCAAAACACATTCGATTAAATATGCAAATGACCTTCAAAAATCACGAAATTTAACTATGTTGTAGTCAAGACATAGATGAAGATATCTTATGAAGAACATTTTTCCAAAAGAGGTTCGTACAGAATAGTATAGGCCATGCATTTCAACATCATCAAGTCCGAGTATACAGATTGCACAGTTTTCAAAACACATTTGATTAAATATGCAAATGACCTTAAAAAATCACGAAATTTAACTATGTTGTAGTCAAGACATAGATGAAGATATCTTATGCAGAAAATTTTTCCAAAAGAGGTTCGTACAGAATAGTATAGGCCATGCATTTCAACATCATCAAGTCCGAGTATACAGATTGCACAGTTTTCAAAACGCATTCGATTAAATATGAAAATGACCTTCAAAAATCACAAAATTTAACTATGTTATAGTCAAGACATAGATGAAGATATCTTATGAAGAAAATTTTTCCAAAAGAGGTTCGTACAGAATAGTATAGGCCATGCACTTCAACATCATCAAGTCCGAGTATGCTGATTGCACAGTTTTCAAAACGCATTCGATTAAATATGCAAATGACCTTCAAAAATCACGAAATTTAACTATGTTGTATTCAAGACATGGATGAAGATATCTTATGAAGAACATTTTTCCAAAAGAGCTTCGTACAGAATAGTATAGGCCATGCACTTCAACATCATCAAGTCCAAGTAGACAGATTGCACAGTTTTCAAAACACATTCGATTAAATATGCAAATGACCTTAAAAAATCACGAAATTTAACTATGTTGTAGTCAAGACATAGATAAGGACATTTCATGAAGAAATTTAAGTCATATTCGCTCTGGATAATTAACTACAAACGGTTAAAACTTCCGTTCCTAGCACCCAAATTCCCAGATCTGACCCTCTCCGAAAGAACACGATTTTGCCTACCTATCCTCGTTCATTTCTTCCAAACTTTTGATATGTTATACCTTATGATGTTCTTAACAACTTTCATTGAGAAGTCGAGGTGAGATATCCGCTAAAAAGCCACATGCAAGTCGAAATCCTACAAATGGACAGACTGGTTTTTCAAAGAAAACAGCATGCATAGCCAACAATTTCCTCCCCCTAGCTTCGAGATCTCCTCACTTCCACCCCATTCGACATTCATCTCAGCTAGCCAAAGAGTAGAGAAACGGACTCTACTTGCCTCAACTCAAGCTCAAACAGCACAAAGACGGCGGCGAACAGTGGACGGTCCTTCTCCTTCTTCCCCTTCGCACACACGGCCACCCCCTTTGTCTTCTTCCTTTCTTTCCTTCCTTTCTCTCTTTCTCTCCTCTCTCTCACTCTCTCTCGGACGACACTCTCTCTCTCTCTCCCCTCTTTCTTGCCAAAACCGACCCCTAATCCCCCTATTTTCTCTTCTGCATTCATTAGCAATCAATGATTGCATGCAATCCGCCCAAAAGGGTCTAGGGGGCAGCCACACTTGGCTCAAACTCCTTGCCACTTGGCAACACACATGCAAGGTGAAGGGGCTTCGAAAATGGGCCGGTCTTGGGCCATCCATGGGCCGGTCGAACAAGGGGGTTGCGTGGGCTGGTTGGGCAGTCCTTGGGCCTAAAATCAGCCCACCCTCCCCTATTCTTATTCCCTTTTTAAACCCTAATAGAATAGGCACCTAATTTTATCATATAAGATCACAAAACTTAGCAATCTAAATCAATAAAACCTCACTCCTAAAGTGCACCACCAAGAACAAGGTTTCCATATCAATTGCACTTTAATAAAACCCTTGGGTCACTTGTGGACACATCCCCATCCAATCAATTGTCCATTACAATGCTTGGTCCTAAATTAATCAAAATTCATTGATTAGAAGGCTAATACAGAATCAAATGGCACTTCCATTACCTAATCAGGGTTCATGGGATTTTAGGATGCCACAATATATTAATGGGCAAATATCACGTAATACACATGGGCAATAAATTGGGCAATAAATCAGAATTTATTGGGAATACAATATTGGGATCATATTTAGAATAATAAATAATATATTACATATTATAACAACATCAACCCACCACCAGGACGTCAACGAGGCCCTCCTCCTTGACCACCTCTGTCTATGCAGCTACCAACTCGACTTGCTCAACCTCAGTGTAATTTACACTCTTTGCGAGGAAATTTAGTACGTTGGTCAGTGGATTTTTTCAGTAGCTGTATGGGGAGAAGGCGAGGAAATTGATTCTTAGGCTCTAGGAGGTAATGAAATATCGAGCTTGCTTGGGAGAAATGCTGCTTTTGTGATTCTCATTGATGCCTTCTGCAGAGAAGGGTTTTTCGATGAAGCGTTTTAGATTGCAGAGAGTATGCCTCAAGGCCACCTCTCTCAGCCTCCCCATCACCCTTTGCAGCTCCTCCTCTTCATCGGCGCGAACTACTCCACCTTCGCCAGGCTCATCAGATACAGAGTGCACAACCTCCTCATGCCCCGTCAGTATGCACCACTCTCCGTGAACACGATTCCCTTGCTGCTACAAGACATGTGGCGCAGAGCCTTCACTTAGGCGGCTCGAGAAGGTGCTCTCGTTGGGTCATGAGGACCGGGTTAGCTGCCTCTGTCTACACAAGCATGGAAATTCAAAATGTGAGAGAAAAGATAGGAGGACACAACTAAAAAAAAAAATTGGAATAACACTTTCTTAGAATATTGGTTGAAGAGGGATGCTAAAAAGTGGGACCCACAAATAGCAATATAATCAAATTATTGTGCTGATGAGTGTTTTAGTCAAAGAGCAAGTAGAAAAAGCGTGGCCTTATTAAATGCCAAGTATTGGTTACGAAAAGTTGCAACTTTTATCAATAGAATATGAGAATTTACAACTTTTATGAAAATAAAATATATTTTGTGCTTTAATGGAAGACGCTTATTGAAAATACCTACTGATAGCCTATATAAAGAGTTCGGTCATCTCTCCATCGGCTAAAATATGTTAAGAAAAAGTAGGTTAAGGGAGAGAAATCTGCTTCATTTCTCCTATTTCTATAACAATCTCAAAATTATTGCTATGGATAAGGTATGTGTTTATTTTCTCAAAGTTATTGAGATGGATAAGGCATGTGTTTTCATAAATTATGGAGATCTAATATTTTTTTTATTCTGAATTTCTGCATAAAGGATTACATTATCACTTACGAAACTCGCAGGGACAATTTGCAAAAGAAAAAAAAAGTTTGGCTCGGTGCTTGCTGGAGAACACTGAAGGAAGTCGTCGAGGAAACCGCTGGTGCTGCTAAGATATGGATTGGGATGCTGGGAGTGAGCCGAGCACGTCGAGAGAAGCTGGACCTATCGCAAGGGCGTGAAAGGACTGGTACTAGACCCACAAAAGAATGCGGTCAACGAACTGAAGAGCAACGAAAATGGAAAACTGACACCGCTAGTAACTTTTTGGATTGTAGAGACGCTTGCAAGAACACCAGGAGACCTGCAAAAGGAGATTTCAGGTGCAGCAGCAATTTGTCAACTCAGACGGATCGGATGATGACTCGTCAGCGGTATTGTGGAGCTTGTCGGGGCCACAGGGACAACGAGACAAGCTGGGCAGCAATGGCAATTGATGCAAGTGGTGTCGGAATTGATCTGGGAACTGGGAGCTGCAGCTGGAGAACCACAGGAGCCAAGCTGATTTGCTGGACTTGTTGGGCGTTGAAGGTGCTGCAGGGACTGCTGTGGCTGTGGAGGGCGGTGCATCGCATTGTAGGCGTAGGTGGACAGGATAGCGAAGACGAGGAGCACAGCGACCGCGGGAAGAGGCTTCATTGTCTTCATGCTCTAAGTGTGTATTCGTGTCTGTGTATGTGCACGTAGCTTCTTTTCTATTATAATGCGCACCTTTCCATCGCCAACTTCTCTGTGAAGGCCTGTGTTTTCTCATTTTTATCTCCCCTCACCCCCTTGTGCAAGACGCTTGTCTAAAAGTGATAACTTGAGCCCGAAAGGCAAGAAATCTCTTTGTTCTTTATCAATCCGAATCAATTCTATTCCTTTCTTCACGATCTCCTGTAATTCGCTCTTTGCGGGTCGTAATTTGCCCGGGAGAAACGTGAAATGTGAAGATGCCTTGCCGATTGTGGGTGTCTCACGTGTGCCCAGAATTCTCATGTTTCCCATCTAAAATAACCAAGACTCCCATTAAAATAAAGAACTACAAATGGGAGGCGTGACTAACAGAACTAAGTGAATTGGATTCAATCCTATGAATCCTTCTTTCATATGGATATTCATATCAAGACTAACTGATCTTTCATAGAGAAGCAAACGTAATCAAAATCAATGCAGCGCCAGTTAGAACCTTCAATTTGAGGTCAATTAGCGGTAAGCCTCACTCTCGTGAATCAACCAATAGAACTACTAACTTGACTGGGGGAATTAGTCATTGACTTGACCCATCGACCTAGAAAAAACGAGTCGACGACAAGACCTATAGCTATTTCTGTTACCTTGCGAGTACTCCAAATAAAACCCATTCCAGACCGCACTTTAAGCATAAGCAAATCAACATCTTGGGACCACGTGAAGTAAAAAGGAGATGGGAATACAACAAAATTGAGAGACGACACTGATAACAAATGACAGTCGATGTAGTGTCGACTTTCAAAGACTATTCCTCCCAAGAATCTAAGCACGGAAATGAATATAGTATGAGAAGAAGGATTTGTACTAAATATATCGGTAACTGTAATTATCATGTTTATGTTTGGAGATAAATGAAATGCGTTTCTATATGGTTTCTATTGTGCAAAGTTCGGTATTATTGTCCAACCACGAGAGTAGATAATGAGCTGACGTCGATACACCATTATATAGAGTTTTGCCCGATCGATATTTAAATATATTTAATCCGTTTTAGATATTACGCGTTAAATAAAGTCAAACTATGAGAAGCCCTCGGTGAATACTATCTAATTACACTCTCTAATCTGGTTCAAACTTGAGAAATCCTAAGTAAAAAGTGAAGTGCCTACAAACGGTTTGATTCGCATACTTACAGAAGTATTATATTGACATATATGAATATTCGACAGCATTATTAAATCATAGTGATTGATCCGAGCTCTATTCTATGATGATTTAAGAATTTGTGAACTTTGTTTTACTAATTGCTAATCCTTTTCTATTGATTTAAATAAATAGGTAACACTATTGATCTTGAGGTAAGTTCGTTTTTGTTAGGAAGCGTTCTCTTTCCTACTGTAATTAAGTTTCGGGGAATCAAAGGCACGTGCTTGAATTATATGTAAGAAGTTACTAAGCTGAGGAAACAAATAAAGATAGATCATATATTGGCGCAGTTGGTTGGAGCATTGGGGACTTCTAGCTTAGGAATGAGAGGTCACGGCTGGGAGCACACAGCAGAAGTCTGAAACCATCACTAAGGGAGATTGCCAAGAGGGAGCTCAAATTTAAGCCATTATTATATTTAGTTGAATCCACTTTCACTTAAAAACTTAAAAACAATGAATTATTATCCAATTTGAATATATTAATTGCTTTACAGTACTAATTCTTTGATGTGAGACCCTTTTCGTCAATAGAAATTTTCATTTATTACCAAAATGATACATGATAGAAAATCTCAAAAGTCACAACAACAAAGCAAGCCCATAGAACTCCAAAAATAACCAAAAACCAGAGATCAAGTTGTATCATTAGAGCATGATTGGCAAAGATAATCACAGGGCTTGTCCTTCAAAAACAAATTTGTGATTGCATTCAAGCGAAAGGATCAACGAACAATCACCAAATCACACGGCATTATCAATGATAAGTACACATTGGGATCTTCATTTGTAGTTACGGCTTTGTAGCGTCCTCAACACCATCACCATATGAAGGCAACATAAACATATTGAAGAAGCTTAGATCTGACACGTGTGAGCGAGCCCTGTAGCAAATGCGAGGTCCCAAAGCTTTGAACTAAAACATGTTGAACAAGTATATATTTGACATTGAAATTACTATAAACACCATTGAAACCGAAGGCAGATTACTTATTCATTAAAACTCTAAAATCTAGAATTAAATTGGAGAGCCAAGCTCCTAGATGTAAGATGGGGAGAGCAAAGCTCCCAGATCTAAAACTCGATTAAGAGAGTAAGGAAAGAAACAAATGAAAATAAAAGAAAAAGCAACTGGGAGGGGGAGGGAGAGGTCTACATCAAACCCCTCCCCTCCATAAGTGAAAGGGGCAAAGAAAGGTTTAGAGAGAAAAAAGGGAGGGAAAGAGGGAGTTGAGATAGTCCAATGTGAGACTTTTCTAACATTAGTCATACATATATCTCAACCGTCACATTTTCAAAGCCCACCAATTATGCACAAATTGCTCTAGGTTATAGCAACCAAGACACACGAAAGACATGGACTTAACTGATTCATGAGGCTTGTGGGATGTTTAATAACCCTTTAAATAGTAAGATCTCCTCGCTCATGCCTTGAATTATTAAAGAAAAGAAGATAATCATACAAATATTACAAGTGTTACTGGGCTATATCATCCCACATGGGTTATTGGTAATTTCGTTCTTTTGTTTTAAATTTAAGAAAAAAGATAAATATCCTTTTATTGCTTAGAGAGTTTGCACCTATCTTCATGAAAATAGGGTCAACTACTCATCAGAATAATCTATCAAGATTCTTGCTGATTCTTAAAATTTTAAATAAATATAGATTATTATGATTTTTTATATTAAAAAAATGATATTCATTTTCTAATGAGTTACATGTGTTGACACTTGATTTTTAGTAAACGCATCATGAAAGGTAAAAATTGATATTTAAGTTTCTAATCGCGATAGAGTCTGTTTCTTGGCTAAAAAGTGTCATTTTTCATTTTTTTCTCTTGTACAATTGTTTTAAAATAATCTCCAAGTCATTTTCAAGAAAAACCTGAAAAGTCAATCGGTTGACTTTCGGGTTAACTTTTCGATCAACTCTTTGCCTAAAAGTCAACCTTAAGTGAAAAATTGGTTTTTCACCCAAAAGATACAATTTAGCTTTAATTTCACTTTTGTCAAATCAATTTCTCAAAAATTCAAAAATTTGACCAAGAAATCAAAAGCCAACTAAAGAGTTGACTTTTGGGTAAATCTTTGACAAAAAAAAAATTTGAAAAAAAAAAAAAAAAATCTCAAATACATTTATGTTAATGTTAATTTGAATTTTCTGTCGAAAATTCGCAAAAATTGATTAAAACCTTGTTTTCTATTTTTTTTGGTTTTAGGTTCTAAATCGGCCAAATATCAAATTACCTTCATCGTAGTCATAATTAGGTGTAGTTAATTCTTTGACATTTGGTTTATGGACTATTTTAAATCCATTCATGAATTCAATTTCTTGAATTGCTCGGTCAAAATACAAATTGTTGTTTTGAGCCCTAATTAAAATCGATTTTTCATGAATTGCGAACGAATGGCTGTTTTTCACTCATTTTCTTAAGATAAGTTCAAATCCAAAATCGATTTTGGGAAATTTACATCAGAACTTTCTATGTGACATCTTGAATTTCAGGTTTTTCTTTCGACTGATTGAGTTAGGGCTTTTCATTGACGCGCCTATAGTTCTTTTCTTTGAGTAAGTCACTCACGAGATAACTAGCCTATTAGGTGAAGCCATTAAGGAATCTAAACGCAATAGACTTGAGAATTCGACTATGAATTGACTGCTCGACCGTGCTAATCTGCAAGGGTCATTACGGCACAGATCAATTAGAGACTGGAGATTGGTCAATTCGACAGAGCCATGTGATTAAGTGTGGGTGATTCCATCTAATTGCACAATTCTTGTCGATCGACACTAGATCGATTTCTCTGTCGTTTTAGTACACTGTGTTCGTATTTGAAACCTCAAGATTTTCACGACAACCGAGAGTCACCAATGTGTCGAATATGCATTTTGTGGCTTGAAAATAATCAACTACGGGTCAATTGCACGAAAAATTCCTAAAAGCTACCCGGTAGGTTAGGACATGCTAAAATCGCGCTGGATTGAAATTAATCGAGAAATTGAACTCGATTTCAGAAATTGAAAGTTCTGTCAGGTCACAAATCATTTTAAGACTGTTGACTCATCCTCTGAAGATTTTTCTACAAACCAAGATTTTCGGCGAAAATCCAAAGTAAGGGTAATTTGGATCGGGAAATCCGTGGGACCATTTTTGAGTGAACCCATGGCTGTCAAGTTGGACTAATTGGTGAGGAGAAATGTTGGTTGGGATGTTGGCACCTTGGTTGGATTTATGGACATTAAATTGAGTCCAATTGGAGGAGAATGAAAGCGGAATTGATGAAATTGAAGAGCAAATGTCACAAATTTGTATGCCATGAGGGGAGCAACCTTTGGACCACTTGGTAGGCTTGTTGGGGGAAGCTTTGGAGTGGATAAGAGCAGCTGGTCAAGGGCTGAAGTGGTGGCATGTTGGTGGGCTCAAAAGGGGACAGAGAAGCCATCTAGAAGGTTTGGTGGCCCCCTTTCAAGCTTTCAGCCCTATCTTCTTCCTCTTTCCCCCTTCTTTCTCCATTGTTGAGGCCTTGGAGAGCTTAGAGAAACCAAATAAACCATAGCTCCCTCCCCCTAGCCGGTCACATGCCCGCTAAGCCACCAGACCCCCTTTTCCCCCTCTGTTTTCTCTTCTTCCAGTTTCTACTCCAGCTGACCTTTCCCTAAAGATCTGAGTTAAAAGATGCATTCCCGTGCAAATTAGCTCACGCTCCACCCACCATCGTGATTAGGAGACCTAGTCCGTATAGGAGCACCTTGCCGCTCGCCGGAATAATTCGCTGGCCGTCCTGTTTGCCGGCAAGAGGGAACAGCTCGTTGGACAGCTTAGTTCCGCCCGGTTTCGCCAATTCAGTGTTTTCTTCCTGTTTCTCCCCATTTCGACCATTCCTTTGCCAGTACCAACCACCAGCAAGACCCCTTTCACCCTTGGGAGCAACCAGTTGTCGACCACCCGCTCGTCAGAGCTCCGATTAGCCCAATTCCTTGCCGGTCAGCTGCTGGTTTTCCTTCCCGGTTTAGCAAGCATAAGCTGAAGTTCCAGCAAGGCCTTGGGACTTCGTGGCCCGTTTCCGAGCCCTTCATGGCCTTCGTTGGTGTCGACGCTAGGAGGTTGTCGCCCGCCTCCGCGTCGCTGTCACCATGGACTCACCGGAACGTTAAACCGATGAGTTTACTTACTAATGATGGTTTAGGTGGTTAGATTAGTTTATTTAAATGTTAATTAGATTAGATGAATGATTAGATTAAGGGATGCTTTAATTAGTCTAATTATGCAATTAGATTAATGTTAAGCATAATTATACTTTTAATTAATTAAATTAAATTAAATTAATTTTCGGAATTTATTTAATTATTAATTAATTAATATTTTCCGAAAATTATACCGTGAGAGCCATTTGTTAGAATTTCGTATTGACTGCAAAGTGGCGTGGTTAGTTTATGCAATTGCTTGTTGGATTGTTCAATTGAGTGATGATTGTAGAAATTATGGTATTTGATTAGAAAACCCCCGGGTGTTGGGTTTTAACACCGAAAATGGTTTTATATACTATATAAAACTGTGAGATTTTAAAAAGGAAGATATCAATTTTTTTTTTGGGTTCGATCTGACCGTGTACCCACACACGATATTTTCACCGGATGTTTTTAATAAGAAGAAAACAAGCCAAGATCATTATCTTAATTTGGGGCATGTGAGTGCAAAGCACGATGTCTTTGGCCGAAATTGAATGACTGTGTGCTGGTTAAAAGGACATGTCCCCGGCTTGTGTCGGTGGATATCACCTATCCCCGGCGTGTGTTGGTGGATATTACCTGTCCCGACATGTGTCGGTGGATATCACCTATCCCCGGCGTGTGTCGGTGGATATTACTGTCCCTGGTGTGTGTTGGTGGACGTCACCTATCCCCGGTGTGTGTCGGTGGATAGAGGACCGGCATGTGTCGGGTAAAACTGCTTGTGCGGGTAGTATTAATTAATTGGAACACATGTTGATTGGATTGATGAACCGATGTATGTTGGTAATTCTTGCTTGTGTGAGTAGTGATTGATTTAGACGTTCCAATTGATGTGTGATATTGCTATAAGCATATGGTTGTGATATGAACTGTGCTGACGTGCAGGAAGGAACCGAGGCGAGGTAAGTCCTCTGTCCTAATTGTGTGGCTATGTGGCTAAAGCGCCCTGAGGCGTATTTTCTTTCTAATAGAGGTTTAGGAGGTGGACTTGCCGAGACATTGTCTCACTGGTTATTGTATAACCATTTTCAGGTCCCTAGAGGACAGAGCGGCCGGTTCATTTTGGTTGGCCTTGAGGAGTTGCAGAGGTGAAGTTTGAAGGAGTGGAGAACGTATCCGACTAGTAGGTCGTAGGACAGTTCCTTATTGAGAGCTAACCTTTTGTAGACTTTTGGCTGTAGACCTCTATTTGTAAACTCTGTTGGTTTTTAAAAGTGTTTTGGTTGTGAGTTTGTTGTCCTGCTCTCTATTCCATGCTGCTTGTCGTCAGGGGTTTAATGTTTCACTTCCGCATGCGTATTAAAAATGAATGGGTCGGCGACGTGTCTTAGGAACATCGCATTTGTATCGACTAGCGAGGGATGTACACGGGCTCGAGGTTCAGGGCGTGACATCCTAGTTTGAGGAATTTTACTCTTTCAAGCATAAGAAATCAAGCAATTAAGTTTCAATTGTCAAAATTCAAATTGGCCCATTCAATGTTATGATTTAATTTCATAAATCTAGGTCCAATTTTGATATTTGACCTAGATTCATTTTTGACATAAGCTCAAGCATTCCAATTCAAGGTCAATTTGAAAATATTAAGTGATCTTACACATGGGTGATTAATTAGATGGGGGCAATTGTGGCGCTAATTGAATTCAATTTCAATTGGTTTGTAATTTTACCCATTAAATTGTAAATTTGATCATTTTAACCCTTTAAGCTCAATTCAAAGCATCCATGTTTTGATCCGTTGTTTTTTTTGTAATAATCGTTGAATTAAGTCAATAAAAGATCCCTAAATCGCATTCATGAGGTTTGATTGGTTTAATTGGATCACAATTGGGCAATTTCTTCTCAAATAGGGTAAATTTTCTTTCCAATTTGATCCTTTAGAGACCAAATTGCATAAATTTTGAACCCACAAGGTCCCAAGCGAGAGAAATGGTCAGAATAGGACCAAATTGATCAAGAACCAATCAAAAATCGATCAAACCGAAGTGAACTGGTCTGATCGATGTGGCCGGTTCTGGACCTTCGGCAATTGGTTCCAAGTTCCTCTTGGTGTCAATTTCACATATGCACCTTCAATTTTCTAAAGTTTTGTCGATTGGCCTTCGAGTTTTATTAAATTGCAATTTGACCCCTAATCGAACATTTTGACATAATTTTCAATTTTGGCTGGGGTAAATCAAACCCATTAGATTGATTAGCCGACATCTCAAGATCATAATTGAATCTTTAAAATTGAATTTTGATCATTGGATTACGATTTTGACCGTTGGATTGAATCGACGGTTGAAATTGCTTGACTTAGAGATGGTATATATGCTCATTTTCCTTTCATTTTTTGGGGTGGCTCATTTGGACAAAATTTTTCTCTCTCTATATCTTCTCTCTGATTTCCTACCAATCGACTCTCTCTCTTTCCTTCTCTACTCACCGGTTCACTTGAATCCATCGAACCAACCTCATACTGATTAATCGCCAGCCATCGCTAGCCTTGACGATGATCTATATCTCCTCCTTATCCCAATCAGAGTTTTAGCAAAGCCGGATGACCTTGATCTCCCTTTGATCCACCTTCCTGAACCACAAAGAGCAAGATCGACGTCGGAATCGATTTTTGGTTCTAACCAGTTCATCTTCTGTGATTAGCATCCAATAGTTGTTTTTGAGATTCTAGACTTGTTTCAATCCAATCTCAAACCTATTCAACCTCTAGGTGCTCGTGAATCAGTCGATCAGTAATTGGGAGACTTCTAACATCCATCTCATTTCCAGCGTTTGAAGATTAGTCCAAAGTTGGACTAGTTTTGCTTCATCATTCAAACCAAGGGATCGACTATCGTTCAAAGACAGATCGGTTGTCCCCAATCTATTCCTTGGCCTGTCCTTCGCCAAGCTGTAGCTAGAGTTTAGCTAATCGGTCACTGAAAGAGTACCGGTGACTCGATCTATCCCCGACGGCTTCAAAGCCAATCCAAACCTAGACCGGTTTTCTGATTTTTGTTGCAGGCTAAACCGATGTTATTGACCAAACCTTGTGGAGTCCTGAGGTGCTTCGATCATGTCCTCAAACTTCCGATTAAGTTCTGATGACGTCAATTAACTTAATCGAATAAAAAATCACACAAAGGTAACCTTCTCAATTTCAAACCCCGTAAAACGAGACCGGATTAATCGGTCGAGGCTAGAGTTCAATTTTAGGAAAATATGCCATGTTTAGATGTTGGATTGATGGATAAGTATAGTTGAGTTGCTATGATTGATTGTTCTTTAATGATATTGGATAATTGAGTTTGATTTGGCATAAATCTGCATTTTTACGCTATTGAAGTGATATGCTGTTTTGGCCAAAATGAGGTTGGAAATGGCCTTATTTTAGTTCAAGTCCTTCTAGACTTTGAAAATACACATCACAAGCTTTGAATCAAAAAATTGCACGCCCCAATTGAGCGATGTTTGGCCCTCAAAAAACACCTCCAAAGTTGCGCGATTCTGCACTAGGTTCTGTTTCAGTTCCGAAATCTAACTTTGCTATTTTTGTGCTGATTTATGTGTTGATTTATGGAGGAACTTTCCTCATAAAATTGCTCGTAATTGTCTCGAGTATGTCCTATATTGTTTTTCAAAATTTTTAGGCATAATTAGCTAGGTCAATATCACTCAGATCTAAGCTAAGGTTAGTCAGTCTTGTTTTGGTTTGAGATGAAATTAGCTAGAATTGACTGTGAATTGTCTTTGTTCAATCCTGAGACCTTCATGATAGATGAACCGCATGCTGTATGTGTTCCATTAATGCATGATTTGCAAAATTTTGATATCTTTTAGAGCATCAATTGCATATAGGAAATAGTAGGGGTATTGCTGCAATTAAAGACATCAAAGACTCGTGTCTGTTTTGTCATTTTTGTCACGACTCGTGTGGTCTCATTTAGGCTTCATACTCTTAACAAAAAATATTCATCATTGTGTGTTTTGCAAGTGAGATTTTTCGTTAGATTTTTGCATGTACTTAGGTGTCTGAAATCATGCTCATTCTGTGGTGTTAATGCTGAAACTAGATGTTACCATATATGCACTTTGCCATGCCCATTTACGTCTTTTAGAAACAAAATCTCGCAATGATGCCTTATTGACATTTGAATCGCATGCTCCAAGGTTTGTGTACATATTTAATTCATTACATTTGAGTATCATTTCGCATGTTAAATTTGCGTCGAAAAAGCGCATGTTACAATTGGAAATCATCTAGTATGTCATTTAGGTCTTAAGTCATTTGGCATTGACATTAACTTGTATGATCCCTTTGCATAACGACTTAGGGTTAGATATTTACCTGAATCTTTTGTCGCATCAAATCCTTTGTCATTTGTGAATTTCATGCCGTTTGTGCATTGCAAATTTTTAGGCTTATTAATGCATGCTTGTGATTCTGGCTTTTAATTATTGATATACACACTTTTAAACCTTGGTCTTAGAGTACCAAATTGACCTCGTTTAGACCTAAACCCTTCTAGGAATTTGTAAAACACACTTAGAATTGATTTCAAGCGATTTGCTTGTCGTTAGGTCCCTTTTCCATTTTTTCAAATATAAGGTAGAATCTGGATGTAGGGTCAAAATTCGAACCCCTGTTTTAGCCCTGTTTGGACCGACCTTTGTCATTCTTATACCATTTCTTCTGTAGGGATTTTTGACTTGATCCCTTAATGAAACTTGTTTGTCATCCCGTTGCTATGTTGTGTGAAAATTTCATAATTTTTAGACTACTTTTGATAGGACAAATCTTGGTTACAATAATGTGACGGCCTACTGTTTCACAATTTCCTAATGTATTATCACTTGTTGTTTGATTTTTATAAAATCATGCTAAGTTGTCATGCTTAGTTTGATATTTAGAAAAACTTTCTTCATGAAAGTTGTTCATTGTCATGTCATGCATATTAGAAAATTTTACTATAGCTAGATTGTCAATGGGCATCATCCAATTTTGCTGATTTGCTATGCTTGGTGTGAAATTTTTTAACGTGAACTTGGTTATGATTGTTTAGCTAGACTACTTAGTTTAGTTTGTGCATGAATTTAGGCCTGTCATCTTCATGAAAGTTGCTTTAAATTCTTTGATATTTATTATCAAATGGCTTCCAATTAATCATTTTTTCAAATCATATCTTGAAATCACTTTAGTACATGTGATGTTTCCAAAAGCAACATTTTTAGAAAATCTTTTTCAAAGCTCGATTTGACATTGCGAAAAGTTATGGTTTGGATTGTATTCAAAATGTCTACGATGCTTGTAAGTGCATTTATGCGAGTCTCGAGATAGCCTTGACAATTAAATGCCTTCCATAGCTAATACATCACTTTGTCTCAAAATTTTTTGTAGATGATTTCAAAAAGAAAAAAAAAAGTTCTTTGAAATATGACATTTACCTTCATGCATATAATCACATAATTCATTAGAAACACCCGTGTTCATGATTGGTGCATTCGCTTGGTGATAAATGATTTGCCGCCGGTTTACTCTCTTGTTTGATTGGTTGAGAAATAAGATCCAAAAGATTTGCATACATGTTTAATTCCTACGATGCATGTGGTTTCTAGATGTATGCTAAGGCCGATGCATGATATCGAAGGAAAACTCTAGGATCACATAGATCGCTTGGTTAGGAGGCTTATAAGTGTTATTAGCCATGTGATAACATAATTGGTCAATAATGACTATAAGTCATAAAATGAATTGGGATAGGTGTCTTAGAGGGACCTACGCATGAACTACAAAGGAGGACCTTGAGGCACAAATCCGATTCATGAATTGAACTTCTTTTGATTGATTGACTTTGGCATGATGTTGTGCTTTTGATTATTTTGACGTGTACGCTTGTTTCTTTCCATTGTATGTACCTAGTTATAATTCTTAGACTAGGTTTAGATTAGGATCTTGAGGATGAAGACGACATGAAGATGGTGAAAGGTTGATGTCCAATCCGACCATGCTTTTGTACCATTCATTCTCGACATATGTCTCGGGTTCCTATTATTTTTATAAAAGCCCAACGAGTTGCGGGTTCTTTTCTTTCTTGTCCTTTAGTTCCGTTTCTCTTTTTATCTTTCTTAGGATTGAATGATAGATTTACTAATTTCGCTGATTGTTTACTTACTGTCTCATAATTTCAATTGAATTGATTGCTTTCTTTTCTCATTTTCTAGAAATAGAATAGCATGTAAATGACCAACCATGCATGATCACCTAGTTTAGGATAAATGATCCTGAAAAATTAAATAAGAAATGCATGGACACCTTAGGTAAACACAACATACTATTAGGTACCAAAAGGACATCAATAGAAATATTGACGTAACTCAAGTCCCCGAACCTAGATATCTAGTTGCGTAGGAATCGAGGGAACACTCTCAACCCTCGATTGGGTTTCTAGCCAACCTTGAAAAACGAGACTAGTGGTGACTCTCGTCTTATTTTTAGGTTATCTTAAACAACTAGACAGCATAAATGAATTCGTCGTGAGGGATATGGACTTTAAGAAAAGGTTCACAATTGTGATTTAGCATACTCGAGATGATCAAGTCGATAAAGATGAAGTGATGCCATCTTTGGTGGAGGTACATCTCGAGAGGGCTATCATGGTTGTTAAAAATACCCTTAAACTCACCTTTACATCCGGATTCTTTTCGACCTTAAAACCATTGATTGGGATATACTGTGACATCGAGGTAAAGTCATGACATCTTCCACTATCATGGGGGATATGAGCTTGGAAGAGCTCACGATCATGATTAAGTAAACTCACAAGAGGTTCATCTAGGGATGAGGTGTGACATCCTTGTGGTTGAGAATCGTGAGGGAACTTTCATGGTCAAGTATTCCTAAACTCGACCTTTCCCCTTCCTCTCCTTATGAGAGGGATTGGCGACAGGCTTGGTGACTTCGCTAGAGACTGGTTACTAGATTAAAAGGACTTGAAGTCGTAAAAAATGGTTGTTGTGTTTTAACTAACGTGTCTTGTGTTGGATCTCCTGCATGTCACAGTTGCGTGGAAAATGAGATTAGTCACTAACCTTGTGTTAAATGGTCTTGTAGGAGGGAGTTATAAGAGGAGGCGTGCTTATAAACCCTTTGTTTTGTAGGTGGAGTAAGGATGTATGAATGTATGAAGGTTTATATTGAAGTGCTGGATGTTTAAGTTTAAACACATGTTTACGAGCTTTAGCACGATACTACACACACAACTGTGGTCTAAAACCCCCATCGCCTAATTTAGGACCTTAGAAGAGTTTATGGGTGGAATTTGCAAGTAAATACTCGTGGTAATCTATTACTTACATAAACCCACTTGTCTCAACCAATAAAAATAGCACTGACAGACAATAGTAGCGGTGAGTAAACTATTTTTTATCCATTGGACTTTGAGCCTTTAGTACCCTCACATTAGACGTCAAAACCTCACAGTTTCATGCAACATGTGATTTGTGCTTATCATGTGTTTGGTGGGCAAGACATCATTCATTTCTTATTGTTCTTATCTTCTTACTTTCCATACTTCAATTACACGCTTTATATTTCAACGGCAATACGTTTTAATCACGAATGCCCCTTTAGGCTTAGGCTTAGATGGGTAAGCCCGAATTGGACGTCATCTTGATGCCAAGAAATCTCAAGGCTATATGGGAGAATATCGACCCAAGATATCAAGATTACATGAAAAAGCACATAGGCTTCCTCCCGACTTTGCTAAAAGTTGAACCACATATCACGATGGTGAAGGCATTGGCTCATTTTTGGAATCCCATGACCTCCACCTTCATGTTTAACCAATATGAATTAACCCTTACGATTGAAGAGTTTCGGAAAGCTATTGGGTTAGGTAAAGCTTCCTTAAGTTTCGTTATTCCTCCTATTGGTCAAGATCCAATCTCTCTCTCTCAAGTCAATTTCTCAATATCCCTACCAACAAAATTAGGGTTATTCTTAAAGAAAATTTAAATTTCATGCCTTATACATTCCTTGAACAACACCTCATTAGTCTCAAGCCTAAATTTGGAAACCAAATTCCTCACGTTTTCCTTTTCATATTCATCAGCTTTGTGGTGTTTTCGCATACCTAAAAAAAAAAATGGATCCTTTAGTCACTGACATTGTTAATCCAGTGTGCACCTTTAGTTGTTTTACACACATGATCCTTGCCAAAACTTTCATTTCTCTTAAACGATTCAAGATAAATGGTCAAGTAACTCTTAGAGCCCCATTAGGACTTCTCCAAATTTGGCTCTTTTTGCATACCAAAGAATTGACCCTTCACATGAGGATTATCGATGTCACAAAATATCATCATCCTATTCTTAGGTTTTGCCAAAGAAATGAATTCTTTCTATCACGGTCTTTCTTTGAATAGTTCTATTTTCTCAAAAACCTTACCCTAGCTTAATCCAATGGCATGTCCAATGGCTTGGAAATCCCAAGGTATGCCTTGTTAGTGGAGCTGACGACCTATTTCTCCTCGTGGAATTGAGGGGCCTAATGTCGTATTGCCCTTTAAAGGTGCTCCACCAATATCGCACGCTTCAAACGATCTCGCCAATGTAACATCCTAGATTTTTACTTTTGCTTTCAATTAAATTAATCGGGCCTTTCATCGACGCACCTATAGTGCTATTCTCAAAGCTGATCACTCCTGAGATAACTAGACTATCTAGGGAAGTCATTTAGGAATTTTAACGCAATAGACTTGAGAATTCGACCAGGAATCGACTGCTCGACCGTGCTTATCTGCCGAGATCATTAAGGCATAGTAAAGATCGATTAGAAATCAGAAATAGGTCAGTTCGGCTGAGTGTGTGGTTAAATGTGGGTGATTCCACTAAATTGAGAAATTCTCGTCGATTGGCGCTAGACTGATTTTTCTGTCGTTTTGGTACCCCGTGTCCGTAGTTGAATCCTTGAGATTTTCACGACAACCGAGAGACACCAATGTGTTGAAGAGGTTCATTGTGGCTCGAAAAAAATCGACCACGGGTCATTTGCACTAAAAATTTCTGAAAGCTACTCGGTAGTCTAGGTCATGCTAAAATTGCGCCAGATCGAAATTAACCATGAATTTGAATCCGATTTCAGAAATTGAAAGTTCTGTCATGTTACAAGTTATTTTAGGAACGTCGACTCAGTCTCCGAAGATTTTTCTGCAAATCGAGTTTTTGGCGGAAAAAGTCAACATAGGGTCGTTTTCGACTGAAAAATGCAAAGGACCGTTTTTGATCGCGACATCGGGATGCAAGTGGAATCAATTGATGATGAAAAATACCAATTTGATTATCGACTCGATAATTGAATTTTTAGAAGCCAAAGTGAGCGAATTCAAAGAGAAATGGAATGGGAATTGAAGCGAAACCAAGTGAAATTCGTGTGCCCCCCATGGACACAACTTGTGGACCATTTCTGTGACATCCCAAATTTTCAATTCTATTTTCTTCTGATTGAATCGAGCGTTTCATTGACGTGTCTATAGGGCTATTCTCGGGCTGATCATTCTTGAGATAACTAGACTAACTGGGAAATTATTAGGAATTTTAAGGCAATAGACTTGAGAATTCGATCGGGGTTGGCTTCTCGATTGTGTCCATCTTTAGAGGTCATTACAGCACAGTTAAAAATCGATTTGAAATCAGAGATAGACTGGATCGACAGTGATGTGTGGCTAATCGTGGGTGACACCACTAAATTAGAAAATTCATGTCGACCGGCACTAAACTGATTTTCTTATTGTTTTGGTACCCTGTGTCCGTATTTGGATCCTTGGGATTTTCATGACAATCAAGAGTCGCCAATGAGTCGAGTGGGTTCATAGTGGTTCGAAGAAAATCGACCACGAGTCAATTGCACTTAAAAATATCCGAAAGTTACCCGGTAGCCTAGGCCACGCTAAAAACACGTCGAATAAAAATTAACCGCCAATTCGAGTCCGATTTCAGAAATTGAAGATTCTGTCATGTCATAATAAATTCTAGGAGCGTCGACTCAGTTTCAGAAGATTTTTCTGACACCCGACACTTTTTGGGAAAAAGTCGTCGCCGAGTTGTTTCTATGCAGAAAAAGCCAGTGATTATTTTTGATAACAAAATTGGGAAGCAAGATGGATATATGGGTGAGGAAAAATATCAAGATGGTTGATGGATGATAGATTGATTTTATGGAGGCCAATTGAGATAGAATTGAAGTGGATCAAGCCACCAATTGAAGACAATTCTTGCAAAATTCGTAACCCTCCCTTCCCCCTAACCAAATGGACCAAAAATGAAGTCATGAGAGGTGTTGGTGTGGATCAATGGAGGCCAAGGGATCTTACTTGGCCTAGGATGAATCTTGGAGAGCAAGATTGGAAAATATCAAGCCAAGGCCTCACCTCAACTCTATCTCATCTCTCTTATCTCTTCCCTCACCTCTATCCTCTCCATCTCTCTCACCTCTCTACCATCCAAGACCCTTTTCTCTTCATTTTTGAAGCCCTCAAGCCAACAAGAAGACCAGCAGAAGGAGCTGCAGCCATCGCACGCCTCCACCCGCACCACTGCCGGTTTCTGCTCCAGCCGATCTTTTGTCAAAGATTTGAGTCAAAAGTGGTCTTCCCGGATGAACTAGCAAACGAGACACATATCACCGTGAAGAGGACATCCGTACCGTTCCAACAAGACCAAAATCACCTCGAACGGAGCTGCCGTTTGTCCTGTACGGCCGCTAGAGTCCACCGCTCGTCGGACCGTCTGGAACCGCCTGGTTCCGCTTGTTTCGCCTATTTCGCGGATTTCAGCCATTTTCTCCCCATTTCTACCCTACCTCCACCCATACCAACCTCCAATAAGATTTCCTTGACTCCCTGGAGCCACCGGTTGCCAACCACCCGCTCGCCGGAGCTCCGAGCGACCCGTTTTCGCCATTGAAGTTGTTGGTTTCTTCTCTGCAGTTCAGCCCAGATCAGAAGCAGAAGACAACAAGGTTTTGGAGACTTCATGGCCCGTTTTCAAGCCCTTCTCGGCCTCCGTTGGTGTTGCCGCTTCGGGGTTTATCGACCGCCTTGGCGTCGTGGTCGTCGTGAACTCACCGGCGCCCAAAACCGGTGAGTTTATCCTTTAAACCTTGCTTAGTAAGTTAATCATGCTTAAGGGGTGTTTAGATTAGTCTAATTTGGTTTAGGTGGTTAGATTAGATTATTTTAATGTAAATTAGATTAGTTGTATGATTAGTTTAATGGATGTTTAATTAGGGCTAATTGTATGATTAAATTAGTGTAATCTTGTTTAAGCCCTAATTAATTATTTCGAATTCTATAAATATTATTTTATTAAATTATATTATTATAATATAATATTTAATTATTTAATTTTTGGAATTAAATTTAATTATTTAATAATTTCGAAAATTTTGCCGGGATGGCCGGTCGTTAGAATTTCGCACTAATCGCAGCAGTGCGGTCAGTTTGTATCAATTGTATGCGTAATTGCGAAATTGAGTGAAAATGATGATTGTGGTTAATAATTCCAAAAGTGTGGAATTGAGTGAAATTGGAGAAGTTTTGGTATTTAACTTGAAAATACTCGGTGTTGGCTTTTGGCATCGTAATTGGTTTGTAGGACTAGTTTGAATAGTTGGATGTTATTGGATTGTATATCCATTTCTATGGTTTAAATATATGTACAGCTTTGGCGAGCAATTAGTTTATATATGGATCAGCTTGTGTGAGCACTGTATGTCAGCTTGTGAGAGCATTGATCGTTTATCAGCTTGTGAGAGCAACGATCCATATATCAGCTTGTGCGAGCTATCATCTATGTATATATCAGCTTGTGCGAGCTAACATCTATATCAGCTTGTGAGAGCATTGCATCCATTTCAACTTGTGTGAGCCATGATTGCATTAATGGATGAATAGATGGTATGAATGGATAGACGTATGAATTGTACTGACGTGTAGGAATGGACTGAGACGAGGTAAGTCCTCAATCCTCTTTGTGTGACTAGAACGCCTTGGGGCTTATTTTCTTCCTAATTGAGTTTTAGAGGGTAGGACTCGCTGAGACATTGTCTCACCTCGTTGTGGGATAACAATTTCAGGTCCCTAGATGGCGGATCCTCTGGAGCTTTTTGGTAGACCAGTGAGGGTCGCCGAGAGGATTTTTGACTTCGCCGATCCTGACTGAAGAGCTGGCAAATGGACCAATCTGGCTGATCTTAGGACAGCTTAGTTTTTGAGGACTAATCTTTTATAGATCTTTTTGTTAATAGCTTAGTCTTGTAACTGAACTGGTTTGACATGTATAAAGGTGTGTGGTTTGAATTTGAAAATGTGATCCTGCTTTTCTATCCCAATTGAGTTTTGTCTGGGGATTATTTATCCGCTTCCGCATGTGCAATTAAATGAAATGGGTCGATGACGTATCCTGGGAAGTCGCATTTCTATCGACCGCAGTGGGATGTGCGCATGCTCGAAGTTCAGGGCGTGACAATTTCAAATGGCTTCTAGAAGGATTTTGTGGCTAGAATTGCAGAGGAATACAACTGGGATTGGTGGACCTACCAAGGGATAAAAAGATGAGGTTGAGGACCAAGAGGGACCCTCCAAGGCCAATTTGTCCCCCTTGCACCCTCCTTCTCCCCCACCGTCGAGCACTCCCCCTCCCCTAGCCATCTTGAAGATCTCTCAAACTCAGAACAATTGACCAGCAAGCTCGGTAGCCCCGCCAGAGCCATCGCAGCCACTGGAGCTTTGTTGCAATGTCGTTCGCTGCCTGCTTGTTCGCGTGCTAGCCCAGTGCATTCCAAGCCTCCGTCCCACTTCAGCCGTGAGCCCAGGAAATCCCCTGAGCTTGTCGCAACACTGCCGTCATCGCCGGAGTTGCTGGGTCACCTACATGCCACCGTGAAGCCCCGCCTAAGCTTCGCCTGCCCGTCGCTGCTCCTTGCTCGCTCAACCGATCATCGTCTAGCCTTCTTCAGCCACTGGACAGAGACCAAACAATGTGGGTCTCTAGGCCGTTGTTTGGCCCGCTCTGGCCAGTTTCCCGACCTCGAAAGGCATTCCTGCTTTGGAGTTTATCGAGCCTCGCTGCGTCCCCGTCGTTTTGATCCGAGCGGATCATTAATCAGGTGAGTTTAACTCACTAATCCTTGCTTAGTAAGTTAATGATGCTTAATGATTGATTAGTTTAGACTAAGTATGGATTATGTGGATAGTTATAGTAGATTAGCAATTTAATTAATTGTTATTGCATGTTAGGTGGATAGAGTAGTGTAATTAGCAAGTAGACAGGTTGTAATATTTAATCAATGAGTCTCGAAATTTTTCCGGGCCTGTTTTGGTGTTTAATTAGGCTTTACGAGCCTAAGTGAGCATTTTTAGTATTTAATAATTAATTTCCGTAATTAATTAATTAATTAATTAATTATTTTCCGGAAATTAGATCGGGATAGTCGGTGACCGGAATTTTATGTTGATTATAGTGGTGTGATCTGTTTATTTAATTGACTGTTATTTTGTGCTGATTGGATGTGAATTGTGATTTTGGGAATTTATCCCAAAATTAATTAATTTCAGTAATTAATTGGAAAATCACCGGGCGTCAGTTTACAACGCCAAAAATGAGTTTATGAATCAGTGAAATTAGTGGGATTTTCAAGTGTGAAAATATTATATTTTGGCTAAGGCCGATCGTGTACACGAGTATTTTTATTGAGTATGATAAAAAATGGTGAAATGGTTAGATGATCATATCAGTTTATCTGGCAACTTCTGGCGAGCATAATGAGTATACTATATCAGTTTATTTGGCAGCTTCTGACGAGCATAATGAGTATACTATATTAGTTTATCTAGTAGCTTCTGGGGAGAATAATGAGTATACTATATCAGTTTATCTAGCAGCTTCTGGTGAGCATAATGAGTATACTATATCAGTTTATCTAGCAGCTTATGGCGAGCATAATGAGTATACTATATTAGTTTATCTGACAGCTTTTGGTGAGCTATACTATTTATTATGAGCTTAGAGTGAGTAGTCCCGATTATGATCGGACTTTATAAATAGTATTGATAGAGATGACCGGGGATTGGTCTAGTTGACATGGAATCGACTAAGTTGATTGATCGATGATTCGATATGAGGGGATGAATTGATTTGTGAAATGAGTGATTGGATGGTTATTTGAATTGTATCGACTTGCAGGAAGGAACTGAGGACAAGGTAAGTCTTATGGCTCGTGTTTGTGCTTAGGCAGCCCTTAGGGCGTATTTTCTTCCTAGTCGGGTCTTAAGGAGTTGAACTTGCTAAGACGTCGTCTCACCCCGTTGTGGGATAACATTTCAAGTCCTTAGATAGCCGCTCCTCTCGAGCATTTTGGACAATCGAAGAAGATCACAGAACATAAGTACTATATTCCGATCCATGGGCACCTTGAGGGGCTAAAGTACGAATTGGTGAAGTCCATAGTCTGGGTTGATGCGGGTCTACCCAAAAAGGTGCCCCATCAATACAAGGCATGGTATCGCCTATTTCGTAATGGACAGAGAGAGGGCCCCATACCGGAATCTGAGATACCTCTATATGTGATGGAGGTTGCTTTTGGAAAGGGCACTGTAGACCCTCCAGGTGGTTCGGTGGTAGACCTGGTGGACCTTGACCTTGAAGATCCAGAATCTCCTGTGTATTCAGCAGTAAGCTCCAGTTGGAGTGTGGAGGGAGATGACGAGGAGGATGAGGACCCGTAGTTGTTAAATCCTCTCGCATGTGCATTAAAATGAAAGGGTCGGCGATGCGTCCTGGGACGTCGCTATTTAATTGACCAAGCCGGGATGGGCACGCGCTTGGAGGATTGGGGCGTGACAGCCAATCCTTAAACTACATTTATATTGTATTGATTATCATGATAAGGTCATCGAGGAAAACCAAATTGGTCATGTCGAGGCTGTGATTCGAGCCGCTATCGAAATTTGGCACTCTTCTTCGTGCATTATGTGGTCCCCATGGATGAAGCCGACTTGGAGGGAGAGATGAGAACTCATCATGCTACCATCAATTATATCTATTGTCAAGTAGAACTTGAGCTTGAGGTTCAATTGCCCAATATTCCCAAGCCTCAAGATTTTTGACAAGCTCATATTGAGGAGCATGAAGACGGAAGCCTTGATCGAGGAGGAACGCTTGGCCTATGATAACAAGCATCTCCGCAAGATCTCACCTAGTCCTTAGGATTTTATTTGATATTCTTTTCTTGCAAAGGGATTTCCTCTGTATTTCCCTCATTTCCATCAATATTTCCATGTATTCACTTTCATATTACATAAAAAATCCAACCGCTTTGTAAGCTTCAAGGATGCAAGGCCCTATTTCCCTGTAATTGTTGATGTAACCAATAAAAATTCATGAAGATTTTCATCTTCATGTAATTTTCAGAAAGGAGGCGTACAAATTCAATATTGTTGTCGTCCTTCTTAATTGTATAATTTCTTTTGAAGAAATTTCGATAAGAGAATGCTATATGATTCTATGCTCATATATGCTTTTTATCAATATTTCATCTCAATAAAATATAAAATTGACAAGGTTTTGTATTTTCTTGATTTCTCTTGACCTTTACACTCATTTGAGCTATCTTTTTTCAAAAGTACTAAAAGACGGCTGAGAAACGGTCTATTATACGTACTTGCCACCAAGCAAGGATCAAGAAGGAAGATACCCGCACTTGTGTCGTTAACAAGGAGAACCAAATGGCGCAAATGATGGCACTATTAGCTGATTTCTCTAATCAAGTCAAGAATTTGACATCTGTAGCAACTGCTGCTCCTACTACAAATCCTCTTATGACACCTGTTGATGTGCCGGTAATTGAACCCGTGAGGAAAGTGTTGGGGTTTCATGAATCATGTATAGGTAAAATTATAAAAATACAGCGGAAACAAAGATGGTATATTTTATACATGATTCTTCAAAGGCGTTGTTCATGTGTTTTAATCAAAAATCTGAATATGAAAAGGGAGTTAAATGAATTACCTCTCGAAATGTGCTTTAAACGAATTGGTTCGGATGTTCTTCAGTTCGAGTCCCACAAACGTCGGACCTCTAGTTCAGACACACCAACAATAGACTTGAATGGAAGAGAGAACTTTCGGATAATCACCACTATGATCGTGCTAGCAATCTCGTGGAGAAAATCCGCCGTATCCTTGATGTTTTTGTCATGGTCTGAACAAGAGAGAATTCCTTTTCTTTCTCACGTCTCTAAGACACAAAACACACGCCCACTTTCTCTCTATTCTTGTAGCAACCTTTTTGTAGACTTTCGGATAGTTATTTCACGAATCAACAACAGTTGCTGATCGTGGGATCAACAACCGTCGCTGATCACGATCATGCACGAAGCATGGATGGTCAGCAACCGCTGACCATCATGCACCAATTCGTGCGTGCATGTGCACAAATCTTAATTTTTTTTAATTATTAGTTATTAAAAGGCAACGCACATATGTACATTTGGGAATACATTAATTAAATGAATAAATAAATAATTAATCAATCCCCTTTAAAAATAAAAATAACATAATCTTTATATGTACATTTGGGAATACATTAACATGTATCCACTTTGGGCATGCGTGTGCATCATATGCACGTAGGCTCATGACTATAATACAAATTAAATTAAATCTCATTAAATTTAATTTCTAGTCGATGCAATTTGATTGCAGTAATTGCAAACACATTTGTGACATTATTTCTCTCTTGTTCCACGTTATCCTAATTGTTTATGGTGTGTGACATTCCTAGGTTCATCACTAAGCTGGAAGTAAGACTTATACTAACACATTAGTACTCCCAAAAGAATTAATTGTCCCGATTAATCTTTAGGTTCTATAAGCCATGATTGACATCTAACAATATGTCATGGCTACCCAAATAGTGTGAATGTTTTAAGAATATAATGAACCTGTCAGCTTTGGCTACAGTGTAATTCAATCCCTTTGTCTTACTATGTCCCGATCAAATAAAGACCATGGAATATTTGTCAAGTCACCAATTCGATCATATGTACAATTCTAATTGACATGCATTTTATTTGAGACATAAACAATTTATTCTCGGTTACAACCCCGGCCGAGGATTTCAATGCAGTGTCATAATTAGATCGCATAAGACATCATTATTATACCTTGCATGTAATAAGGAGATAGATTCCATATTGCGCACACGTGCAACTTTGTATATGAACAAACTATGACCATCAGGTATAAAGATGGATCAACGACCCGGCATTATGTGCAGTGAACCATAGTTGTTCGACACACAAGTTAACACTATGCCTCAGGTCTAAGGATTATTTACACAAGACCGAAGCATAAACAATTAGACATTGACCATGCTAAAAGCTTCCATGTTGCTAATCGTTCCATATGCGTCACGTTCGGTGAACTTGTCTAATACAAACACTAGTGTTTTTAACTCAGGCATCACAATACCTAATGACTTGTGACTCATCATTCCCTTAAGTATCCAATACTTAATGGTGAAGTTATGAACACATCGGTTTCAACAAAATTGTTAATATCCACTCAATAATCCATCGACCGGGAATGATTTAAAGATTCAATCTGACTATGAACCCGTCACATATATTCTTAACGTCTCAAGAATAGGTCTAGTTGCAACCGATCTTATGGAATCATTCATAAATATAAAATAATTAGACAAATGAATGAATACGTCATTGCCATTAATTAAATAATAATAATGATAGTACAATTGAAATCCCTAACATGTAACTATTATATAGTAGCTTTAGGGCATACATCCAATAGAAAGAGCTTGCTGAATAGCTTCCTACTACTACCCCGACAATTATTGATCTAGAGGGTCCATCTAAGGAGACCCTAACTTCATACTTTGATGAAGAAAGTTCAAGATGTCTCGCAAAGATTGAGGAGCATCTTTGCATGCTATAAAGCTACCAACCTCAGGGGTTTGACAAACTGTCACCCTTTGCCAAAGTGAAAATCCCCGAATTTTAAAAGGAACCATAGTTCACAAAAAAGTACGGTGGCATTGGGTGCCTGAAGACCCATTTGAAGTACTATCTGGGCAAGATGGCCCACTATTTTGACAATCCTCTGCTCTTGATCAACTCGTTTCAAGATAGCCTCATTGGTCCCCCTCTGACATGGTTGATCAAGTTGGACTTGGAAAAGATCCGTACTTGGGAGGACCTTACCGACGAATTCCTGTAGCAATACAAGTTCAACACCGAAATCGCCCTGACTCTAGAGGAGTTGGTCCGAGTTCAAAAAAAGAAGGACCAAAATGTTCAAAGCTTATGCGCAAAGGTGGAGAGCCACCGTGTCTCAAGTGAAACCACCATTGTCTGAGAATGATGCTATGAAAGTGCTCCTTCAAGCCATGCCTCAGGATTTTTTCAAGAAAAAGTATAATCACACCTTTATTAACTTTGCTACATTAGTGGAGTTGGGTAAACGCATTGAGAGGATCATGCAAGAAGGAAGGTTGGCTAAGACCATGAATCGTAGATATGCTCCGAAGAAGGACAAGGAGTAAGTTATGAAGATTGCGTATATATGGAACTCCACTTCTCAGAAAGTGAACAATCCTCCTGCTCATAAACCTACTATGGAGGTTGGGCTTCTTCCCGAAATTTCGACCACAAAGGAAAAGCCCCGTAAAGGCAATTTATCCCATTGCGTAAACCCATGTCTCAGCTACTTCTGATACTAATTGTAAGTCATCTCATGGCGAGAGAAATTCCGAGGATAATCTGTTAAAGTTCCCTAGGTTTGACCCTAACAAGACCTGTGAATATCACATAGGAGAGAAGGGTCATCGTGTGGATAATTGCTTCGTATTCCGTTCCAAGATTCAGAACCTACTGGACAAGAATTTGCTTACTTTTAAGGATTTAATGCTGAATGTCCAATAGACTCTGCTCCCGAAACATGTTGAGAATGTTAATGTAATTTTTTGGGATGATGACAAGCGTCCACTCCTGATGGATATACAAAAGTTGAAACAAGTCATGCACTTCGCTGATCGCCAATTGAAAGGTCACTCGTGATGAGAAGATAGCTTGCTTAGCAAAATTGGCTGAGCTAGGAGTCCTTCAATATGAAGATGGTGAACCCACTCCAGGACAGATGTCTTTAGTTGAAATCGATTTGTTTGGTGAAGGCATAATCTCAAAGGTCATAACGAAGGTTGAAAATCCTACTCGAAAGGAAAATCGTCAAGCCTTGAAAGGGAAAGCTTCCATGTACCAAGACCCTAAGACCAATACCGAGGATGAATATTGAGCTTCCCACATGGATTGTGAGTTTGTTAAAAAGGCTCATGAAAGTGGTGAAATAGTTGATATCTTTGATCAACCAAGCAAAAAATATGATTTTAAGGTGAAGTTCACACCGTCATCAAGTTTATTTATTAATGTGAAGGACATTGTCCCAACTGGATAGGATGATGAAAGGGACCTTGCTCCAATTTTGTTGAGGAATGAAGAAGCTTACTCCGACGATGATGATGAAGATGAATAGAAGACCTCCCATCGTAGTTTGTAAGGAAAGCCCATGAGAAGGGTGAGGTAGTGGATACCCTTGACAACTGAGTTGGAAGTATGACTTTATGGTCAAGTATACTCCTCTAAAATTATTTATGAAACCTCGAGGACACCATTCCTACTAGATGGGGGGATGAGTTCAATCATGACTTGGTAGCCATGATTGGGCCTGTTGTAATCAACCTAACCAAGGAAGATGTCCCTCGCAAGGCTTGTGTGACTGACATTAATCCTATCAAGGTAAACTCATTAGTTGACCAATTTGAAGCCATGAAGATCTCGGGTGTGGGTTTTGAACCCGTTGTTATCAAATCACCACTGCAAGTAGGCGAATGTTCTAAGCCCAGGGTAACACCAAGGTGGTCCCGTGGAACTACGAACCAATGAAATTGATGCCGTCACCTGATAGGGTCGAGTTTACCTACCTCATGAAGGTGTGGAAAAGAAGGCTGTAATCGACGAGGAAGTCGGACAACTCCTCAAAACACTTAAGACTAGTGAGGCAGAAGTAATAGAATAGTTACGAAAGATACCGGCTCAAATTTCCTTAGTGGAGCTTTTCAAGTCTTCTGGAAAGCATAGAAACACACTCAAAATCCTGAATGAGGTCCATGTGCCTGAAATTATTAGAGAAGTACAGTTGGAGAAGTTTGTGGGTGTCATGCTCCTTAGGAATCAAATAACTTTCTCAGAAAAGGACCTTCCTTTTAAAGGCCAAGTGCACACTAAAGCACTATACATGGTCACTCAATATTTTGGTACTAGGATTTCGAGGGTACCGGTCAATAATGGTTCCGTATTGAATATATGCCCACCATCCACCGTTTGTCAATTGGGCATTGACATGGAAAACGTCTGCCCTTCGAAGATTACCGTCCGAGCTTTTGATAGGATGAGAAAAGGAATCATTAAGGGAAATTGAGGGTACGGGTTGATAATGGTTCCGAATTGAATAAATGCCCACTATCCACCCTTCGTCGATTGGGCATTGACATGAAAAACGTCCGCCCTTTGAAGATTGCCGTCCGAGCTTTTGATAGGATGAGAAAAGAATCATTAAGGGAAATTGACTTACCCCGACGGTCAGCCCTGTAACCATTACTCAGATATTCCAAGAAACTTTAGCCTGCTGTTGCGACGTCCTTGGATCCATGCTGTAGGGATTATTCCTTCAAGTCTTCATCAAATGATGTAACTTGCCATTGATGGAAAGATCATGACCATTCGATGCGAAAGAGATGTGGAGACATTCCACAACACTGCCATACCCTACATTGTCCCCGAAATCAAAGGGCAATCGAGCTACCACTCGTTTGAGTTCGTATCCGTTACTCATGTGCTTGTTGGGTCAATCATTAGGGAGCCTCGGTTCTCAAAGGCCTCCCTAATATCAAGCAAAGAGTTACTCAAAAATATATTTGCTATTGGAAAAGGTTTGGACAAGTTTGCCCATGGTGTGCCTAATCCCATTGAGGTGATCAAGAGGAAGAAGCGAATTCCTTATTTATCGGTAAACTCTGAATTATTGGATAAGTGAAATTGGGCCGGAAATTGGAAGCCTAAACGGGGCCCATGAATTTGGAAAGGCCCAATGGGCCACATTCCCTTTAAAATTCAGCCATAAGGGCCCAAGTAGGTGGAAATTATAGTTTTGCCCTTTAAGGCCCATTAAGCTTGTTTAGGCCTAAATTGGACGAATTTTCCTCCATCACTCTCCCTCATCTCATACCCATTTCTCTCTCTTTTTCCTCTTGGTTGTGCGGCCGTGAGCCACCATCCACCATCTAACCGCTGTCCACCCTTGGCATCGTCGTGGCTGAACCGTGCCCCCACCGTGAGCTGGTCGTCGCCATGTCGCCGTTGCCCTAGCTATTTTAGCCATTGTTGTGGGCTACCAATCGCCAATCAGCCACCACTGCGCCTTGTGAAGCTTCATTAAGAGCCACCATCACCGCCGTTTGCCGTGGCCTAGTTTTGGAAGTGAGTAGTTTCTTATCCCTTGATTAGGGTGGTAATTGCACTTTGGAGTAGAGTTAGGATTGGTCTATGGTTAATGGTGATTAGATTAGGTGATAAGTGGATTACAATGATAAGTAGTGGTGCTAGGCTATCATGATAAGCGATAAGTGCATGCGTTAAATTATTGCAATAAGTGATAGTAAGATGTGATAAACTATCGCGATAGGCTATCGTTAGATGTGATAAGTTATCGTGATAGGCTATCGTTAGAAGTGATAAGTTATCGTGATGGGCTATTGTTAGATGCGATAAGCTATCGTGATAGGTTATAATCAGATGTAATAAGCTATAGTTATAAGTTATCGTTGGATGCGATAACCTATCTTGATTTTGATAAATGCGTATTATGTTGTGGCTTTTAATGTGATATGTGTTTACTAAAGCCTAATTTTAAAGATAGTAGATTCTTATGCAATCCCTTATTTTGGAAATGATAAGTGTTCTTTATGTTGTGAACTCTAAAGTGTATATGCTTGTTAAATGCTAGTTTTTAAAGATGTTATATGCCTATGCAATTCCAAAGTTGAAAAGGGCAAGCATTCATAGCATTCTATAATTATAAGTAATGAAAGATTATTTTGAAAGGTAATATGCTAAGGTTGTTCAATCTGACATTGTCATTGGAAGCGACTTGTGATGTTATTGGATGTGCTTGTTCTATGTGATGTTCTTTGGTATTAATGGCAATGTTTTATATGTCTTCATTAGAAGTAGTCTTTATACATATGTTCATTGTCCATGATCAATGCGTGAGAACACTTCGAGCCTCCGAGATGGGATATACGATAGTTCTTGGACATGCGTGGAAGCACGCTAGGTCAAGTCTCTCTCTTGGACCGGCGATACTAAGGCGTATCGTTCCCGAACTAAGTTCGTTACTAAATCGGTGATCAGGTCATGATGGGTCGGTCCTTTCTTGGTCTCAGTGTGACATTGACGCATATTGTTCCCGAGCCAAGTTTGGTGCTAGATCGGTGATCATGTCATGTCGGATCGGTCCTATCTTGGTCTCGGTGCGATATTGAGGCTATTGTTTCCTATCCGGATTGGACTTGGGCCGATGCTCAACGTAACGGGTCAGGCCATGGATTCTCGTTTCGTACTCGGCATATTTTATTAATGTAGTTTCGATAGATCATGAGACACGCTTTGCCTGGCACCCCATTGAGGCATTCATACTTGGCTAATGAGAGAAAACAATGGACTTGAGTGATGGTATGCTTGTGTGATCACATAAATGCCCTGATGCGTATGATTATGTGGGGTGATAGTTCCGTCCTAATGCGTATGATTATGCGGGACGATACCCGATTAAGTTTGGATGCCCCCAAGTCAACGGGATGTCGTTTGCAGATGGATTTTGGAATGAAGCTCCTTAATGGAATGTCGTCTTGAGGCGTATGAATATGCGGGATGTTGCTGTGCTCGATGGGATGAGACGATGCCTGGTTACGTCGGATGACTGCAAACCTTCGAGTTGGCCTTAGGTCCCGAGTGACCGTAATAATCTAGACATGGTTGTGTGAAAAGTGCATGAGTGCATGAATGCATATTTTGAGAAGTGATGCTATAGTCGGCACAAGTGTCATATGAGATTGATATATGAGCAGGTCCGAATTATTTAATGGCATGGGTGCATGACTATACTATATTGGACAGCATGGTCTCGAGGATAACATGGTAGTTTGGGATGCCATGATATTCTTGAGATGTCAACGTGTATAAAGTGCATGAATGTTGAATGCATATGATAAGAATGATGCCATTGTCTGCACATGTGTAGCATGGATATATATGAGCTACATGAAAAAAGTGCATGAATTAAATGTCATTTCAGTGACTTATATGGCACATGCATGCTTTAATCGACCCTGTTTATGAATTGAGAGACATGAAGAAGTCTCCCGCAGGTCGATATTTGAGTCAGAAAGGCATAGACAAGGTTGTGGATTTGTACGCCTTTGATTAGGACTTGTGAGATTTAAGTTGCTGCATTGTGCATGGAATTATTATATTCATGCCTGGATTATTAAATTATGAACGTCGTATGCTTAATGGAATGGTGCACTCATGTAGTGATTGTTATACTATAATTGGACACATGATAAAGTGTCGCATGTTGAGTGACCTAATTCCTATTAATGGATAATGCAAAGTAAAGGTGTTGCTATTGATCCGCCATCAATAGATAAGTTGCATGTCTAGGGCGTCTCCAAGGCAAAGAACCCTCCTACACGAGGTTTAGGGAGTTTACTCACCGAGTTTATCTCATTACTTATTGTTTAACTTTTTCAGGACCTAATCATGGCTATCCGAGCTCGAGTCAAAGTAATTTGAGGTGGACGTGTACTAGATACGTAAGGGATATCACTTGATGTGGTTGCCCTTGTAGAATAGAGGTGCTAGGTTAAAACCAACCCCTGTTCTTGGACAAGTATGAAGGAATCCGCTACGTGGATGTAAATGGCTAAGCTTTTATTGTAAGGAAAGATTATGTTTGACTGTAGATGCATATATATAAAATTGTGTTATGATGTATACCTTTTACTATCCCTATTGTTTGTTAATGGTTGGGAAATGTTTGTTATGCTTCCGCTTGTGTATAATCAAAAGATACAATGAATGGGTCGGTGATGCATCCTAGGATGTCACAATTCCATGACCAAAGAGATTGAGGGATGCCACGCGCTTGAGGATCGGGGTGTGACACCTTTAATAAAAAAAATTGAAAAAATTAAAAATTAAAAATTATATTTCTTTTAATGTCAATTTAACTTTTATGTCGGAAATCTAACAAAAATCGATTAAGAATCTTGTTTTCCGATTTTTTTTGGTTTTAGGTTCTAAATCGGCCAAAAATCAAATTACTTTCATTATAGTTGTAATTAAGTGTAGTTCCTTTTTTGACATTTGGTTTAGAAATTATTTTAAATTCGCTCATGCATTCAATTTTATGAATTGCCTGGTCAAAATACAAATTACTGTTTTGAGCCTTAATTAGGGAATCAAAATCAATTCTTCATGAATTGCAAAAGGACGGTTGTTCTTCACTCATTTTCTTAAGATAAGTCCAAATTCGAAATCGATTTTGGGAAATTTTGATGTAAATTTTCCAAAATTTGAGGAATTTTACTCTTTCAAGTATGAGAATGTCAAGCAATTAAGTTTCAATTGACAAAATTCGAATTGACCCATTTAAGATTATGGTTTAATTTCATAAATCTAGGTTCAATTTTGATATTAAACCTAGATTCATTTTTGACATAAGCTTGAGCATTCCAATTCGAGATCAATTTAAACATATTAAGTGATCTTACATGTGGGTGGTTAATTAGATGGGCAATTATGGTGCTAATTGAATTCAATTTCAATCGGTTTGTAATTTTACCCATTGAATTGTAAATTTGATCATTTTAGCCATTTAAGCTCGATTCAAAGCATCCATGATTTTAACCCGTTGTCTTTCAAATAATCATCCAATTGAGTCAATGAAAGATCCCTAAATCGCATTCATGAGGTTCAATTAGTTTAATTGGATCACAATTGGGCAATTTCCTCTCAAATAGGGTAAATTTTCTTTTCAATTTGGTCCTTTATAGACTAAATTCAATAAATTTTGAACTCACAGGGATCCTAAGCGAGCAAAATGGTTAGAAGTAGACCAAACCGGTCAAGAACCATTTGAACCGAAGTGAACCGGTCTAACCGATCTAACCAACCGCCAACAGTGCTAGCCAGTTCGGCCGCTTGCCAACCAATTTTGGATCTTTGGCGATCAGTTCCAGATTCCTCTTAGTGTCAATTTCACAATCTGCATCTTCAATTTTCTAAAGTTTTGTAGATTGTCCTTCGAATTTCATAAAATTGTATACTAACCTCTAATAGGATATTTTGACGTCATTCTCAATTTTGGCTCAAGTTTTTGCAAATTAAACCCACTAGATTACTTACCTAACATCTCAAGATCCTAATTAAATCTTCAAAATTGAATTTTGACCGTTGGATTACGATTTTGACCATCGGATTGAATCGACGGTTAAAATTGCTTGATTTGGACGGGGTATCTATACCCATTTTGCCTCCATTTTTAGGGAAGGCTCATTTGGATGAAAATTCTCTCTCTCTCTCTCTCTCTCTCTCTCTCTCTCTACTCGTTGGTTCACTTGAATCCATCAGACCAGCCTTATACCGGTGGATCACCAGCCACCGTTAGCCCCTGCAGTGATTTATATCTCCTCCTTGTCTCAATTGGAGCTGCAGTAAAGCTAGATAGCCTTGATCTCCCTCCGATCCACCTTCCTCAGCCACGACGACAAAACCAACTTGAAAATCGATTTTTGGTTTCGACCGGTTTATCCTTTGTGATCAGCGTCTTGTAGCTATTTCCGAGATCTCAGACCTATTCCAATCCAGTCTCAAACCTCTATTCAACCTCTAGGTGCTCACGAATTAGCTGATAGATGACTGGGAGACTTTCGGCATCCATCTCATTTCCAGAGCTTAAGACCAGTCAAAAGTTGGACCGGTTTTCCTTCATCATTCGAACCAAGTGATCGGCTACCATTAGAAGACAGATCAACTATTCCCGATCTATTCCTAGGCCTGCCCTCCCCGCAATGTTGTAGTTGGAGTTTGGCTGATTAGTCACCAAAGGAGTATCGGTGACTCGATTTATCCCTAACGGCTTCAAAGCCAGTCCAAACCTGGACCGATTTTCCTAATTTTTGTTGCATGCTAAACCAGTGTTATTGACGGATCCTTGTGGAGTCTCGAGGCACTTCGATCATACCCTTGAACTTTCGATTAAGTTCCGGCAACATAGATAGCTCAATTGAAACAAAAATCGCATAAAGTTAGCCTTCTCGATCTCAAACCCCGTGAAGCAAGACTGAATTAACTGGTCAGGGTTAGGGTTCAACTTTAGGAAAATATGCCATGTTTAGATGTTGATTGACGGATTAGTATAGTTGAGTTGTTGTGAAAGATTGTTCTTGAATGATCTTGGATGATTGAGTTTGATTTGGCCTAAATCTGCGTTTTCGTGCTATTGAACTGATCTATTGTTGTGGCCAAAATTAGGTTCCGAAATGACCTTATTTTAGTTCGAGTCCTTCTAGGATTTGAAAATACACATCAAGCTTCGAATTGATAGGTTGCATAACCCAATTGAGCGATGCTTGACTGTGGCACCCCCAAACAGCTAAGGTCACCACAGATATCTAACGCTCTACCTATTGAATACCGGTTACATATTTTTTATTTAAGGGTTCAAAGGAGAACCGAGGTTTGGAGGCATTTTTTTTTTTTTTTAAAGATTTTAGCGCAGCTTATAACGAAATTTAAAGACGAGTCTTACCATCCCTTCACTCTCGAAACGATGATACAATGCACACCAACTACACGTCGAAGGAAAAACATAAAGCCGAGCCACTTTTATTTACATTTTAAAGATGGACATTTTGGGTCGGTACAACAAAAAAACCAAGACCTTTCACTAAACTTGGCTACAATTCAAAAGAGAGATCTCAACCCCCTATATCGATCGCGTATAACCCTCCATCTACAAGTGTCGGCTATCTCCAAAAAGTGTCAGCTCCCTCTTCTCATGCGGGCCATCACACCCATCCGGGTGCATCGGACGGTGGCGGTGGCAACATCCCCAGCATCACTTTGTCACGTCGAATATGGACGGATAAGAACTCCTGGATGACCGGGCCCTCAGCCAGGCCCGCGTCATACATCACCAGCACCTGAACCTGTATGAACACCAAACCAGGGATGGTGACGCATACGTGCTCCATACACTCGACCTCCACGTCAGATGGAAGGCCGTAAAAGGTACAGTGCGAGACTGGAGGGAGAGGTATCTTTCTAATCTGAAATGTTAGTCCCCAAAGGGGTGAGTACAACCACTCAGCAGGTAGAAGATCCATTGAACTACTCAATGCATCAAACAAAACAATCATAGCATCATAGAGTACATATAGTTCATACATGTTAAACATATCTCACCTTTCAGTCATGTATATTACATCAAAACAGCCATATATATATATATATATATATCACCATGTCATGTGCACATACCACCATGCACTTATACATATTACATCATACAGCCATGCATACATGTCACCATACCATGTGCACATACCACCATGCACTTATACATATTACATCATACAACCATGCATACATGTCACCACACTATGCATGATTCAATTTCGGCTCTTATTTTTCAATTGGATCGCCACATTTTTCTTTCCCTGGGACCAGTAATTGCGTCCCACATTTTTATCACTCGCACCCAACCTGGCATTGCGAGGAACCTCTGGCACACACTTCGGGCATCCGACACTCACCTCCGGGCATCCCGACGCTCTCGGGGCATCGTCGGCACACACCTTCGACGGTATCCTCAATACATATTCTCATATATCTCATTTTTCAATTTCACATTTGATGTAACAGAGCCAATGATTGGAATCAGCTTTTTTTGAAATCATATAATATGCATTGGGAAAAGTATCATTTGATGCAATGGTTTTGAAAAACCTCATTGAGTTCATGAAAATCCATCAATCCTTTGATGTCATATGTAATGTATGAACGTCATCACATCATTGCATGAGTAATAATCCAAGATATCATGATTTACATAACGATTTCAATAACCAGTAAATAAAACAATTTCCAACTTATACATGTTCATGAAAATTCCGAGAAAATTAGTAAACGGTGGAAGTAAATTCTGAAAATTTACCACATTGCAGATAAGATCTAAGAAAACATATTTCATGAAGAACACCCTATCAAACAAGGCTTCACAGAATACGTACAGGTCCGTATATCACTGAAAAAGGATTTTTTTAGCCTTATCCATGCACAGTTTTTGAAACATTTTCGATTAACTAGGCAAATGAGCTTCAAAATTACGAAATTTGAATATGTTGTAGGCAAGACATAAAGAAAGATATTTCATGCAGAACACTTTTCCAAAAGAATCTCATATAGAATAGTATAGACCACGCATTGCAACATTACTAAGTCCGAACACATCAGATTGCACAGTTTTAGAAAAATTTTCAATTAAATACCCAAATGACATTAAAAAATTATGAAATTTGACTATATGATAGCCAAGACATTAAGGTAAATACTTCATGAAGACATCAAAGTCAGATTCGTCCTAGGTAATTAAATAGAGGTGGTTAAAACTTCTGTTCCTAGTACCGAAATTTCCAGATCTAACCATCTCTGAAAGACCACGATTTCACCTACCTATTCTTGTTTGTTTTCTCTAAATTTTTTATATGTTAAACCTAAGGATGTCCTTTACAACTTTTGTTAAGAAGCCGAAGTGAAATTTTAACAAAACGATTACCTTACCATCCATGCATTCATCAAAGGTTGGTGTCAAAATTTCCAGATCTAGTCTTCTTCAAAGAACAACAGTTTCACCTACTTATACTCGTTTGTGTTGTCCCAAATTTGAGTATGTTATACTCCAAGGGGTCCTCTACAACTTTCATTTAGAGGTCGAAGCCAAATTTCAAATAGAACATAACATGCAAGTCACTAGAACATCCTAGGTCAAGCTGTTTTTCTCAAGAACAGCACACTAGACTAGAGTACTACACTCATGACTTCAATATTTCACCTCCTTTACCTCTGAAAATCATCACAAATCAAACACATACACTAAAAACAGCATGCAAGAGTAGATCACGGATCCCACTTGCCTCTAGACCGGGCAACAGCGAGCACACGGCGGTGACGGACGGCGATGCACGGCCCCTCCTCCTTCCTTCTTCCCTTCTTCCTTTCTTCCTTTCTTCCTTCTCTTTCTCTCCTCTCTCTCTCCCTCTCTCTCGCTTAAACCGGCCACCCTTTTCCCCCTAATTTCCTTCCCTTCATCATTAGCCATCATCACCTTTTGCATGGGGTGACACTTGGCCATCACCATGGGACAAATGGGGGGAAAGGCATGCAAACCGGACTTCCCCCCTCCTTCGTGTGACAACAGCCCTTCATGGGCTTATGGGCTGGCCATTATGGCCCATCTTAGGCCCAACACTCTTGGGCTTAAGACCCAAGCTTAATTAAATCCATAATTGACCCTTTAAAAAAAAAAAACTAAATCTCTATTAAATCGAAGTACTAAATTGCAAATTAAATGGCTATACACTTGCAATCATAAATCCATAAGTTTCACTTTATAATACATATGGCCAAAGATAGAACTTTCTTTCCCAAAAATGTATCCATTAAAAGCTTGACCATAAATCTCATTGCGAATCATGGATCAAAAGACTACAAAAATACAATAACGATGCTTCTATCGCCTATCCAAGGCTCATGGCATACTTAGGGATTTTCATGAAATTCTAGGATGCCACATTGACCCTCGAAAAACACCTCCGAAATTGTGTGATTCTATAGTAGTTTAGATCTATTTTAGGTTTTGTTTCAGTTCCGAAATCTAAACTTTCTATTTTGTAATGATTTCTGTGTTGATTTTTGGAGGAACTTTCCTATGAAAGTTGCTCATAATTGTTTCGAGTATGTCCTGTATTTTTTTTTCCAGAATTTTTAGGCATAATTAGCTACGTCAAAATCACTCAGATATGAGCGAAGGTCAATCTTCCTTATTTTGGTCCAAGATGAAAGTAGCTAGAATTGAATATGAAATTATCATTGTTCAATCCTGAGACCTTCATGAAAGATGAACTACATATTGTATGTGTTCCATTGATGTATGATTTGCAAAATTTTGATGTCTTTTAGAGCATCAATTGCATATAGGAAGTAGTAGGGGTAATGCTACAATTAGGGATGTCAAAGACTCGTGTCTGTTTTGTCATTTTTGTCACAACTCGTGTGGTCTCATTGAGGCTTCAGACTCTCAATGAAAAATATTCATCATCATGTGTTCTATAAGTGAGATTTTTCGTTAGATTTTTGCATGTCCTTAGGTGTCCAAAATCATGCTCATTCTGTGGTGTTAATGCTGAAACTAGACGTTACCATATATGCACTTTGCCATGCCAGTTTGGGTCTTTTAAAAACCAAATCTCACAATGATGCCTTATTGACGTTTGAACCGCATGCTACAAGGTTTGTGTACATGTTTAAGTTGTTACATTTGAGTATCATTTTACATGTTAAATTTATGTTGCAAAACCACATGTTACAATTGAAAATCATCAAGTATGTCACTTAGGTCTTAAGTTATTTGGTATTGACATTGACTTGCATGATCCCTTTGCATAAAGACTTATGGTTAGATATTTACTAAATCTTTTGTCACATCAAGTCCTTTGTCATTTATGAATTTCATGCCACTTGTGCATTGCATATGTGATTTTTAAGCTTATTGATGCTTGCTTATTGTGACATCCTGAATTTCCAGTTCTGTTTTCAATTGAATGAATCGGGCTTTTCATCGATGCGCCTATAGTTCTATTCTTTGAGCTGATTACTCATGAGATAACTAGTATGTTTGGTGAAGTCGTTAGGGGATTTTAACGCAATAGATTTGAGAATTCGACCAGAAATTGACTACTCAACTGTGCTAGTCTGCAAGGGTTATTATGGTGCAGTTAAAAATCGATTAGAGATCAGAGATAGGTCGATTTGACCGAGATATGTGATTAAAGTGTGGGAGATTCCACCTGATTGCAAAATTCTCATCGATCGGCACTGGATCGATTTTTCTATCGTTTTGGTACCTTGTATACGTATTTGAAACCTTGAGATTTTCATGACAATCGAGAGTCGCCAATGTGTCGAAGATGTACATTGTGGCTAAAAAATAATCGACAACGGGTCAACAGCACAAAAAATTCCTAAAAACTACCTGGTAGGCTAGGTTACGCTAAAATCGCGCCAGATTGAAATTAACCGGGAATTTGAACCCGATTTCAGAAATTGAAAGTTCTATCATGTCATGATTCATTTTAGGACCATTGACTCATCCTCCGAAGATTTTTCTGCAAACTGGGATTTTTGGCGAAAATTCAAAATAGGACCGTTTTTGACCTAAAAAATCAGAGGACTGTTTTTGGTCGTGTTTTTGGGATTCGAGTGGGTTCAATTGGTAAAGAAAAATGTTAATTTGGTCGAGGACACCTTGGTTGGATTTATGGGGACCAAATTGAATTCAATTTAAGGAGAATTGGTTCAATTTGGGGGAGTTTGGCCAAAATTCCTAGGCCAAGGGTCCATCAACATTTTGGACCACTTGGGATTACTTCTAGGGGGAATTTTGTGCACCAAATTGGCCTTGGATGACAGCCAATTGTGGTGGGGCCTTGCCAATGGAGACAGAGATAGAAATGAAGACTTTGGAGGCTTGGAGGGACCCTCCACTCTTCAGCTGGCTCCTTCTTCAAGTAGCCTACTTTCTCCATTGTTATCACTTTTAGCTCCAAAATTTGCAGAGAAAACCGCCAGCCTCCCCCCCTGTCGTCGCAAGTTACCCGGAACCACTAAATTGCCATTGCACACTCGTTGTGCGCCCAAAGCCGCGTCGGCCTCCCGCTCACGTCCACTTGCTCGTGCTTGCTCGTGCTCGCTGTCCTGCGAGCCCAGCTAGCTGTTCGACGCACCTTGGCCACCGTCCAGGTTGCCGAAGCAGCTGCCGTCGCCCGTCGTCACCTGCTGCAGCTTTCTCTGCCTGTCGCTTGCTGTTTTAGCCTCAACTGACTACTTAAGCAGCCCTGTCTAGCAGCAAGCAGAGGCCGAAAGCCTAGCCCATCCATGAGCATTTGTGGGCCATTTCGGGCCTCTTCCGGGCCTTGCTTAGTGCCGCCGCAAGGTTGTTTGTCGCCTATCTCCATGTCATCGTTGTCATGGACTCACCAGATTGCAAAACCGGTGAGTTTACTTGCTAAACTCTGCTTAGGCATTTAATGATGCTTAAGGGTGTTTAGATTAGGCTAATTATGGTTTAGGTGGTTAGTTAGAATGGATTAGCGATTTAATTGTTGGGTTTTGCATGTTAGGTGGTTAGGACGACTTAGTTAGAGACTAGATAAATTGTACTATTTATCTAGATAGGTTCGGAAATTTTCCGGGCCCATTTCGGTGTTTAATTAAGCATTTCCGGCCTAAGTTTCTATTTTTGGTAATTAATTGCATTTATTTAATTTTTTATTATTTTCCAGAAATTATATCGGGATAGCTAGTGACCGGAATTTCGTGCTAATTGCAATGGTGTGCTTAGTTTATGCAATTGAATGCTATATTGTGCAAATTGAGTGGTGATTGTAATTTTGGGTATTTATCCCAAAATTATGTAATTTCGGTATTAATTAGAAAATACCAAGGCATTGGTTTTTCACGCCAAAAATGTTTTTAGGCATTACATTAAATAGTGGGATTTTTCAAAAGAAAGATATAGTATTTTGGTTTAGACCGACCATGTACCCACACACGATTATTTTAAGCGGGTATTTTTAACACGATGATATTAGGCCAAGTTCATTATTTTAATTGAGGAATTGGTGTACAAAGCACAAGGTCCTTGGCCGGGATTGATTTATTGTGTGTCAGCTTGTGCGAGCATTATTGATATGTCAGCTTGTGAGAGCAGTATGCTATATCAACTTATGTGAGTATTGATATGTCAGCTTGTGAGAGCAGTATATTATATCAGCCTATGTGAGCATTGATATGTCAGCTTGTGAGAGCAGTAAACTATATCAGCTTGGGTGAGCTATAATATATATCAGCTTGTGCGAGCTACCATCTATATATCAGCTTGTGAGAGATATAACCATATATATATCAGCTTGTGAGAGCTATAACCATCTATTTCAGCTTGTGTGAGCAGTGATCATATCGATTGAATTGATAGATGGTACTAATCGAATTGAATGGATGGATTGATCGATTGGGTTGAATTGATTGGTTGAGATTATGAACTGTATTGATGTGCAGGAGGGAACTGAAGCAAGGTAAGTCTTCTGACTTGTGTGTATAGCTGCCTTTAGAAGTATTTCCTTCCTAATTGGAGTTTAAGGGGTGAACTTGCTGAGACGTTGTCTCACCCTATTGTGGGCTCAACCTTTGCAGGTTCTTAAATGGCGGTTCCTTTGGAATGTTTTGGCCAACCCAAGACAGTCACCGAACAGGTCACCGAGATTCCTCTTCCCGGGGGCTAAGGAGCCTGGGTCTACGAACTTTTGAGGACCATCGTCTGGGTTGATGCGGGTCTATCTCAGAGGGTACCCCATCAATTTAGAGCGTGGTATTGTCGTGGGAGAAATGGACCTAGAGAAGGCCCCCTATAGAATTCTGAGGTCCCAGTGTCGATGTTAGAAATCGCTTTTGGCGAGGGTACAGGCTGACCCTCCTAGTGGTGCAATGGTGGACCCAAATCCCCAAGAGACCTCGGAGTTTTCAGTTGGAGATTTGAGCGCCTAGAGGAATCGTAGACTTTTTTGCTTGAGTAGACTTTTCTCTATAGACTAGTATTGTATATAAACTACTCGGCTGTGTATAAAGGTGTCTTTTGGTTGTGAAATTGTGGTCTTGCTTTTCTATCCCATCTTTGTGTTGTTTGGGGGTTTATTTATACGCTTCCGCATGTGCATTAAAATAAATGAGTCGGCGACGTGTCCTGGGACGTCGCAATTTAATCGACCACCAAGCGATGGACACACGCTTGAGGATCGGGGAGTGACACTTATGATTCTAGTTTTTAATTATTGATATGTGCACTTTTAGAAATCTCGGTCTTAGAGTACCAAATAAACCTCGCTTAGACCTGAACCATTCTAGGAATTTGTAAAACACACTTAGAACTTTTGAATGCCATTGATTTAAAGTGATTTTCTTGTCATTATGTCCCTTTTCCATTTTTCCAAACATAAGGTAGAATCTGGACTTAGGGTCAAAATTCGGACCTCTGTTTGGATAGACTTTTTTCATTTTTGTGCCATTTCTTCTGTAGGGATTCTTGACTTGAAACCTTTTTGTCATCATGTTGGTTATGTTATGTGAAAATTTCATGATTTTTAGACTACTTTTGATAGGACAATACTTGCTTACAATGATGTGATGGCCTACTGTTTTCATGATTTCCTGATGTATTGTCACTTGTTTTTTGATTTTTATAAAATCATTCTTAGTTCATTTAGGAAAACTTTCTTCATGAAAGTTGTTCATTATCATGTCATGCATGTTAGAAAATTTTTCCATAGCTAGATTGTCAATGGGCATCATCCAATTTTTGCTGATTTGCCATGCTTGGTCTGAATTTTTCTAACATGAACTTAGTTGTGATTGTTTAGCTAGACCACTTAGTTTAGTTTGTGCATGAATTTAGGCTATGCCATGCTTTGATATTTGTTGTTAAATGGCTTCCAATGGATCAATTTTCCAAATCATATCTTGAAATCATTTTAGTACATATGATGTTTCCAAAAACAACCTTTTTAGAAAATCTTTTTGAAGCTCAATTTGACATTATGAAAAGTTAGGGTTTGGATTGTATCCAAAATGTCTGTAATGTTGAGATTGAATGCCTTCCATGGCCGAGACATCACTTTGTCTCAAAAAGTTTTGTGGATGATTAAAAATAAAATAAAATGTCTTTGAAACACCACATGTACCCTCATGCATATAATCATGTCATTCATTAGAAACGCCTGTGTTCATGATTAACGTATGCCCTTGGTGATAAGTGACTTGCCGTCGGTTCACTCTCTTGTTTGATTGATTGAGAAATAAGGTCCAAAAGACCTACATACGTGTTTAATTCTTGTGATACATATGGTTTCAAGATGTATGCTTAGACTGTGAAATCCTCGAATTAGACCCCTATCCTAGACTCGATGAATGGTCTAAAGCTTTGATGTGCCCTTAACGGGAATAGATTATGGATTGATTTAAGTATCAATTATAAGTCAACTATATAATTTGGAGAGGTAATTGTGGACCGAGAAATGCACTCAACTAGGGTACTCGACCATGGAACGATAGCTCGACCATAAGAATCGATGTGAGACGACCTTACACCGGCACAGATCAATGAATGAATGATTATAGATCGACTCGACCTAAGTATATATATAGCCAGATTGCGGGTGATTCCGCACGGTCATTATACTAATCCCGAGCGACCCTAAATCAATTCTAAGTGACCGTGAACCGAAATAAGTAAATCGATTCTTGCTCGGTTATATAACAATTGAGGATTATCCATGGATCGATTAGGCTCAAACATGGATTGGTTTGGAATCAACCATGGGTTGTGCAAGCGATACCCCAAGAGACCCCCTAATTCATAGAGGCCCCATTAAAGCCATTTCCAATCGAATTTAGCCATGAACCTCAGTCCAGTTACAGGTATCCTTCGTGGATAATAGGAAACTCCCCATCATTTTAACCAACATTTAATCCCACGAATATTTTTTGACCCCCAAATCTTTGGTCTTGGAAAAGTGGGCCAACCATTGGAAGCCCAAGTTTGTTGAGTCCAAACCCAAACCCTGTGTGCATGAATAGTAATTCGTGTGAATAGTAACCTAGCCTCTAGAAGCCTAATTTTAGGCTTGTCTTCAAAGGCTTGGTTCATTAATGCCCTCTAGAAGCAATGATTACAAGTGACCAACACTTTAGTCTTGCAACACGACTTGCCACCTTTAGTTTCTTAAATTCTACTTTGATTCTAGTTTTCGAAATTCCTGGACCCTCACTGTTTTCTGATTTTATAGAACTTCTTGTGGTTTGAATTTGGAGAAACTTTCTTCATGAAAGTTGTTCAAGACATCTCGATTTATAACATATTTTAATTTTATAGTTTTCTGAGGTGAAATGGTTGGTATGAAAGCCTATTCTTTTACCGTGTGAAAACTGCCTAGTGCAGTAAAAACGGTGACCTGTTTGTCTTCTCGATTTTTTTATAAAATTTTCCCTTTGTAATTTGAACATTATTTATTCACAAAAGTTGTAGAGAACATCCATATATATAACATCCTATAATTTCCAAGTGTTTTATAAATATTTGGATGTCAAAATGAATTTTCTTATGCGGTCGTTGAATTTGTCCGATGGACGAAATGTCGGGTTGTCTTTGGTGATTTTCTGCTCTTTATACAACAAGAATTGGCCTTGAATTCCTCATTGAAAATGTTATTTAAGATCTTTTCTACAACATATTAAAGTTTCATAATTTTTCGAATCCGTTTGATAAGATAATGACATTTATCTCAAAAGTTGCTTGAAACTGTTCTTTACATTGGAGGGGGAGGGCCACACGCCCAAGCTTGGAGGACAAGCTTAGGCAATTGCATGGTTGAGATCAACCCTTGCTCCCCAAGCTTAGACTATTGGATGGTCAAGATTGCTCTTGCTCCCCAAGTTTAGTCAATTGTGTGCTCTCCAAGTTTAGTCCAGTGTGTGCCACCTAAGTTTAGGCAATTGTATGGTGGAGATTCACTCTTGCTCTCCAAGCCAAGAAGCCATCATGAGCATAGTTCTATAAATTAGCCTTGCATTTGATGCTTTGAAGACCCACTTCTCTCCCTTTCTCCCCTTGCCGACCCCCTCACTCACTCACTCTCTCTCTCTTTCTTTCTCTCTTTCCCTTTGGTTTGTTGCTGTCCTACCGCCGTTGCACTGTTGTCTTCGCGCCGTCTCGTTGCCACCTTACTGTCCACCGTCCAGCACCACCGACCACCCCTCATGCTTGTCTTGGTTGTTTGTAAGTGAATTCCCCTAAATGCTGGCTAGGCCATTGTGTTATGTTGCTTGGCTTTAGGTTGATTTTACTTGTATTAGGAGTAGGATCAAGCTATCCTAGAGAGGTTAGAACCATGTGTTAATTTTGTATAGTTTGCTCATGAGTTTGCTTGGATTTGAGGTTTGAGGTTGACGAGGAAAGTTTAGTTATTGCTAAGGTTGCTTGATTTGATATTGTTATTGACTTGTTGATGTTCATACTTGAATTTGAGTTTGAGAAAGCATTGTTCTAATATGAAATCTTGTTATGTTATAACTTAGGATGAGTTATTTTGAGATCTTGTGATACTATTGGATGTGTGTGTTCTATATGATGTTGTTTAATATTAATGGCAATGTTTTGCATGTGTTCATTGGAAATAGTCCTTATATTTATATATGTTCATAGTCCATGGTTGATGCATGAGAACACCCGAGCCTTCAAGACAAGATTTGTGATGGTTCTTGGACATTTGTGGAAGCACGTTGGGCCGAGTCTCTCTCTTGGATCGGCGATATCGAGGCATATCGTTCCCGAGCCAAGTTTGTTACTAGGTCGGTGATCATATCACAATGGGTCGGTCCTCTCTTGGTCTCGATGCGATATCAAAGCTTGTCATTTCCGATATTAAGACATATCGTTCCTGAGCCAAGTTTGGTACTAGGACAGTGATGATGTCACGACGGACTTGTTCTTTCTTGGTCTCGGTGCGATATCAAAGCTTGTCATTTCCAATTCGGATTGGACTTAGGTTGGTGCTCAACGTAACGGGTCAAACCACGGACTCTCATTTTGTACTTGGCATATTTATTAATGTAGTTTCGATAGATCATGAGATACACTCCGCCTGGCATGCCATTGAGGCATTCATACTTGGCTAATGAGAAAGAAAACAATGGACTTGAGTGATGGTATTTTCGTATGATCACCTAAAGACCCTGATGCATTTACGCGGGGTAGTGAACCCATCCTAATGCGTTTACGCGGGACGATGCCTAATTAAGTCCAGATGCCCCCAAGTCAATGGGATGCCATTCACGGGATGTGTTACATCGGAACAATGCTCGACGGGAATTCAGATGCCATGCTCGATGGGGTGAGATGATTGCCCCAAATGTTTCCAGAAGAGCCGGAGGGTTTTAGCTATGTGTGATTAAAAATTGGACTCAAGATAGCATGGTAGTATGGGATGCCATGTGACTCTCGATGCGCTAAATGTGTGCAAAGCATTTGAATGTTATGTGCATACCTTGAATATTGTTTTATGGCTCATGCATGTTTAACATGGTCTTATATGAGATGCATGAGACACTTGCATAATTTAATTGTCATTTTAGTGACTTGAAAGGCACGTGCATGTTATAATTGTTATTTGGGATGAGAGAGGCACGTGATTATTTTGGAAGTCATTGTTTAAGACTTGAAGGCCATGGTGATATTTTAGAAAATGATATATGACACATGGGAGTATTATTGGCTATTTATTGCACGATATGTAGCATGTGTGAATTTTTATGCTATTATGGAGGACTCGAGGAACTCGTGTATGTGGTTGAAGTCTTTAATTGGCACGCTTAGAAATTTAATGAGTATGAGATAAATCATAGATTCTTGATAGGATCGATGTTTAGGTAGAGGAAGATTTTCCTTCATGTTTATAGTTAAGAAAAAGCAAAGATTTTGCTATTGATCTGTCATCGACAAGTGGGCGTCGAGTTCGTAGGTTCCAAAATGAGGCATCTGCCTATTTGGGGTTTAGGCGATTTACTTATTGAGTCGTCGAACTCATTCCTCGTTATTTAACATTTTTCAGGCTCGTAGTATGGAGAACTGTCATGTTCGGTTCGGGTTTACATTGGAGATGAGAGTTTGGTCTAGCGTTATTGAAGTTTAGGTTAACCCTGACCCACTATTGGTTTTGTTGGTTGGTTGGAAGTTGCTGGTGTAAAGGTTTTGTAATCACTAAACTTCCTAGGGTTAACAGTAAATTTGTAAAAGGAAGTATTTGGCTTGATGTTATGATGTGTACCTTTTACTATCCCTATTGATTGTTAATGGTTGGGAGATGTTTGTTCAGCTTCTGCTTGCGTATAATCAAAAAATAAAATGAATGGGTCGACGATGCGTCCTGGGACGTTGCAATTCCATGACCAAAGAGATCGAGGGATGCCGCGCACTCGAGGGTTAGGGCGTGACATGGACCAATGCATGATATTGAGGAAAAACCCTAGGATAACATAGATCGCTTGATTATGAGGCTTATAAATGTTATTGACCATGGTAGAACACAATTGGTCAATAATGGTTGTAAATCATAAAATGAATTGGGATAGGTATCTTAGAGGGACCTATGCATGAACTACAAAGGTTGACCCCAAGGCCCAAATCTAATTTGTGAATTGAACTTCCTTTGATTGATTGTCTTTGACATGATGTTGTGCTTTTGATTGTTTTGACGTGTACACTTGTTTCTATCTATTATATGTACCTAGTTATAGTTCTTATACTAGGTTTAGATTAGGATCTTGAAGATGAAGACGACATGAAGGTGGTGAAAGGTCGATGTCCAATCCAACCATGCTTTTGTACCATTTATCCCTTGACTTATGTCTCAGGTTCCTATTATTTGTATAAAAGCCTAATGAGTTACGGGTTCTTTTCTTTTTGTCCTTTAGTTCTATTTCTCTTTTTATCTTTCTCATGATTGCATGATAGATTTACCGCTTTCCCTGATTATTTACTTACTGTCCTATAATTTCAATTCAATTGATTTCTTTCATTTCTCATTTTCTAGAAATAGAATATCATGTAAATGACCAACCACAAATGATCGCCTAGTTTAGGATAAACGATCTCGAAAAATTAAAGAAGAAATGTATGGACATCTTAGATAAATACAACATACTGTTAGGTATCAAAAAGGTGCTAATAGAAATATTGGTGCAACTCAAGTCCCCGAACCTAGATAGCTGATTGCATAGGAATCGAGGGAACACTCCCGACTCTCAACTGGGTTTTCTAGCCGACCCCCAAAAATGAGACTAGTGGCGGCTCTTGTCTCATTTGCCACTAGTCTCATTTTTAGGTTGTCTTAAATAACTAGACCGTATAAATGAATTTGCCACGAGGGGTATGGACCTTAAGAAAAGGTTCACAATTGTGATTTAGCATACTTGAGATGGTGAAGATGATAAAAATGAACTGATGCCATCTTTGTTGCATGTATATCTCAAGAGGGCTATCATGGTTGTTAAAAATACCCTTAAACTCACCTTTACACCTGGATTCTTTTCGACCTTAAAACCATGAATGGGACATATTACGACGTTGAGGTAGGGTTACGACACCTTCCACTGTTTTGCCGGAAACGAGTTTGGGAGAGGTCGCGATCATGATTAAGTGAACTCACAAGAGGTTCTTCTAAGGGGTGAGGTGATGACATCATTGTGGTTGAGAACTATGAGGGAATTTTCGTGGTCAAGTATCCCTAAACTTCACCTCTCCCCTTCCTCTCCTCGTAAGAGGGATTGACAGTAAGATCGGGTCGCAACAACATGTATGAATCGTGTCAAAAAAGTCCCACATCAAAGAATTGATATACTATGATATGTAACAGTTAATATACCATAATTTACCCATAGCTCATTAGCTTTTAAGTAAACTTAGGTTCAATTGGATATATTGATAGGTTTGAATTTGTGGTCTTTCTTGACGATATTCTTCAATGAAGGAATCGGACTTTTGTTGTGTACCCCATCAAATAATATTATAGTAAATGGTTGATTGGTGGAATACATGTGATGACTTTAAAGACTCATTTCTCTGTAAATATAGAAGATTTCTGAACGACCGTGATTTGCTGGATATGTAAGAGAAATTCGATTTGTCTGTTTCGATAGAAAATTGAATATTTTGCTTCCACTTGTTCTTTTTTTTTTAATAGTGGGAACCATAACTCTAATTTGATGTTCATTCCCAAGCCAAAAATGATTGGAAAAAAATTGATTCTTCATTCTGCAATTGAGCTTTCTTAAGAGCTACAAATGGAACACGTGACTAACAGAACTAAGTGAATTGGATTGATCCTCTGAATCCTTCTTTCATATGGGCATTCATATCAAGACCAGCTTATCTATCATAGAGAAGCAAACGAAATCAAAATCAATGCAATTGCCAGTTAAAACCTTCAATTTGAGGTCAATTAGCGGTAATCTTCACTCTCGTGAACCAACCAATAGAACTACTAACTTGACTGGGGGAATCAACCATTGACTTGATCCATCAACCTAAGGAAAAACCAATCCACAACAAGATGACCTGTCGCTATTTTGTTACCTTGCGAGTACTCCAAATGAATCCCATTCCAGACCACACTTAAGCATCTGCAAATCAACATCTTGGGACCATGTGAAGTGAAAAGGAGATGGGAATACAACAAAAATGAGAGACGACACCGCTAACAAATGACGGTCATTGTAGGGTCGACTTTCAAAGACTACTCCTCCTAAGAATCTAAGCGCAAAAATATAAGAAGTTACTAAGCTAAGGAAACATATAAAGATAGATCATATATTGGCGCAAATGGTTGGAGCATTGGGGGCTTCTAGCTCAGGAACTAGAGGTCACTATTGGAAGCACGCAGCAGAAGTCCGATATCTTCATAAGGGAGATTGCCAAGAGGGAGCTCAAATTTAAACTGTTAATATATTTAGTTAGACCCACTTTCACCTAAAAGCTTAAAGACAATGAATTATTGGCTAATTTGGATATCTTAATTGTTTACCGCACTAATTCTTCGATGTAGGACTCTTTTTTTTCATCAAATGAAATTTTCATTTATTGCCAAAAAGATACATGATTAAAAATCTCAAAAACCACAATATCAAAGCAAGCCCATAGAGCTCCAAAACAAACCAAAAACCAGAGATCAAGTTGTGTCATTAGAGCATGATTGGTAGAGATAATCATGGGGCTCGTCCTTCAAGAACAATTTGTGATTGCATCCAAGCAAAAGGATGGACGGCCAATCACTGAATTACACGACATTATTAATGGTAAGTACACGTTGGGATCTTCATCTGTAGTTATGGCTTTGAAGCGTCCTCAACACCATCACCATACGAAGACAACATAAACATGTTGAAAAAGCTCAGATTTGACATATGTGTGAGCAAGCCTTGTAGCAAATGTGAGTCCCAAAGGTTTCAACTAAAAGACGTTGACCAAATATAGATTTGACATTGAAATTGCGGTGAACACCATTGAAACCGGAGGCGGATTACTTATTCATTAAAACTCCAAAATCTAGAATTAAATTGGAGAGCCAAGCTCCTAGATGTGAGACGGGGAGAGCAAAGCTCCTAGATCTAAAACTCAATTGAGAGAGTAAAGAAAGAAACAAAAGAAAAAAAAAAAAGGGAAAAAAATGGGAGAGGAGGAAGAGGTCTATGTCAAATCCCTTCCCTCCATAAGTGGAAGAGGCAAAGAAAGGTTCAAGGAGAGAAAGGGAGGGAGAGAGGGGGTTGAGAGAGTCCAATGTGAGAATTTTCTAACATAAGTCACACATATTTCTCAACTGTCACAATTTCGAAGCCCACCAAAATAAGCACAAGACATGGACTTAACTGATTCAAGAGGTTTGAGGGATGTTTAATAACCCTTTAAATGGTAAGATCTCCTCACTCATGCCTTGAATACTAAAAGAAAAGAAGAGAATCATACCATTATTACAAGTGTGTTACTGGGCTATATAATCCCACATGGGTTATTGGTAATTCCGTTCTTTTGTTTTCAATTTAAGAAAAGAGATAAATATCCTTTTATTGCTTGGAGAGTTTGCACCTCTCTTCGTGAAAATAGGGTCTTCTACTCATTAGAATAATCTATCAAGATTCTTGTTGATTCTTAAAACTTTTAAATAAATATAGATTATTATGATTTCTTTTATTACAAACAAATTATATTCAATATATCTTGGCTTACATGTGTGAATTGTGTCAAAAAAGTCCCAAATCAAAGAATTGATATGCTACAATGTGTAATAGTATATCATAATTTACCCATAGCTCATTATCTTTTAAGTAAACTTAGGTTCAAGAGGATATATTGACAAGTTTGAATTTGTGGTCCCTCTTGGTGATCTTCCTGAATGAAGGTGTTGAACTTTTGTTGTGTATCCCATCAAATGATATTATAGTAAATGGTTGATTGGTGGACTACATGTGATGACTTTGAAGACTCGTTTCTTTATAAATATAGATGATTTCTGAACGATCGTGATTTGATGGATATGGAAGAGAAATTCAATTTGTTTGTTCCGGTGGAAAATTGAACATTTTGCTTCCTCTTGTTTTTTTTTTTTTTTTTTTAATAGTGGGAATCATAACTCTAATTTGATGTTGATTCCCAAGCCAAAAATGATTGGAAAATAATTGATTCTTCATTATGCAATTGAGCTTTCTTAAAAGCTACAACTGGAACGCTTGACTAACATAACTAAGTGAATTGGATTCGATCCTCTGAATCCTTCTTTCATATGGATATTCATATCAAGACTAGCTGATCATTCATAGAGGAGCAAACGAAATCAAAATCAATGCAGTCGCCTGTTAAAACCTTCAATTTGAGGTCAATTAGCGGTAATCTTCACTCTCGTGAACCAACCAATAGAACTACTCACTTGACTGGGGGAATAAGCCATTGACTTGACCCATCAACCTAAGGAAAAACCAATCCACAACAAGACGACCTATCGCTATTCTGTTACCTCGCGAGTACTCCAAATGAAACCCATTCTAGACCGCGCCTTAAGCATATGCAAATCAACATCTTGAGAGCACGTGAAGTGAAAAGGAGATGGGAATATAATAAAAATGAGAGATGACACCGATAACAAATGATGATCATTGTAGGGTCGACTTTCAGAGACTACTCCTCCCAAGAATCTAAGCACGAAAATGTAAGAAGTTACTAAGCTAAGGAAACATATAAAGATAGATCATATATTGGTGCAAAAGGTTGGAGCATTAGGGACTTCTAGCTCAGGAATTAGAGGTCACTACTGGAAGCACGCAATAGAAGTCCGATATCTTCATAAGGGAGATCGCCAAGAGGGAGCTCATATTTAAACCATAAATATATTTAGTTGGACCCACTTTCACCTAAAAGCTTAAAGACAATGAATTATTGGCTAATTTGGATATCTTAATTGCTTTACAACACTAATTCTTCGATGTAGGACTTTTTTTTCATCATATTAAATTTTCATTTATAGACAAAATGATGCATGATTAATAATCTCAAAAACCACAATATCAAAGCAAGCCCATAGAGCTCTAAAACGAACCAAAAACTAGAGATCAATTTGTGTCATTAGAGCATGATTGGCAGAGATAATCACGAGGCTCGTCCTTCAAGAACAATTTGTGATTGCATCCAAGCAAAAGGATGGATGGCCAATCACTGAATTACACGACATTATTAATGATAAGTACACGTTGGGATCTTCATATATAGTTATGGCTTTGAAGCGTCCTCAACACCATCACTGTAGGAAGACAACATAAACATGTTGAAAAAGCTTAGATCTGACACATGTGTGAATAAGCCTTGTAGCAAATGCGAGTCCCAAAGGTTTCAACTAAAACATGTTGACCAAGTATAGATTTGACATTGAAATTGTGGTGAACACAATTGAAACCGGAGGTGGATTAATTATTCATTAAAACTCCAAGATCTAGAATTAATTGGAGAGCCAAGCTCCTTAATGTGAGATGGGGAGAGCAAAGCTCCTAGATCTAAAACTCAATTGAGAGAGTAAAGAAACAAAAGAAAAAAAAAAGGGGAAAAAAAAAAAAAAAAAAACTAGGAGAGGAGGAAGAGGTCTACGTCAAATCCCTCCCCTCCAAAAGTGAAAGGGGCAAAGAAAGGTACAAGGAGAAAAAGGGAGGGAGAGTCGAGGTTGAGAGAGTCCAATGTGAGAATTTTCTAACATAAGTCACACATATTTCTCAACTGTCACATTTTAGAAGCCCACCAAGACATGCACAAGACACGAACTTAATCGATTCATGAGGTTTGAGGGATGTTTAATGACCCTGTTGACACTTAAATTTTTGCCCAAAAATCATTTCCAAAAAAATGTGAACTTGTTTTTCCACAAAAATATTTTAAGTTAAATTCTTGCATATAGATTATCTAGGCATTTAATATAGTGTTTTAAATGGAATATGTTTTTCCTTAAAAAAAAAAAAAAATTAATTAAATTAAATATAAAAAAGATAAAAAAAAAAAGAAAAAAAAGAAAAAAAAAAAAAAAAAAGTTGGGGCCAATGATCTAAATGTGACTAGCCAAGCCCGGGAGGTTAGATTGGAATTAAAATGGCAAATTGGGGCCAAAATGCAATTTCCAAAAGTTGAGGGACCAATTTGCAAATTTTGCAAACTTTTGCCCGAACCCTTAAATCATCATCTTGGTCACCAATTAAGTTGAAATTGAACTTGGGCCAACTCGAATCAATCAAATCGGGCGAAAAGGACTAAATTTGCATTGAAATGGGTATTTTCGGATAAGAAAATGACTAACTTTGAGGGACTTTCTTGCAAAATTGGGTGGGGATAATTGCAAAATCTGGTCGAGATCTTAAAATACTATATATGAGCTTGCTAATTGATCAAAAAACGCAGCCAAATTGATGGATTAAAGCACTCAAACGAGCTACCAAAACCCTGCCCACGGTTTAGCCTCAATTCGGAGTTGCTGAGTAAGCAACTTGGTGGCCCCACCATATCCCACTCAGCCACCCATCCAGCCTGATCTTTGCACTTGATTGAAGACCATAATGAGTAGTGCCAGTGGACGAAAATCGGCCAAGGATAAGCTGTTGAATGCACAGGAAAATCGCACCAAATCCGGACACTCAACAGCTGTAGAAGTTGGAAAAATTGGCTAGGTCAGAGAGTGGGTAAACTAGCTCAGTTGGCAGGCTTGGTAGGTGGAAACAAAGCCGACCAAGAGATGGATGATTTCAGTGGATAACATCTACGAAACATGTTCTTTTGAGGGATGAGAGAGAGGAGACGAGACGAAGAGGAGAGAGCACACTGTTGTCCCCCAAAGAGGTCCCCAGAAGCAACTCCAGAAAATTAAACCTAGAAATTCCAGATCAACCTTTGGGGAGAAAAGTGCAATTTTCACAAACTTGCAGCAAAAATTAGCCAAAACTTTCAACTAGAGAGTGAAAATTCACTCAAAGATCTTTCCAACCATATGTCGCATGTCCCAAATGGAGATCGGGAAGGCCTCCTAAAGCCCCCCGAAAAACTACCCTCCTGGCGGGCCAAAGAAAATCTGAATTTTTCTAAGTGCTGAGCCCGGTTAGTCACGAGTGAGAAAAAGTGAGTGTTTTTGAGAAAATTGAGAGACAAATGAGGAAAAGCTTGACTTTTACCCCAAACTAGAATACATATAGTTTGGTTTGGTGTTAAGTTTTCCAACAAAAGAGGTCTTGAAGTCTAATTTTAGAGGTCGACAAAAACCTTCGTTGTCACTTTTTCTTCTGCAGATCTCACTTTCAATTTGAAGGAACCAAGTTCCACGTGCTCCTAGAGGACAATTTCTTGGTTTCCTTGGCCAAGAGTCACTTGAAAGGGAAATTAGGAAGCAAGGTAAGCATCCTAGATGTATTTTGGTTTAATTTTGAACATGTTTTTATCACGAAAGTCAAGAGGAAAACTAGTCCGGAGGACTGCTTTTCGAGGTGGAAATTTTTCTAAGTGTTGGAATCTCTTCAAGAGTTTTGCATGTGTGCTTTTGGAGAGGTCGTTTATGATGTGTTCGGTTGGTAATTCTCTGTGATGTTTGTTGCCTTTGAAAGCTCATGTTACCTACTTTCACTCGGATCAAGTAGTGTTTCCCATAGATCTTGCATGTGATGAGTGTCGGGGCTTGAATATGGGCATATAACCTGTTTGCTTGACTTGGGTTCAAACCCAGATTTGCAAAATCAGCTCAAACCCGTGTATTTGAGGTCGATTTTAGCTGAGTTCTTGTGTGTTGTAGGCTATAATTTCTATTTAATATTGCTCCTTGCATGTGATAATATTGCTCAAGGGTGAAGATTGAAGGCCACAAACATGGCTCGACGAAGCTGTTTTGGGGTGATTTAATGCACGCCAAGTGTTCGATGAAATGCGCAAACCAAGTTTCGATCTTGAAACGGTCGATTTGAGCTCGGTTATTGTGATATTCATGTGCTGTGTTGTTTAATGTTAGCATATATCGATTTAGGAAATTATTATTTTTATTTTTTAAAAAATAAATAAATAAAATCCAAAAATCCAAAAATTTCAAAAAAATATAAAAGTGATAGATGTCATCAAATTAAGGCAAAAATGACATCTATGAAATTTTCTTAATTTTAAAAGGTCATTTTCCTAATTTAATGCTATTTTGGTATTTTATGATCATTTTTGTAAATAATCCATTTTGCATGGATTAAAATTATCTAGAGTAATTTCATCCATCTAGAGTAATTTCATGCATATTTAAATTCCCATTTTGCTCATGAGGGTCCTATCCCGAGGCTTGATAACAAAGCCATGTAATATTATTTGCCCGACTTGTATCAAGTTTTCCTTTTCTGCATTTATTTTCAAGTTATTTCAATTTCTTGGATGTTTACTTGTGCACTGCTTTTCATTAATTTGAGTGTAAATTTCTCTTCTAAATTATGCTAGGATTAGTCTAGACATTAAGGAAAACAAACTTACAAAAACATTTGCGTGGACACTTAGTGGTTTCATAAAGATTATAATTGGTAATCAAGAATGTGTGGCCATTTAGATAAATAACTTTTCAAGTTAGTGGTACCGCACGGGCGCTAATAGAAACATTAGCGTAAACAAGTCCCCGTTCCTAGAAATCTCTGGTTGCGTAGGAATTGAGACAACACTCCCGTGTCTTGATTGGTTTCTAGCCAACCCCAATAGGCTAGTGGCGATTCCTAGAAATACATAGGTTGTTAAAAACTAAAAAATAAAATCCAACGTCGCGCGAGGTATGAGCTTAGGAGAGCCCGCGCCTAGTCTAGGGCCGTTGGTCCGCCTCTTTAGGCAAATACCCCTAAACCATTATTTCTTTTCCCCCGAACGGAAAAAAAGAGGTCGTGACAGACCCTTTAAATGGTAAGATCATCTCACTCATGCCCTGAATTATAAAAGAAAAGAAGATAATCATACCATTATTACCAGTGTGTTACTAGGCTATATCATCCCACATGGGTTATTGGTAATTTCGTTCTTTTGTTTTCAATTTGAGAAAAGAGATAAATATACTTTTTTTGCTTGGAGAGTTTGCACCTCTCTCCGTGAAAATAGGGTCTTCTACTCATTAGAATAATCTATCAAGATTCTTAAAACTTTTAAATAAATATAGATTATTATGATTTATTTTATTACAAACAAATGATATTCAATTTATGTTACATGTGTGAATTGTGTCAAAAAAAGTCCCACATCAAAGAATTGATATGCTACGATGTGTAATAGCATATCAAAATTTACCCATAGCTCATTAGCTTTTAAGTAAACTTAGGTTCAATAGGATATATTGACAGGTTTGAATTTGTGTTCCCTCTTGGCGATCTTCCTAATTGAAGGTGTTGAACTTTTGTTGTGTATCCCATCAAATGATATTATAGTAAATGGTTGATTGGTGGACTACATGGGATGACTTTAAAGACTTGTTTCTTTATAAATATAGATGATTTCTGAACGATCGTGATTTGATGGATATGGAAGAGAAATTCGATTTGTTTGTTCCGGTAGAAAATTGAACATTTTGCTTCCTCTTGTTCTTTTTTTTTTTAATAATGGGAATCATAACTCTAATTTGATGTTTAGTCCCAAGCCAAAAATGATTGGAAAATAATTGAGTCTTCATTATGCAATTGAGCTTTCTTAAGAGCTACAACTGGAAAGCGTGACTAACAGAACTAAGTGAATTGGATTCGATCCTCTAAATCCCTCTTTCATAAGGATATTCATTTCAAGACTAGCTGATCATTCATAGAGAAGCAAATGGGACCAAAATCAATGTAGTTGCCAGTTAGAACCTTCAATTTGAGGTCAATTAGCGATAATCTTCACTCTTGTGAATAGGGGTGAGCGTGGTTCCGGGTAGAACCGGGAACCGGAACCGAACCGGAGGAGGGTCCGGTTCGGTTCCCGGTTCTAAAGGGACCGGTTCCGGTTCCCGGTTCCCTTTTCCAGAACCGGAACCGGAACCGGCACTGGAACCGGAACCGGAACCGAACCGGTCCGGTTAGGGCAAAAAAATCCCCAAATCAAAACATCACTCTCGCCTCTCGCCTCTCTCACTTCTTCCACGAATTCACGACACTTTTTCTCTCACGGTTGATAGTTCTCTCTCTTCGCCCGTCCGTTCTCACCTCGCTCGACGGCGCGCCACCGCCGGTCGCCCTCGACGCCACCACCGATCTCTGCTCAAGGGTCCCGGTCGAGGCCACCTCCGCTCGCACTCAAAGACACCGTGCACGACCTCTAGGCCCCGGCTCGCCGTTTGCCCTCGACGAGTCGACGGCACCGTCACTCGCCCTTGACACCACCACTCGGTGATCCACCTCGAGGCCGCCACCTCTCGCCCTCGACATCACCGCCGCCGACCTGTGGCTCGCCGCTCGCCCTCGACGCCACCGTTGCTCGCCCTCAACGCCACCGCCGCTCACCCTCGAGTCCTCGACGCCACCACTCGCCAACCCCCGCTCGAGGCCACCTCCGCTCTCCCTTGACGGCACCGCCGCCGACCTCGACGGCACCACTCACTTCCGTTCCTTCTTCCGTACTCGCAAGCTACTGGGTAGGGTTTCTAACTTTCGTTTAGCTTGCCTTAGGATTCGAGGTACGGATGCTGGTTGGTCGCGCGCTTCGGCTGCTCGAGATGCATTTTGGGAACTCTCGTTTTCCCGTTTTGATTTGGGTTCGTGTTTTCTTTGTCGGTTTTTGGGGGTCCTAGCGAGTAGCGAGACCCACCAACCATGCTCAAGTCGTTTCTCCTTTTCCCCTCCTCCCGGACTTCTCGGTTCTCACGAGACTCACGATCACGAGACTCACAGCTTCTTCTCGACCCTTTTCCCCTGCGAGAGAAAAGAGAGAAAATTTTTGTAGTTTGTCTGTTTGTTGGTACTGATATGGGGCCACTGAGTGTCGGTTGCCCGTGTTTGATTGTATGCATCCTACTCTATATAGAACATATAATGGTAGTACCGTAGTACAGAAAGACAAGAATACCTTTTAACCTCATACACTCATTAACGGTTCACGTGTGCTTTATCATACCTTTTGCCATGACATTTGCGAGTTGGCGACGTATTTCTCATTCTGTGGGACTGTGGATAAGATCCAGCTCCAAAGGCAAGGAAGAAACTTCACATTATAGACTACTTTTTCAAGTTTTTGCTCAGAATAGATCTTATATCCTTTTTAGGATGATGCCAATGGTTTGATTAATTAGTTATAATGACGGCACGGGAACAAAGACAAGCCCCAATCGGCGCGGTGACGTTCGGGCGGCCATTTGCGTTACGGATTGCTCTTCTTCTCAATGTAAGAAATAAAATGTTTCGAAAGTAAAACGAAGCATTCATATTCTCATCTCTAAATGGTGAAGTGACTCCCGGACCCGGGCCGAGTCCGGGATCGGGGACGTTAGATTATGTCGGTCCTGGAATTTTCATATGATATTTTATCACTACCAACCAAAAATAGCGTTAAAGATTCATGTTTCTCCTATCGATCAAACAAGATAATTAAGAGGAGGCTCAATCTGTGTAAACTAGTGCTTGTTTATGTGAACTTTGTGTTAGGTTTTGAGCCTCAACCGATTCGAGCACATGCGATTACCCATATCTGTTTCATATGGTCAAGACTGAATAATTACGAGTGAGGCTTAGAAACAGCAATGGGAGGATACATATAAAAAATTCTCAGTCATTTAGTTCTCTTATATTCTTGCCTTTAGCGGTTCTTGTTACAAAACCTTACTGGAGCAGAAATTAATGAGGATTGTGCCCATCTGTATAAACTCTCCACACTTTGGATTCCCCAAAATTTGGAAGTGAAAACTTCTGATCTTGTACCCGTTCCTAAGTTACGTGAGCCCAATTTTTCTTGAATGAAGAATATTATGGGTAACTAGATGGCATGCCAGCTAATAACTTAATATGAGATGCCAAAGAGAAATATGATTGATGTGAATTTTCGGAATTTAAGAATGAGGTTTAAGTATCAGTTTATTGAAATGGAAAAATGGATAGGTGCAATTATTTGAATACCACAAGTTTAATGATTTTTGGAAACGGAGATTATGTGTACTCCTCCAATATCTATTCTCAGGAAGCTGAGAAAACAATGTAGAACCTCTAAATTCAAATCTTGCATCGCCTTCCGAAGCTCCACAAGCCATTCCCCTTTCTTGCACGCGTAGATTGCCAGGCCAGCAGATGACATACCAGTTGATAGTTAAGTCCTTTTTACAATGGTTGCATATAATTTGGCTACCTTGGCCACTGAGCCCTGATATGGGAGGTCATTCCTTTTGCAGATCCTGGGTCTGCAAATACTTCCCCAACTGTCCAGCAATTTGACAGAGCTACGAGCTACACCATTGAAGAAGATAAATAAACTGTTTTGGGTTTTGACCAGAGTATGGAAGAGGACTCTCATTAATGGAACTATGAAGAGCTTACCTCTTTCATGAGGACATCTTCTGTAGAAAGAGATTGCAAACATTTTCAGTCCCCTGGTAAATGAAATTTCAAAGGAGTTCTTCATCTTGCTTGATTAGAAATTTAAGATGATAGGGATGTCTGATGATTATTGAATTTTGATTTACTTGGGCACACAGATTCAGTTTGTGCATTTTAATGAAAAAAGTGCACAAGTCCTTACGCTGGGTGTTGCTTATGTGGCAGTTTGAGAGGGTGCAATGCCGGAAAAATCGAGAGGTTTTGATTTGAAGCATTTGATTGAATTTTTCAAAAGGTTTAGACTTGATTGTATCAATTGAAGTATATAGGATTTGATTGCATTTTACATGTGAAGCTTAGGATTTTGGCGATAATTTTTCTGATTTAGACATAGCCAAGCCTCTCTCTAGAATAAAGGATGATAATAAGCTTTTGCTATGACTATAGATTGATGTAGCATGCTTCAGTTGTGATGGCACCAGATGAAGATGGAACTGTAAATTGTTTCGAATCAGAAGCTAGGAAGTACTGGAAAATTCTAATGACAGATCAGTTAAGTTAGATGAGAGTTTATCTCCTGTAATTGCTGTCTTCTGCTGGTTTGAAGGTGTTTGATGCTCTAGGAAGTCTTTATAGAAAAAATTCTACATCATCACTAACAGAGTTGAGACACCCATGTGATTTATAACTAGATTAGTTAAGTTAGATGAGAGTTTATACCTGTAATTGCAATCTTCTTCTGGTTTGGAGGTCGTTGATGCTATAGGAAGTTATTACGAACAGGAAATTTCTGCATCAGACTTCCATGTGATTTATAACTGTACTTTGGTATGTTAGGCATTAGGGGTGATCGTTCCGTTCCTGATTGTGCCTAGCAGAGAAACTTTTGCAATATGACTTAGATTTAATGGCCATAACTAACTTAATTTCAATTTAATTAAAGGACAGCTATGAAACTGTACTCCATAATGTTCTCCTGGCATCTCATCCTCTGTTATTCTATTTTACTGTGTCAAAGATATTAAAAGTCATTATACAAAAAGAATTATGTTTTTTTAATTTAGATTGACAGCCATTGCTATTTAAAAACTTAGATATCTCCAAGGTACCTTCTCATAAAACTGACTGATCTTCACGCCACATTAAAATGTTGTGAGCCAAGTAGGATTTTGGTGCAACTTGGTGTCTCTTATCAGATCTATAGCCATCCTGCCTTCAGGTAGAATATTGAATGCGATGGGGCCTTCCTAGGGCTCCCTGCATTTCCAAGATTCATTCTTCGCTGGATTAAAAAAAAAAAAAAAGTTGCTGAGTTTGCTGCAATCATCTGTCCACTATAAGGTTGTAGTTTTTCTGTACTAGATTTTCAGTTATCAAATTTCCATATTATTGTTTCGTACATTCAGCTCCTTGAATGATTTAAACTTTTAATGAGACAGCTTTTTCCCTTAAAGTATAGCCTGTGGGGCAGCTTGTGGATGGGATGAGATTATCAGATGACACAGTAATTCCAGTGGAGGCTCGTTTCTTATTTTTTAAGCTATCACCTTAAGACCAACCTGAAACTTTAAAATTAAAATATGTACAGGACCCATATTACAGAGTTAGTTTTGGACTGGTAGTTGTTACTTCTTTTCTTTTTTCCCACTATAGGAGTTTTCAGTCATTATAACTCCTGCAGTTACTTCTATGTGGAAACTATGATGCTTTACGGGAGATGATTGAGTTTTGTAATAGAAGAATAACTTTCATGGGCGGAACCTTATCCTGTGAACCGTCCTATCTACGAAATGTTTGAACAGTTGCAGTATATAGTGGATTCACTAATTATGTCATTGAAATGTCAAGATTCATGATGGATGGTTTGTGAAGAAATGTGATTGCTGTTCATAATCGGTATTACATATACTGAACATTAAAATTTCTGAAATTTTACTCATCAAGGTGATGCTGCGATGCAGTCATAGTAACTGCAGTGTTCAGTGTTTGGAGTGTGAAGAATAACATAAAACACAGATGTTCTTGTTTAGAGGGATATGGAAAGGCTCAAAGCAGAACATGACATCCTTAGTATGCGAATACTTCTATGATGACGAGCTTACATGCTGTCATGCACTAGAGGTCTGTTTTTATGTGTTGCTTATTTGAATGAATGAGATGGCATTGAACTTCTCCATTGTTTAAAATCTCTCTGGCTTTACAGCTGCTGAGATTGCACAGTACTTGCGAATCACCTGTTTCATTTGATGTTTTCTTCAGCTTCGTTTGGAGTCTATTGGTCTTCTTTGTCTCTGATTATAATGAGAGGTTGCCTTATTTGATGGTAGTGAATCTCAAGCAATTTGATTAGATGAATGCTTCCAAGCAACGGATTATTATTAGTTCTGGAATGTTTTACCATGCTAAATTATATACTCCTTATTTGCTCTACAGCAGCTTTTCTTATTTGTAGAATGCTATATGTGACTCACATATGCTTATGGAGCTGCTGTTTAATATGTTCTAACCAAATGTAGCAAATTTAATTTTAAAATCAAATGTTTAGATAATTTCGCTAGATCAATGTCTTTGATCTTCTGTAGCTGGCATGTCTAAAAAATCGAAGCTTCTAGCATGCTTCGTTCAAGTCTTAGAGCCACTAACAAGCAAAAGCACTTCTTGGAATGTATAATTTGGAACCATCCTATGCTTGCATTCATAAAACCTGCATCTTATCCTGGACAGATGCACTAACTCTTTTACTATGTTTTGTACAGTCCTCTTGGGAAACAGTGTGTCTCAAAAGAAGACTACAACTTAATCAAGAGGAAAGGATTGGCTGTTGTTGACTGTTCGTGGGCACGCTTCAGTGATATACCATTCATAAAACTGCGGTGTTCTTCTCCACGCCTTTGTATGGTCCTTCGCTTGTCAATTTTATTTTCTGATTAGTCACATATCACACAGTAGATGCAGTCTATACAAACTTGTGGATTTTGGTGTTGGAGTACATATTCTCCATGGATTTATCTAAATGTTTGGGCATCTCATTCTCATGTATTGGGTTCTGCATATTGTTTAAAAAAAATATGCACATACTAGAAATATGAATAATGGCTTTCTTTCACTTGGTTAAATGAATTTTCGTTGATGTTCTCATGCTGCCTCTTTATCTTCTGGTAATGATGGAGTCTTGGGCTAAACTTTTATAATAGAGACAATCAAAAGGTTCATTAGGTAGAAACATCATTGCTTCTACAATATGTTTTCTTAATACTTTTTTTAATCTTTTATGCATGTAATAGATTTATATAAACGAAATAGCATGATTGTTCGTTTAGTTTTGTTCAATAGACATACCATCTCTTTTGGTTATTTGCTGCACCTCTCTCTTCCTCATCATAACGGGTGAACTTTCTTGCGATGGCAGCTCGCCCAAATTGTTTTTTCTTCTTTTGACAAAAGGAATTCTGTTTGTAGTATACTCATTATGCATATGTTCTTAAGTAAGTGCTGATCATCACTTTGTTATAGGAGTTCACATCTATTATTGTGCTGTATTATGTTTCTATACAGCATTGGTATGCTGTATTATACCGTATTAACATTGTTATCAACTAAATTAATTATATTCTGTTATTGTTGTGTAGTGCAAAGTCAATGAATCAAGATAATACATCAATGGAGGTGGAGGGACCTGAGGAGATGACTCCGATCACAGAATTGGAGTTTTCTGGCCATGAAAATGAAGAAGAGGCACCCCCTACCACGAGTGCCACAAGTAAGGCTGGTTCTCATCTTCCCCTTGATAAGAAATATACATCGGAATGCTGGAATCATTATACTAGAATTAATGATAAGGATGGAAAAACAAATCAAGTGAAGTGCATTCATTGTGGGACTATGCTTAAGTATCGTGTTGCTAACGGTACTTCTGCGATGAGAAAACATTTGACCACATGCAGGAGGTTTCCCCGTAATGTAGATGAGAGACAGAGATTCTTTGCACCACGTAATGTAGACGTGGCTAGCAAGTCAGGAGGAGAATCTACTGCTGGTAGTGTGTTATCGACATGGGCGTTTAATCAAGAACGTTGTAGGCGGATGCTTGCTCGGTTCATCATCAATGATGAGCAACCTTTTTCCTTGGTTGAGCGTGTTGGATTTCGTGAATTTGTCGGTGAGCTACAACCTCTCTTCAAACATATATCACGTTTCACAATGGCCAAAGATTGCATGAAGTTGTATTTAGATGAAAAAACTTCTTTGAAGAATTTTTTTCAACGGATTAATTCTAGGATCGCACTCACAACCGATACATGGACTTCCATTCAAAATCTGAATTATTTGTGTCTCACTGCTCATTTTATTGATGAAAATTGGAAGTTGCATAAAAGAATCATCAATTTTGTGGTGATGCATAGTCATAGGGGTAGGGAGATTGGGAGGATGGTGGAAAAATGCATTGAAGAGTGGGGAATTGAAAAGAAAGTATCCACAATCACTGTGGATAATGCTAGCTCGAATGATGTTGCAATTAACTATTTGAGGGATAAATTTTCCAAAGAAAAGTCGTTGATATTGGATGGTAGTGTTTTACACATGAGATGCACAGCTCATATATTGAATTTGATTGTGAGAGATGGCTTGACTACGGTACGTGACTCCATTGCACGTATCCGGAATGTGGTTAGATATGTAAAGAGTTCTCCCGCAAGAGCCAATGCATTTAAGTCTTGCATTAAGAGTGAAAAGATCACTTATAAGGGTTCGGTAATTCTTGATGTTGCCACTAGATGGAATTCCACTTATCTCATGTTAGACACGGCCATAAAGTTCAGAAAAGCTTTCCAAAGAATGGAAGACGACAATATATCCTTTGCAAGTGAGCTGAATCATGAAACTCCTATTGATGATGATTGGGAAAATGCTATTATTCTTTCAGATTTTCTAAAAGTATTCTATGATGCCACCAATCGGATGTCGGGGAGTTCATATGTTACTTCAAATGATTATTTTGAAGGAATAGCTCTTTTGTATAGATATTTGAAAGATGCGGTCAATGCTTCGGATCCTCGGCTTCAAGATATGGGTGTGAAAATGAAAGAAAAATTTGATAAATATTATGGAAGCTTGGATAAAGTGAATATGATGGTGTTGATTGTGGTTGTGTTAGATCCTAGAGCCAAGTTGAATTATGTGACTTTCTTGTATGGACAAATTTATGATGAAGAATTGAAAGTTCAAGAGATGCATTACAAGGTGAAGGATGCATTAGAGCGTTTGTATGAATTTTATGAGCAATCTTATTCTTCTCTTATTTCAAGTGATCGAAATTTTGGTGGCCATAGTTCGGGTGCAAGTGGTAGTGCTTCCAATGTCGATTCGGGTGGTAGTGATAGTGAAAGAATAAAGAAGTATGACGCCCAAGCTTGGAAGAAAATGTTTTTATACTCGAATGAACAAGGGTGTGATAACAACAAGTCCGAGCTTGATCAATATCTTCAAGAAAAAAATGAAAAGGATCTTAATCTTGACCTTTTGATGTGGTGGAAGACTAATAGCTCAAAATATAAGATCCTTTCTTTGATGGCTCGAGATATTTTGTCAATTCCCGTAACTACCGTTGCTTCCGAGTCAACTTTTAGTACATCGGGTCGTGTACTTGATGGCTTTCGAAGTTCTTTAACTCCCAAAGTAGTGGAAGCTTTGATTTGCACTCAAGATTGGTTGAGAGCCGTCCGTGTACCGATTGATGTTGAGGAGTGCATCGAGAATGCAGAAAAATTTGAGTTGGGTAAGTGACATTGATTATATCTTTATATATTGTAATTCTTTTTGTATATCTATAAGTGAATATTTTATCTAATCTCTCTTCTTCTGTTTTTTTTTTAGATATGGATGTTGTTAATGCAGAGATTATGGCTGGTAAATAGAGTTTATCAGCAATAGCTTTACTCAAGTTGAAGGCCACGTTCTACCGGCTCTTAAGGTGCCACTGCTAGTTTCCTTTTTGCATTTTGTTTGCTAGATTAAAAAAGAAAAAGAAAAAGAAATTCTGTTTGTTTGCAATGGACTGTTAGACAATCATCTGCAATAACACAAACTTCTGTGGCTTCCTTCCTAACTAAAAGTGGGCAATGGAGAGGATTTCTTCCCCATGTGGAGGTTAGCATTTATTTTTTAACTATCTTAGTGTGCTCAAATACCCAAATCTACAAATCTGAGATTTTTTTTCCCTACTTCATAGGTGGTATGTGAAGAGTTGGACTGGTTTCCTTTCTATCCTGGCCTGGCAGGAAATCAGAAACTGTCACATGGTCATCAAAGTAAACAAAAAAATCCTCCAAATCCTGAAGCTATTGGTCTGGTGTTGGATGTATGTTCTCATTGGATGCAGAGCTTTATTAAATATAGTAAATGGCTGGAAAACCCCTCAAATGTCAAGGCAGCAGGATTTGTATCTAGAGGGTGGGGAAATTATGTTTTGTAAGTACTAAGCAATATCAATATCTTTATGTAACACTGAACCATCTTTTCCTATTGTTGCTCTTCAGCCACAACAAGAGAGTTTGATTTCCGAAGGGTACTATTCTTTCCAAATTGGAGGACTTGAACCTTATTCCTACTTTTCTAAATTAACTATTACCAATTGGTGTAGTTGATCTTTGAAGCTTGTAGGAATCTTTGTGTCTCATTACATAAGCAGTAATTTTTTACTATATATTGCAAAAGTGCTAGTTTATTCGTTTCTGATAAATGATGGAGAGTTATGCTTCTGGGGTTAGCACCCAGATGAATTGCTGATGTTGCATGGCAAGTCTGGCATACTTTTCTTTTTCTTAACTTCATATATATGTATTGTTTTTATCTCGAGGTAAGACATTTTATTTGTGAATAAACTAGCACTTTGCAATTTACATAGTTCAGACGATATTAGATGATGTTCTTCCTGCTGAACCTCTTGTTTAGAATTTTTAAGCATTAAAGAGAACTACTCAATAGCTTTTAATCTTCAACAAACACTCCCAACAAGGTTGGAGAGGCCCTATGGTGGATTCTATGTTCTCCTAGTAATGGCTTCGCATTTTGCAGGTACACCAGCAGATTCTGCTTCATTGGGAATCTCTAAGGCACTTTTCCCATCAGTCGCTGATCTGGTACTTTTCAGTCTTTACCGGGTAGTCATGACTGCATCAATGAGCATGAGCAAATTATAGGACGAAAGTTTAGTTTGGCTAGATTTTCTGTCCATCAACTTTTTCTGAAAGAAACGCTTTGCCTCCTGCCAAGAGAGTTTGTCACAAATTTTGAGATTCTGAGTTGCAGATTCAGTCATTCTGTTGAACGAACAGACTGAATTTGGGGCAAGAAGCACTAACAATATGGCAACGAGCACCACGCACAGAGCCTCTTACCGTTCTGTCATTTATACTATTTGTGTTGAAGTGTTTTTGCGTCATGAGGAAGTTGCAGTCTCTCCTTGTTTGACTGAGCCCTGTTGTTGTTCTTTCTGTGCTGCACGACTTGATTTTGTCTGTCTCATGCATTCCTCTTATCTCTGGCAGGTAATCAGTGGTATTAACATGGGTAGCAACTGTGGATATCACATGTTAGTGGAATTTTGCCTTCTCTGTCTCCCAATTTTTATTACTCATTGCAATTTAATTCTAGATTTTCTCTTCTGAGTTACTCATCTTGCTCCAGCTTATCATTCATCCCTAAGTTAGGAAGATAACAATCAAGCAGAGTCTCATGGACATTTGTTGTTGTATAAAATAACAAAAAAGTTGCAAAAGAAAAAAGAAAAATGCTTGGGAATTAGATCACTGCTTAATTTTAAGATTAGGAAGAAATGTTAGAAAACTTTACTATCGTCGAAAGATGAATTGCATGTCAAAGCCACTAAACAAGACATTCATATCAAGACTGTTACTTAAATACTTGTGTTAGATAGTTGTCTGAAATATTATTACAGACTAGCACAACTATTTCTGCTAAGTAATAGAAAGAGCATGATGAGTTGTACCTCACAATATGCAACTTGAAGTTTCTGAAGAGACAGGATGCTGTAAGTATCTGATTCTGTGCATAATAGGAAGCAGAGTGCAGTTTTCTGTATTAAATTATTGCACAGTTTTATTTAGAAAATCTTAGGTTTTTCATCCTTCAAGCCATGTTTAATGTCAATATATGTGGTCATTATTTTACTTTGCTTGGCGGCTTAGCCTCTCAAATAATTGTATAAGTATTTTGTTTTCTTCTATTAAGATTTGAAAAATTGAAAATAATGCATTTGTCTAAACAAGAACAATCAAATAGATCGATGCCTGGCAGTCAATAGGTGTCCATTATATCCATTAAAGTCCTTGCTGTTTCTTACGATTTTAGCTGCATGATATTGCAGTGTATATTCTGGCACAGTTGCTGGTGCTCGCGAGGCGTTCTTCCATGGGGTGCCCTCTATTTCATTATCATATGATTGGTGGGCATACTATTGCACTAATTGTTTATATCAAGGCCATCTCTCATTTAGTGCCTATTCATCCTTAGCAAAAATCCTTTCATTATCATATGATTGGTGGTTATACTCTTGCATAGTAATATTTTGTATAGCAAATCTAGGGTGTTTGGAGGTATAAGCAGCGAGCAAGACTTCACGCTTGCTGCAGAGGCTTGCTTACCTATTATTGGTTCGATTTTGTCTGAGATCAAGAAGAGCAGTTATCCCAGAAATTGTTTCTTGAATATAGATCTGCCAACAGATGTTGCAAATCACAAGGTAAAGCGACTGCTGCTTATTGGGGAAACATGAAATGCCTTAGCTGTTTGGATGCGTATTATTCTGCTCTCTAGAGCTTTTGTCTCTCTTTAATTTATCCTTTGGATAACTATAAAAGTCATTGCCTGGTTAGCATTGCAAGGTGGTAACGTTCTCCATTTCATGTACCCATAAAAGCGCTATAAGCTCACTAAGCAGGGGAGAAGCATGATCCAGATGGGATGGAGACTAGTGACCTCGGACATGCATGGAGGGAATATGTTATCGACAATGACAATGGATATGGATTCATTGGTGTCGACAGAAGCAGATGCATCAACTATGTCTCAGGAACATTTTCTTTTTAAGAGAGAAGTGAGAATCTTAAATTTGCTTCCTTGTACTTTTGTGTTAGCCGTATATTATGCTTTTTTGATTGGTTGAATGTTCTGAACCAGGAAACTTATTAAAATATGCTTGGTTTTTCCTTTAATAATGTCTTAAAATTTACCGTTCTACCAGAATCTCTGATAAATTATCACAACTTAATTTTGATATCAGGCTATGAAAGCAAATAACAATTGCATGAATTCTGTTGTGTTTGTATATTTTGCTTTTGTTATGTATCAGTTGAAAAGATTTCTTTTTTTCAAATAAAATCTAGCTTTTATTATAAAGATGCTTTCTAAAGTCTTCTTACACTTGAAGTTTATCGATTTTGTAGGGCTTAATTTATTAATGTTTCTGTTTGAAATTTTAAGGTAAGAGGAGCCCAAGTTGATGATGATGCTACAGATCATCGATTTCTGAAGGAAGGATTTGTATGTTGTCTGCTCTATCTAATGGATCGTATTCATCGATCATAGGACATAACTAATGCATGATTTTGCCAGATCACTGTTACGCCCCTTGGTGCTCTTTCCCCAGCGAATGTGGAATGTGAGGCCTTTTTTAAGGATTGGCTGCCAAATGTGGCGTAATGCCCTTCACTGGCTTCCTAACGCTGTTAGATGCCTTTTGTGACTAATACATATGAGTTGAGGTTTGTACCTGTCCATTTGTTATGAAGTCTATTAAGAATTTTATTTATTTATTTGGCATGAATTATTTATCTAATATTGTTATCGACCTATAGATTTGACCTGAAAATATCTCCTTATGAAGGAAATATCATCTAAGGTTCACCAATCATTTACACCTGTCAAAATTTTGTTTTTTCTGCTCGATAATACTAGAGAATTTACTCTTCATGTGAACTAATATCAGATGCTTCAATAGGATTCTGCCCATGATGGGCGACAAATTGTAGCACTGAAAACTTGATCCTGTTATTTTACAGGATCATTTACCTTCTTTACTAATTTTAGTGCTGGGATGGATAGCCTTTAGTAGAATGTCTAAAAACTCTTATGTTCTGAACTTCTGATGCTCTTTAAAATATATGAACAGGTTCTTTTAGGATCAATGGGTGCTCTTTCATTAATGACAATCCTGTCTGTTGTGATTGGAAAGATATTTCAGTCAATACCTGCTCACTTGTACGTCGAAGCTGAAGAGCTTCTAAAAGAAAAGGTTATTTTTTAATTAGATGCTTGCTTCCTTGTGATCCTTCACTAGATATACATTTTCTCACTTGGCTATTTGCTGATCTATTTCTCAGCATGATATCTTATAGGTTTTGGCATTTAAGAAAGTTTGTGGTACCTGATTTGATTCAATATGTTTATTAGGTCTCCAAACGGCTTGTGAATCCTCTTGAGATTGTCTGGAAGTCCTTCAGCCTCGTATTCTTTGCTGTAAGCATCTTTCGTTCTTCTACTGGTCCAATATTTCGTCCAAAGTAGAAGATGCAGATTGTTTTTCCCTCACTGCATTCAATGAAATTGTTAAATTTGCCACCAGAAAATTTTACATTGCCATTGAAGAACCTGTCTTGGCTTGTTTTGGTGTTCTACAGCATTTGATCGTTGACTGCCTAATGAAATCTGTATTTACTATGTTCTTTATCAATATTGTGTACACATATTGTGGAGATGGAGATCCTTTTTCCTCTTTTTAGTACTTGTAAGTTGTAATATTAATGTTGGTACTTTGAATGGTCATTCCTCTGATCGAAGTGGAAAGCTGGTTCTCAATATGTTTATCATTTTGAAACTGTATCGGTAAGCCATGATGTTTAATTATCTGTGTCTCAGGTGATACGTGGGCACTGTAGTCCAGCAAACGAAGTGATCCTTAAAGGTCGCTGGCATGGCTCTCTTGATGCAAGTGGTGGAGGGAATGGGGATACAATGGTAGATACTTTCCTTTAAAGAATTATTACTATAGCCAAAAACACTGAGATCTCTGAAGCACAAGATCAGACACTGGCTTTGAAATAGGGAGCCCGTTGTGCTCGTATGACCAGGAAAAATTGAATTAATTTAGCAGGGGACAAAAGTCTGTGCTTAGATGAAGTAATTTGCCTTTTCCCTATTTGGAAATAGGTTTTTTGCCTGTCAATTTCTCTTAGTTACAATCTTAGCTGCTGTCATAACTGAATCTCAATACCACTAAGTTTTACATTCTTTCTTGCTTTTTTCCTTTCTGTCTTCCAGCATAGGACATGGTCCATGTGATACTGTGATGACAAAATTTCTGGACGTACGTACAAATTCTTTGATATGTGTAGATGGGACAATGAAAAGTTACAATGTCTCTTTGCTTTAATTTCAGAAACATTTTTGATGGCATATTGCTTAGTTATCCTCTTTCCAAGTCTGCAATTTCTTGACTCATCTTGCTCAAGACAATTATTTGTATCGCATGAATCCTACAGGCAGATTTTGACTTCCATGGAGAGGACTGGGAATGGGGGACCTGTTGGAACCTGTTGGAACCTAACCGACCCCGAACCCGTGACGGGGTAGGTTGGGTTCTGCTTCTGACGGGTAGGTTAGCCCAAAAAATGAGGAACCCGTACCCGGTAGGTTCCAGGTTCCAAGCGGAACCTGTAAGGAACCGAACCGCTCACCCCTACTTGTGAACCAACCAATAGAACTACTAACTTGACTGGGGAAATAAGCCAATGACTTGACCCATCAACCTAAGGAAAAACGAATCCACAACAAGACTGCCTATCGCTATTCTGTTGACCCATCAACCCGAGGAAAAACCAATCCACCACAAGACGACCTATCGCTATTCTGTTACCTCGCGAGCACTCCAAATGAAACCCATTCTAGACCGCACCTTAAGCATATACAAATCAACATCTTGGGAGCACGTGAAGTGAAAAGGAGATGGGAATACAATAAAAATGAGAGACGACATCGATAACAAATGACTGTCATTGTAGGGTCGACTTTCAGAGACTACTCCTCCCAAGAATCTAAGCACAAAAATGTAAGAAGTTACTAAGCTAAGGAAACATATAAAGATAGATCATATATTGGGGTAAATGGTTGGAGCATTGGGGACTTCTAGCTCAGGAATTAGAGGTCACTACTGGAACCACACAACAGAAGTCCGATATCTTCATAAGGGAGATCGCCAAGAGGGAGCTCAAATTTAAACCGTTAATATTTTTAGTTGGACCCACTTTCACCTAAAAGCTTAAAGACAATGAATTATTGGCTAATTTGGATATCTTAATTGCTTTACAGCACTAATTCTTCGATGTGAGTTTTTTTACATCAAATGAAATTTTCATTTATTGCAAAATGATACATGATTAAAAATCTCAAAAACTACAATAACAAAGCAAGCCCATAGAGCTCCAAAACAACTAAAAACCAGAGATGAAGTTGTATCATTAGAGCATAATTGGCGGAGATAATCACGGGGCTCGTCCTTCAAGAACAAATTTGTGATTGCATCCAAGTGAAAGGATCAACGATCAATCACTGAATTACACGACATTATCGATGGTAAGTACACGTTGGGATCTTCATATGTAGTTATGGCTTTGAAGTGTCCTCAACACCATCACCGTACGAAGACAACATAAACATGTTGAAAAAGCTCAAATCTGACACATGTTTGAGCAAGTCTTGTAGCAAATGCGAGTCCCCATGCTTTGAACTAAAACACGTTGAACCAGTATAGATTTGACATTGAAATTGCTGTGAACACCAGTGAAACCGAAGGTGGATTACTTATTCATTAGAACTCCAAAATCTAAAATTAAATTGGAGAGCCAAGCTCCTAGATGTGTGATTCGGGGAGCAAAGCTCCTAGGTCTAAAACTCAATTGAGTGAGTAAAGAAAGAAACAAAAGAAAAAAAAAAAGAAAAAAAAAATAGGAGGGGAGGAAGAGGTCTACGTCAAATCCCTCCCCTCCATAAGTGGAAGGAGCAAAGAAAGGTTCAAGGAGAGAAAGGGAGGGAGAGAGGGGGTTGAGAGAGTCTAATTGTGAGAATTTTCTAACATAAGTCACACATATTTCTCAACCATCACATTTTAGAAGCCCATCAAGACATGCACAAGACATGGACTGAACTGATTCATGAGGTTCGAGGGATGTTTAATAACCCTTTAAATGGTAAGATCTCCTCACTCATGCTCTGAATTATAAAAGTAAAGAAGATAATCATACAATTATTACAAGTGTGTTACTGGGCTATATAATCCCACATGGGTTATTGGTAATTTCGTTCTTTTGTTTTCAATTTGAGAAAAGAGATAAATATCCTTTTTTTGCTTGGAGAGTTTGCACCTCTCTTCGTGAAAATAGGGTCTTCTACTCATTAGAATAATCTATCAAGATTCTTGTTGATTCTTAAAACTTTTAAATAAATATAGATTATTATGATTTATTTTATTACAAACAAATGATATTCAATTTATGTTACATGTGTTAATTGTGTGAAAAAAAGTCCCACATCAAAGAATTGATATGCTACAATGTGTAATAGCATATCATAATTTACCCATAGCTCATTAGCTTTTAAGTAAACTTAGGTTCAATAGGATATATTGACAGGTTTGAATTTGTGTTCCCTCTTGGCAATCTTCCTAAATGAAGGTGTTGAACTTTTGTTGTGTATCCCATCAAATGATATTATAGTAAATGGTTGATTGGTGGACTACATGTGATGACTTTAAAGACTTGTTTCTTTATAAATATAGATGATTTCTGAACGATCGTGATTTGATGGATATGGAAGAGAAATTTGATTTGTTTGTTCCGGTAGAAAATTGAACATTTTGCTTCCTCTTGTTCTTTTTTTTTTTTTTTAATAGTGGGAATCATAACTCTAATTTGATGTTTAGTCCCAAGCCAAAAATGATTGGAAAATAATTGATTCTTCATTATGCAATTGAGCTTTCTTAAGAGCTACAACTGGAATGCGTGACTAACAGAACTAAGTGAATTGTATTCGATCCTCTAAATCCTTCTTTCATATGGATATTCATATCAAGACTAGTTGATCAATCATAGAGAAGCAAACGAGACCAAAATCAATGCAGTCGCCAGTTAGAACCTTCAATTTGAGGTCAATTAACGATAATCTTCACTCTCGTGAACCAACCAATAGAACTACTAACTTGACTGGGGGAATAAGCCATTGACTTGACCCATCAACCTAAGGAAAAATCAATCCACAACAAGACGACCTATCGCTATTCTGTTGACCCATCAACCTAAGGAAAAACCAATCCACCACAAGACGACCTATCGCTATTTTGTTACCTCGCGAGCACTCCAAATGAAACCCATTCTAGACCGCACCTTAAGCATATACAAATCAACATCTTGGGAGCACGTGAAGTGAAAAGGAGATGGGAATACAATAAAAATGAGAGACGACATCGATAACAAATGACTGTCATTGTAGGGTCGACTTTCAGAGACTACTCCTCCCAAGAATCTAAGCATGAAAATGTAAGAAGTTACTAAGCTAAGGAAACATATAAAGATAGATCATATATTGGGGTAAATGGTTGGAGCATTGGGGACTTCTAGCTCAGGAATTAGAGGTCACTACTGGAACCACACAACAGAAGTCCGATATCTTCATAAGGGAGATCGCCAAGAGGGAGCTCAAATTTAAACCGTTAATATTTTTAGTTGGACCCACTTTCACCTAAAAGCTTAAAGAAAATTAATTATTGGCTAATTTGGATATCTTAATTGCTTTACAGCACTAATTCTTCGATGTGAGTTTTTTTACATCAAATGAAATTTTCATTTATTGCAAAAATGATACATGATTAAAAATCTCAAAAACTACAATAACAAAGCAAGCCCATAGAGCTCTAAAACAACTAAAAACCAGAGATGAAGTTGTATCATTAGAGCATGATTGGCGGAGATAATCACGGGGCTCGTCCTTCAAGAACAAATTTGTGATTGCATCCAAGTGAAAGGATCGACGATCAATCACTGAATTACACGACATTATCGATGGTAAGTACACGTTGGGATCTTCATCTGTAGTTATGGCTTTGAAGTGTCCTCAACACCATCACCGTACGAAGACAACATAAACATGTTGAAAAAGCTCAAATCTGACACATGTTTGAGCAAGTCTTGTAGCAAATGCGAGTCCCCATGCTTTGAACTAAAACACGTTGAACCAGTATAGATTTGACATTGAAATTGCTGTGAACACCAGTGAAACCGAAGGTGGATTACTTATTCATTAAAACTCCAAAATCTAAAATTAAATTGGAGAGCCAAGCTCCTAGATGTGTGATGGGGGGAGCAAAGCTCCTAGGTCTAAAACTCAATTGAGTGAGTAAAGAAAGAAACAAAAGAAAAAAAAAAGGAAAAAAAATAAACTAGGAGGGGAGGAAGAGGTCTATACGTCAAATCCCTCCCCTCCATAAGTGGCAGGAGCAAAGAAAGGTTCAAGGAGAGAAAGGGAGGGAGAGAGGGGGTTGAGAGAGTCCAATGTGAGAATTTTCTAACATAAGTCACACATATTTCTCAACCATCACATTTTAGAAGCCCACCAAGACATGCACAAGACATGGACTTAACTGATTCATGAGGTTCGAGGGATGTTTAATAACCCTTTAAATGGTAAGATCTCCTCACTCATGCCTTGAATTATAAAAGAAAAGAAGATAATCATACAATTATTACAAGTGTGTTATTGGGCTATATCATCCCACATGGGTTATTGGTGATTTCGTTCTTTTGTATCCAATTTGAGAAAAGAGATAAATATCCTTTTATTGCTTGGAGAGTTTGCACCTCTCTTCGTGAAAATAGGGTCTTCTACTCGTTAGAATAATCTATCAAGATTCTTGTTGATTCTTAAAACTTTTAAATAAATATAGATTAATATGATTTCTTTTCTTACAAACAAATGATATTCAATTTATGTTGGGTTACATGTGTGAATTGTGTCAAAAAAGTCACACATCAAAGAATTGATATGCTACAATATGTAATAGTATATCATAATGTACCCATAGCTCATTATCTTTTAAGTAAACTTAGGTTCAATTGGATATATTGACAAGTTTGAATTTGTGGTCCCTCTTGGCGATCTTCCTGAACGAAGATATTGAACTTTTGTTGTGTATCCCATCAAATGATATTATAGTAAATGGTTTATTGGTGGACTATATTTAATGACTTTGAGGACTCGTTTCTTTACAAATATAGATGATTTCTGAATAATTGCGAGTTGATAGATGTTGAAGAGAAATTCGATTTGTCTGTTTAAGTAGAAATTTGAACATTTTGCTTCCCCTCTTCTTTGATGTTCCGTCCCTAGCCAAAAATGATTGGGAAAAAAAATAAATTGATTCTTCATTCTGCAATTGAGCTTTCTTCGGAACTAGAAATGGAAGGGGTGACTTATAGAAATAAGTGAATCGGATTCGATCCTCTGAATTGGATTCGATCCTATGAATCCTTCTTTCATATGGATATTCATATCAAGACTAGCTGATCTTTCATAAAGAAGCAAATGAAATCAAAGCAATGCAGTCACCAGTCAGTACCTTCAATTCGAGGTCAATTAGCGGTAATTCTCACTCTCGTGAACCAACCAATAGAACTACTAACTTGACTAGGGGAATCAGCCATTGAGTTGACCTATCAAACTAGGCAAAACGAATCCACGACAAGACGACCTATCGCTATTTATGTTACCTCGTGAGTACTCCAAATGAAACCCATTCCAGACCGCACCTTAAGCGTAAGCAAATCAACATCTTGGGACCCCATGAAGTGAAAAGGAGATGGGAATGCAACAAAAATGAGAGACGACACCGACAACAAATGACGGTCGATGTAGGGTCGACTTTCAGAGACTATTCCTCCCAAGAATCTAAGCACAAAAATGAACATATTATGGGAAGAAGGATTTGTGCTAAATATATCGGAACTGTAATGATCATGTGTGTTTGGAGATAAATGAAAGGCATTTCTATATGCTGTGTATTGTGCAAAATTCGGTATTCTCGTCCAACCACGAGAGTAGATAATGAGCTAACGTCGACACACCATTATATAGAGTTTTGCCCAATCGATATTTATATATATATATAACCTGTTTTAGATATTATGCGTTAAATAAAGTCAAACTATGGGAGCCGCAAGATGGGCTGATAAGAACCGATGGAAAGCAGAATTCGCCCGGAACGGACTCATTATTACATCATGCCTATAGAAAAATCGATATGAGGAGCAGCAATATTAAAAATTTAGATGTGTGCGTGCGGAAGCATAGTTTTGATATTGATTATAATTTTTAATTAGTGATGTGTGCAAGTATATGATATAGAAATCAATCTGGACCTGCCGTAGACGAAAGAAAAATGCGAGACAAATGGAGAGTGAGAGGAGTGTCAATGGGGGAACCGTGGGACCCTAATTAAAGCAGCTTGGAAAATCTTGATTTGCGAAGCGATAACGTTTGCGACAGGCGTATAAGAATGGCCACACAACAGCAAAAGCATTTCTGAGTTGTGAAGGCCACTAATACTACTAGGAGAAAGGGAAGAAGATGACGGCAAGGAGGAAGAGGATGACGACGGCGGCTTCATCATGTGCCTCTTTCCTCATCAAGATCCTGCTCTGTGTCTCTTTCCTTTGCCTTCTGTGCTTAAGCGAGAAGGCCCGTGTTGTCCATGGAGCTGATGAGATCACCCTCCCAGTCAGCTCTCTTTTCCCTTCTCCCGACTGCAAAGCTTCTACTACCAACGGTCACCTCTCTCTCTCTCTCTCTCTCTCTCTCTCTCTCTCTCTCTCTCTCTCTAGATTGTTGCATGAATTCGCATGGCTTTGTGAAAATCAAAGACTTCCAGTGCAACTTATTTGTTTTTTGCTGCTTAAAATTAAGCTCTTTCAAAGTCAAACTAAGCTTCGACGTGTATTGCTTAGGCGGTCAGTTATTTATCTATTAATGCTTCAAATATTGAAACAACATGAATTGAAGAAAGCGTCCACGGTCAGCATTTCCAATTCATATCCTCATAATTAATTTTTTAATTTCATGTTCCGTTTCAATTACCCATATTTAAGACAACTAAACTAATACATCAAAACTGGAGAATGGACTTCTCGAAGAGTCCATGTTGGAGAAATTACAATTCGAACAATAGAGTGTGTTTGGTTTGGCTTTGAAAGAAAGTTTTTGGAAAAATATAAAGGCCTTTGAGTTGAATGGGTTTTTCGAAACATGTATAGTATTTAGTAAGGTGTATTTTTAAAACACGTTAGGAAGCAACTTTAACTTAAATGCCGTTTGGAAAAACCTACATTTTGTAAAGGACTTTTTATTAAAAAAAAAAAAAAAAATCTTCTCATAATATTTACTAGGCCAAATCTAGCTATTGGCCTGCCTTGAAAGACGTCGACCTCAACTCCTTAATTTCTTTTTTAAATCATCTAGTTGCTTTATACTTTTTATATATAAAAAAATTAATAATCTATTGTTAAGAAGTATGGTGAATGCTTGACCTGTCATTTAATAGGAACAAAAGGTACATCTCCCTGATGTTTTTTAAGTATTACGAAGTTTTAAAGTACTCATATAATCCCTATCATCTCCCTTATATTTTGTGATTGTTCTTCGGAAAATTCATGAGATTATGCCAGCCATTCATGTGGCAGAGATAATTCCCCCAATGGTTGGGCCCTATCTCTCTCTCTCTCTCTCTCTCAATGATTTTTTTAGATTTTTTTAATGACTAGGTGGTGCTCGGGATGCTCGCCTTTGAATGTACCTCAAGGGCGCACTCTTTATATATAGGCTGGGCACGTTCTACATTTTATTTCTGAAGTTCTCAACAATCACAAATTGCACCGTAAAGAGACATGAAGCAAATTTGGAGTAGAATCTCAGATAGAATATTTTCAGATTTTGGACCTTGTTTATTTCTTTCAAAAAGAAATTCACACAAACAATAAGAGAATATAATTATCGCATGTGAACTTTTTTATACGCTTTGAATAATCATTTGAATGTAAGATTTTGTTGTTTTTATATGGTACTCTTGAAGCATTTTCAACAGTTATAGATACAATGACAGTCAAATTAGCAACCCCACATATAATCTTACCTAATTTAATTGGATTTTAAAGATTTAGCCAACAGGTGAAAATTTGTACACTACAATATATCTCTTATCAAGTCATCGGTTTCTCATAATTTTATTGGTCTTTTTTAACTTTGATTGGACAACATAAATTTTATAAGATGTAGTGGTCATGTATCTATGTATTTATGTTTACTTTCTACAGGAAAATTAAGATACTAACATGTATTCGAGATTTCATTTTAAGAATTGGGTTCATTTTGTTAAATAATGGATAGTTCTCTTGCACAACTTCAAATGTGAAAAATATTTTACATTGGGGATGTAGCTAATAAGAACCGTACATTCATTTTGTCTTGCAATAAAGAAATAGAAACCTTTCTCTTGAGATTGAATGTAAAAATATCTTATACTGACGATGTTTCCAACAAGAACGTTTTCCATTCATTTATTTTTATTTTGGTTGATTTATTATTTTTTCTAATAAAAAAATTCCCGCTTGGTGGATCCATCAAGTGGGATTAAAGAAAACGACACGGTCTTTGAAAATTACAATATATATTATTTTCTTCAATTATGCACATTGTCCTTTATCTATGCTGATTAAAATATTTGTTAATAGCTCGAAAGCCCTTCATATTAATTTTTTTTTCTTTTTCTTTTTTTGTCATGGCCCTTCATATTCATCAAAATTCTCATTCTTCTTGCAGTGAGCTCAACCTTGAAGCTAGTTCACAAACACGGTCCATGCTCTCCCCTTTTCAACGGTGAACTCGCGAACCACACCCAAATTTTGCTCGAAGACAGTGCGAGAGCAGAGTGGATTCGATCCAAATTTTCTGGCACTAACACCGCCAACGACCTAAAAGGCTCTGCCGTTAGCGTCAAAGCCAAGTACGGTCTTGGCGGCGGGAGCTATCTGGTAACCATAGGCCTCGGCACGCCGAAGAAGGACCTAACCCTTTTGTTTGACACTGGAAGTGCGCTCACGTGGACCCAATGCGAGCCCTGTATCGTGTCTTGCTATAACCAGACCGAGGCAATCTTCGACCCCTCCCAGTCCTCGTCCTATGCCAACATCTCTTGCTCTTCTCCATCTTGCTCTCAGCTTCCTTCTGGCACTGGTATGATAATTAACTACACCTCGATTTAAATTAGTACTCCAACTAAATCTATATATATATATATATATATATATATATATATATATATTGAACTAATTAATATTCAAGCACCGAGTTTAGTCTCAACTTCATTTCACAAAGCAATTTTATAGATCACTAACACGGAGTGTTTCAAATTAACTCAATGAAATCCGATTAAAATGGACAAAAGAGTAGTAAAATGTTGAGTCGGAATTTCACAGAGAGAAAAAACCTCGTAGGACTTTCACCTGATAGGAGGTAGTCCTACGAGGTTTTCTTTGTCTTGATTGTAATTTCACGTTGCTCCATGGTATGCAGGTCGACGACGTCGCTGCATCGATTCGACATGCGTTTATGAAGCGCGGTATGGTGACCAAGAGTCCTTCACCATCGGCTTCTTTGCAACAGAAGCACTGACCTTATCACCAATGGATGTAATCTCCGGTTTTCAATTCGGGTGTGGTCAGAACAATGGAGGGAGATTCAAGGGATTTGCTGGACTATTGGGGCTCGCCCGGGATCGGATTTCGTTAGTAGAACAAAGCGCGACCAAATATGGCCGATTATTTTCGTATTGCCTCCCTCCTTCGATCAGCTCCACGGGGTACTTAACCTTCGGCAAGGGCAGTGTGACATCCGCCTCAGTCAGCTTCACGCCAATATCAACGGTCTCGCAGAGTTCAATCTTCTACGGCATCGACATAATCGGAATCAGTGTCGGAGGCAAACCGCTTTCTATACCGTCGACCGTGTTCTCAAGTGCTGGCACGATCATTGACTCGGGAACTACAATCACGCAACTGCCCCCGACTGCATACAGCGCCCTGCGCTCGGCCTTCCGGGAGGCTATGACAAAGTACAAGATGTCAACTCCGGCTTCTCCCCTCGACACTTGCTATGACTTGAGCGGGTCCACCATGGTCACTGTACCGGTGATCACATTCTCCTTCAAAGGACCGATTGACATCAACTTGGATCCCAGCGGTGTGTTGTTTCCCGTGGATCCATCAAAAGTGTGTCTAGCGTTTGAATCAAGCGGCCGCGACACGGATCTCAGCATCTTTGGGAACATACAACAGAGGTCATTTGAGGTGGTGTATGATGTGGCTGGAGGGCGGATTGGTTTTGGCGCAAAAGGTTGTTCCTAACCATTGTCCTAGAACTTCCATGACAAAAGGGCGCCAAGCGATTTGCCTGTTTAGTGTACTTAAATAAAGTGCAAGACACTTGAATTAAGGCAAGCAATGTGCATCATTGTGTACTATAAAAATTACGTTTGACAATAAGGAATTGTTATCTTCCATTTCTACAGCAGGGGGGAGATTGATAGAGGCATATCCTAATGAGAGTTGCAATTTGTTAACTATAAAAGGTACAAAGTTCTGGTAACAATAACGATAAAGTTCAGTTTGCTAGATAAAATGATATCATGGTGTTCACTCAAAAATCATCTCTGTCGAATCGTGGATAAGTGATGAATAAACACCTCAATTCACAAAACACGACTCGATGTAACACGTGGAAATTTTGCAAATCGTGAGTTGCCACCTAGAGGAGCCCCACTTTCCAAATTCAAGGTTTGAGTAATCTATAATATGCAATACGATCTAAAACTTAAGATCACACTAGAGTTGCCACTTACCAAATTAGGAAAATCTAGGTTCATTGGACACCTAAACTACCTAACTGCACTTGTGCAACGAGACCTAAATATCTTAGCTCCCGGCGTGGGATAATTTAGCATCTTAGGACAGTGCCGCAACCTTACTTTTCGTTAGTTATGAAATCACGCATCAAACTACATCCTAGATATGCACGATGTTTTGTATTAAAAATTAAAATGTCGCCAATGATTTGTTCCATTTGGTTATCGAATAACAACACCATTTAACGTGTTATAGCGTGACTCCACTCAGGTGTGAAAGTGTGAATGAAAATAAATGTCAATTGAGGGTCATATTTGAATTATGAGTTTATATGTTGTGATGTGCACGTCCTTCCTAAATTACATAATCTTGCATTGGGTCCGCATTTATATCGTTTGCACAAGTGAGCTCTCCACATTTCGATTTATGCTATCGATTATTTCTTCTTTTTTCAGGTGGAGGCCATTGAGTCTTTTTCTGGAGTTCTTGAAATTGAGGCCCCATTTAAGATCTCAAGCAAGAATTTGGGCTTGGTTACATTGAGGCCCCTTTTGGTTTGGCTTGGGAATGTATTTGGGAAAATGCAAATATCTTTGAGCTAAAGGAGTTTTCCGAAATGCAAATAGTGTTCAGTGAATTGTATTTTTAAAGTGCATTGAAAAACAACTTTGACTTAAATGTCATTTGGTAAAAATTGTATTTGTAAATGATTTTTACTAAAAAAAGAAAAGGTTTAGCATTTTTTTTTTTGGAGTTCAGCCATTAGAGGCCAGCTAGCCGTCGGACAACCTTACTTGAGGCTGCCCATCTCAAGGAAGGCTGCCTAAGGTTGTGGGACCTCAGGCGATGGTCGCTTGGGTCGAGCAACCCTAGGTGACAATTGTTGGAGGTCACCTAACCCTAGGTATAACTTGAGGTCCAGCGGCAATCACCGGCTCAAGCGACCTCCAAGTGGTGGTCGCCAGCATGCACAACCCCTTCGCCGGCAGTCATCAACCTCCAATCGGTTTTTTCTTGTGGTAGTCTCCAAAGAAGATGAACAATAACCGAGGGCCAAGACTTGCATTCTGAAAATGCAACTTTCCAAATGACCTTCGAACTTGTTTTAGGTGAAAGGCCCTTAGAGCCCTTTGGAGATGTAATTATATTTCCCTAAAGTTGAGTAAAAAAACAAATCAAACACATTTGCATCTGGCCAAGGAACTTTAAAGCCCTAAAGCCCATTGCAAATGCTGAATGAGCAATGCCTCGAAGAAAAACAGCTAATGACCTCAAATGACGATCAAATTGGAGAACGACGTCGCTAGAGGCGATGACGCTGAAGATTGGAGCCAATAAAGGAGAAGTAAGCAAGTTAGCATTACTTCAGGATCACGAGTTCGAAAAACGGGGGCGGCTAAAGCACCTCTGGCTCTGGTGACTGCGAACGTAGTAACCTGCAAGGGAGTCCTGTAAGTGTGCGTAGGGATGCTTTGCGAAATGGTTTAGGCTAATGCTTGAGAATTTGATGGAGCTAGACCGAAGTAGTGGGCATGGACAAATTTCGATGGGCTGAAGGGCTGGAATCTTCAGCCAAGTGGGCCAAGCGACTCGGGCCAGCCGCATGCCTAATTTTCTTCCAATTTCACAATGGACTTGGCCAATTTTACTTGATTAGGCCCAAATTGGACAAGCTGGGCTTCAACTCAAATGGGCCTAGTGGGGTCATCGAGTTGACCCTGCCCGACACCGTAGGTCTTGACTCGTCGTTTCATCGAAATTTGCAAATTTACAATGATTCTCCCAAAATTGCTATTGAAATTGAGTTAATTAGGCTCATCCGGATTCAAATTGGGCTAATTGACATTACCGTGAAGGATCGATGGGGACCCAAATTGGTGCTTGAGAATTGGCCCGCTCATCTCAAGTTTGATTTCTCAAAAATTAGCTTGAAATTACAATACGTTACAACCCAATGATCAAATAAGAAGAAGGAAATTATTTTAAAAACATGACTTGAAATAGATGAATTTTGAAAATCATGAGTCAAAATTTTCAGTTCGGCCAAAAATTCGATGCTCAATCATATATTTGTAAAATTGGAGAATTGGAAGGCTAACTAAGCTTGCAAATAATTGATTTGACGATTTTTCAAATTTTCAAATTCTTCGAAGAATGTTGATTTTAGGGGTTGATCAAAAAGTCAACTTTAAAGATATCATTGGATTATTGATGAAATCAATTCATAAGTTTAAACAAAATGATATGGAACTTGAAAAACTTCGAAAAGCACCGATATGACTCTTCTTGAACAAGAAACAGGCGATGTCACGATCACCTGATCGACAAACTCTTAGGACTTTAACTCACCGTACTCTAATTAAAACTAGGGTTAATACCCTAAAAAACCCCAAACTGATACATATTTGACAAATTTACTCCAAACTATTTTTTTGACCATGAAAAACCCCAAACTGGTATACCTGTGACAAATTTACCTCAACTAACCATAAAAAACCATAAACTGGTACATTTATGACAAATTTACCCCAAGCTAATTCATTCGACCGCAAAAAACCTCAAACTAGTAAATTTGTGACAAATATACCCTCCACTAATTTAATAATTTGACTGTAAAATTTAACAAAAATTAACAGAGGGTAAATTTGTCACAAGTATACCGGTTTTGGGTAAATTTGTCAAAGGTATACCAGTTTGGGGTTTTTGGAGGTCAAAAAAATAGTTTGGGGTAAATTTGTCACAAGTGTACTAGTTTGGAGTTTTTTAAGATATTAACCATTAAAACTATAAATATATTTAACTGAGAAGAGAACTCTGAAGACTTTTACATGTTAAGAGATTTTTTTTTTTTTTTCATGTTGATTTTAATTTCGTGTTGCTCTATGGTATGCAAGTCAATGTTGGAAAACATCCCATGAGATTTTGATGATCACCAAACTATCTTTATTATTAATAATTACAATGATATATGCAGATAATGAAACACTTTACTATTATCTATGATCTTACTCATCAGCAAAGATGAGATACTAGTCTCTGACTTATTGGTGAACAAGTCTCATGATAGCTTAAAAGGACCAGTTGAGATAATGATCTTGGGATCTCTTGAAAATGGAAGGATCATTGATCCTAACATCACGTGTCATTCAATTGGTATTATCAGTGAAGATGGTCAACTTGGTCACTTACAATTGGCACCCTTAATAGTGTGCAATAGATTGCGATAGTGATGCATCAAGTTTGATGATGTGCACTATAGGAAGACAGTTGATGGATCATAAATGAGCCGTTAAAGCCCTAGATTCTATCGTTCATAAACCGAGTTGAGTATAAAAAAAGTAGCTGACAATTTTCTGTGACAAGACAGCAGCAGTCACTCTAGAGATCTCCTCTGATTAGTGAGGCGACTATAGGAGCAATCCCGATATTGGCAAATAACCTTCCAACGACTCTTAAATGGCTAGATGATCACCCTTGAAGGTCCCCAATAGATATAATGAAGACCTAAGTATATAAGGGGCAATGGTGCTATGAATAAAAAAGTTAAAGAAATTGAGAATAAGTGAAATACTAAAATTGTCTACTAAGATAAAAATTGTCATTGATCTTCATCTATAAACCTCTCTGCATTTGATTTAGTACTGTAATAACTTATAGTCAACTGTACCAGAATAAGTGTACTGTTCCTGTATCTCGATAGTATGATCTATCAAATGAAGGGAACTACGGTAGCCAATTGTAACTTGCACTATTAATTACTAGTGGAATCCAACCATTGGTAAAACAGTTAGTCCAAGAGTAGATAAAGGTTTGGTCGTAAGCCGAATTACTATACATCATTTTGTGATTTGATTATCTTTACTCTGATTTACTTACCAACATCACACATACTAATTTGTTTACATCATCTTGAGTACCGATTGTTTGATATTTCGCAAAGGTTTTTAATGCATCAACACTTGACCTATTCATCCCCTTATAGGTTGCATTGTTAGCCCCATCAAACCCTGCCCAGCAGTTTGACATGCTATTACACGTCAGGTTATTTGAACGAATCCTTCACTGAAAGCTTCTTTGCAATAGAAACACTAACCTTATCACCAACGAACGCAATCGCGGGTTTCCAATTATGGTGTAGCCAGAACAACAAAGGGTTCAAGGAAGAATCTGCCGGGGTGTTAGGGCTTGCTTAAGATTGGATTTCATTCTTAGAACAAAGAGTGACCAAATACGACTGATATTTCACGTATTGCCTCGCTTGTAGACGTGGTTATTGATTAACAGCATCGTGTCCACATGTTGTAATAGGGTTCCATTTATGTGTAAAAGTATGGACGCAAATGAAAGGTCAATCCATATGACATATACAGAGAACATCACGGCGTGCATTTCAAGTGCAACATACGTGCACTTTGCATGCAGCATATATACTCATAATTCAAAAACGATTGTAAAAATGACATGATATGACAATACTCGAACACAAAAAATATGGCATGGCCACATCTTTGAACATTACAAGATGCATTATTTTTTCATTAATGCGTATTGTCGTTTTATCTATGCTGACATATAATCCTTGCTAATTGCACGAAAGGCCTATGTATTGATCGAATACGCATTCCATTCACAAAGAACTCAACCTTAAAAGCTAGTTCACAAGCATAGTCCAAGCTCTCCTCCTTTCCAGGGCGAACCTATGAACCACACCCAATTGCCTGCTCGAAGACATTGCAGGAGTGAAGTGGATTTGATCCAAATTATGTGGCGCCAATACCCCCAATAGCCTAAAGGACTCAACTGTTAGCATCAAGGCCAAGTATGTTTTCCTTCCTGTGGGAGCTACTTGGTGACTACGTGCCTCGGCACACCGAAGAAGAACCTAACCATCTTGCTCGACATAGGAAGTGCGCTTACATGGATCCAATGTAAGCCATGTGCAATATCTTGCTATGAGCAAATAGAGCCAATCTTCGACCCCTCTAGGTGCATTTGGTTCAATTTGCAAATGAGCTTTGGATGTGATACACATGTTGAAAGTCAAAGCTATTTAGAAGAATGCAAATTGTGCTTCGTAAAACCTTTTGGCAGATGGATTTTGAGTTAAATATGTGTTTGGCAAAAAAAAAAATTGCAATGGGCTTTGGGTATATTATATGTATATGTATAAATAATATATATATTTAAAATGAACCAAACCCTTCCTCGGGACTGACGAAGGGTTGTCTCCTTTTTTTAAAAATAAATAAATTTAACCGAGGACAAAATCGAAAATTTGAAGAATTGGTGAGGATAGTTTTAGATGGAAAAAATTAGTTTCAACATTTGGCCAAATGCTAAAAACTCAATACTAGTACTAGTCCTTACTAGCATTGGGTTTTCAACTTTCTCAATACTAGCATTTGATTGAAAGCTCATTCAAAATGGTTGCCAAATGGTCTAACATTTCTGTGATGGGCTTTAGAGGATGAAAGCCCATTAAGAATGCTGAATTAAACGAAACCTAGGTCATCGTCCTGTGCTAACATCTCTTTCTGTCCTCCATCTTGCAGTAAGCTTCCTTCTGACACTAATTATTAATCGTTCCTCACTTTTAACTTAGGGTGCTCCAATTAAGACTATATATATTTAACTTTTTTTTTTTTTAAAAAAAAAGCCTCTTAGGACTTTTACCTAATAAAAGATTTTTTTCAATGTTGATTTTAATTTCATGTTGCTCAATGGTGTGCAGTTCATTAACCTCACCCTAGCAGTTCAACATGTTATTACACATCGAGCTATATGGAGAAGTCCTTCATCGAAGGCTTCTTTGCAACGTAAACACTGACCTTATCACCAACTAACAAAATCAGTAGTCCCAAGTTTTAGTGCAGTCATAACAACCAAAGGTCTGAGGAAGAATTTGCCATAATGTTTGTCGGTGAATTACAAGTGGACAATATCTACAAGTAATAAAGTGATGAGTGAGTATTGCTCCCACCAGAATTGTCTCTAATTATCCAATTACTTACTGAAAATGATCAATCCAAAGATCTAGCTAATCAAGTTGAAAAGTCAAGTAAAAAGTGAACTAAACCAATTGAAGGACTGAAATATAAAAGAGCAGAAACTTAAAGGATTCAAAAGCTAATTAAAATTGCAAAGTAAACCTAATCTAAAGCAAATTGAAAATTAACAAGGCAAATCATTAAGATTTTAATCAAGATCACAAAGTGTTAGAGCATCCAACTTCACTTGGCCACTCATAATCAATTCTCTTAATTTGTCATACAGCAAATTAATTCCCAATTGTGTTGGTGAAATTTCTCTAAGTTAGATTACAAGCCAACCTCGGTCTAATAATCTCTAATTAGGTATGATAACCCACAATAATCTTAGATGAATTTAAAATACCTAAAAACATTAAGTTCTTGTGGAAATTTTCGAATTCAATCTAAGTACTCCCACCCTCGATCTACTACCTCAACCACACAAAAAACCTAGTGCACCTTGACCCAAATTTAATTTATGGTTCAATATCACTAGTGCTTATGCATACAATCTCTAGCCGGTATCATGCATACATCTAAAATCATTTAAAAGTTGGCCAAACTTCTGAAAACATTAAGATCATGATAGAGAATCCCATAATCAAAATAATTATATTGCATGAGCAAGTCTTGAAAATCAATCAATCATGGTTAAGATCCATTGTAGCTCTACCAAAAGAAATTTAAAACATAGTTAAAGCTAAACTAACAACAAAAATTATAGAGAACATAATGTTAAATTAAAACAAATTCACCAATTTAAGTCACAAAAAGGTTCGGCTTTTTCTCCTCCTCTCCTTGACATTCGTCATCTCCACCAATAAAATAGAAGCATAAAAGCTAACTAAGAAAACCTAAAATCTCCCTCAGAGGTGGCGGCTCCAAGGCTCCTCGAGATACTAAAATATGCGGCACAAGAGTGTTTTATATAGCACCAAAAATCTACCCTAAGTCACCCCCCATTAAATCTTGAATAGGACTCCTCGCAAAATTAGGAATATTTCTTCTTAAGATTCCTATTCTTGATTTTCTTTGAACCTAGCCTCAATTATGGTCAAATCCTCCAAATTTCTCGTTTTGACTAGCTTTTTCTTCAAGACAATATATTCTGGAAGATACTGAAATATTCAGGAAGATGTTGAGGTGCAAGGACTGATTTGTAAATCTAGCACTGACACCTAGGAAAATTACGCATATGGTCCTCACGCGTTCTACAATGGTGCACATGGTCCCTTATGAGTCTGAAAGTCATATTTCCTACAAAATTCAATAAAATTACATGAGTAGCAAATAAATTCACCCAAAATTCATCAAAACTTAGCAAATATCAAGCTTAAATTAATAAAAATACTCTATCTAAAATAGACTTATCAATTACCCTAAACTTAAAGGTTTGCTAGTCCTCGAGCAAACAATAGAAGTAGACAAACCTCATCTCTAATTATCACCATCTGTTCATAATTATTTGGAACCACAACTCAAAGGAAAACATAAATCCCATCAAACCCAAAACCAATACATAAGATATATAACCTTAACTATGCAATCTATATATGTGACCTTTGACTTTCCGAATCATGTATACTCAAATAAATCAAGTTGATATGCAACATCCCAAACTCAATATCCACTAATCAAGTCATATAGGTTTGCTTTTCAATTCTCTTTCTACTAATGAAAATCAACACCTAGTAAAAAAATCAATAAGTTTTTAAGGAGGGATCAATTTCAAAGAAAAACCCATTAGCAAGAAGAACATTTTCAGAGAGCAAGATGTAGAGCAAAAGAGAAAGGAGAAACATTATGAAAGAGTCTTCTCCAATTTTGTTGGATGATCACAATCCATTATTGCATCACAATCCATTATTGCTCAAAAACAAGTAGGGGGCCACTTAACCCCTACCGCAAGCCAACTTCAACATCTAATCCTCACGGATCTTCCCATACAACTCAGTCTAAAAATTCCTAGTCATTGTACTTCCCCCTCTAAATTATGTCAGACCAAACATCAAACATGAATCACTTAGACAATGGAACTGAAAAACCCAGCATTAAAGCATACATCAAGATAGAACAACAGTCGCAAGTGAAAAAAGAAAAGAAAGGAAAAGCAAACTGCTCCAAAGAAAAACAAAAATGGGCTAAGTGAAATGCTCACCGATCTGGACCCGAACCCCAAAATTTTGAATAACAGTGAAACTAAACGTGCAGGAACAACCAATGGGAGCAACCTCAACCGGTATTCACCACCAAGAAACAAGCAAAAGATTAGGACTTTTTTCCCCTTTTGGAGTGTCATTCATTAGATTATAAATAGACAGGACACTGGATACAAATCTGAAAGAAAGGAAAAATCTGGCTATGAAAAGAAATTACATTGACAATGAACGTAGCACATCTAATAGTACAGAGAAATCCAGCATATGTCTAGCGTGGGCTACTGATATGAACCAATTCTTTATCCAAACTACTATCTTGGGGATTACAGTAGATTCCACTTACAACAGAGTAAATAACTTCTCAATTCTAGCCTTTCAATGAAGCTAAAATCAAGAGACGACTAAAATACAAGAAAATTTACCCCTTTTGGGCAGACAAGCATCCTATGCCAGTCTATCCCACTACACTGTGTACTGTTTCCTTTATTTCTTGTTGTGCCACTGACGATGACTGGTTGAACACTAGCTAGTACTACAATTCTCACATGAAATTTATATCGGCAATCGTGGCAGAAGCGCTCTTCCTTGATGGCGGAACCAATGGACAAATGCCAATACTAGAATCTTTTGCTTGAGCTTCTGAATAAGACTCCACAGGTGAGCTCCAAAGAGCAGTATCAACAACGGCAAACAGAGGAGAAAGAAGGAGAGGCCTCGGAACAACAACGATGTGAGGAAAGCTATAGAGAAAAAGGAAAGGATCCTGAGGAAGAGAAAGGTGCGGGTGCCGTAAGCAGTATGAAAGGCTGGTAGACGAGTGGAGCAATAGAGAAGGAGAGTGAAGATGGTGAGAAAGATGGTAATAGGGTGGGCGTTAAATGGAGAATCTGGCGTCCCCTGATATTTTATGGTAATGAAGTCGACCAGAATTGGAATGATGAAGGTGACAATGTTGTCGATGTTGTTCCATTGATCATGTACGAAAATTGGCATTCTTGAATATGTATAAATATTGGCATTCTTGAATATTTATTTACCTCGAGATCCATTGTTTTCTATCATCAATAAGTTCGGGGTGTCAAAAGTTCGTCACAAACATCCAAATCGTCTTCTCCCCGAACTTTTGAGATTTGGATGATTGTGACGGGCTTTTGATGGGACCCTTTTTCCCCTCAAAATCCAATTTGTTTCCCATCAAAAGTTTGGGGTGTCAAACTGCCGTCACAAACATCCAAATCGTCTTCTCTGGATTGGGATGGACTTTTGATCTCCCGGAAAAGAACAACAGGATCGTCTTCTTTTCTCATTGAGCTTTCGATGGGAAAACTTTTGACGGGTCAGGAAATTCGGGGATGACGTTAGTATCCAGGTTATGCCTTTCTCCTACAAATTTAGAAACGGGTCGAATTCTAAAATTAGCTGCCCATTTACGGTTCTGCCTCTTTCCCCATTGACGATTTGCTCTAGCCCCCCTCCGCCACCTCCACCTCCACCTCCACTTCCACCAAGGCCTAAAGAGTAATCAAATGAATTTATAAGTTTTATTTGGAAACTCGTGGGATTTTCGAAGACCTGGAATTGTTCGATGTGGAAGCAAGTAATTTAGAAAGGGTGTAATGCTTGGACCTACAAAAAATCCTTTGACTTCAAAGATGGAGGAGGGCCTAGGATTGGACTAAGGTTTTAGATTCCATTTGTTTCACGTAAAATAAATAATTTAAAAAATATTTTCCTAAAATGACCCATTGTTTCACTTAAAATAATTAATTGATAGAAAACGTTTTATTATTGATAATAGGTTATACCTAAACATTTTTGTAAATAATAAAAATATTTTTTATTCATTCATTTTATAAGAATTATAAACGAATGTTTTTAGGAAAATATTTTCCAAATCATTTTTTTTTCCATGAAAGAAATAAACCTTATTGTGGAGATGATTTCTTTGTGGCTTCTGCTCTGTCATTAAATGGGTCATATGGTTTTCGTTTGGGTCGTCGCCAATAACGATCAGTCTCCATTTTTTCATCTTCCACTTAATTTGTTAATTTACAAATTTAATAGAGAGGAACGTGATTGCCTTAGGTCGAGGTGTCGTGGCCTCGAGTTGTCCAACTTTTATTTAACTTTTGCCTTCGATGTCTGGTTCTCGTGATCTTCATGGCATCGGAACACTCATAAAGAGAGCGTCCCCACAAGCCCAACATTAATAGGTAAATTTGTGAGTTCACGGACCTGAGGTTTTGGCCGATATTGGGGCTTAAGAGCCGAGTTCATGAATTGGATGTTGTCTTGAAGACTTTTAAATACCTAAAAAAATCCATTATTTACCTTTACTGAGTTATATCGAAGTTTCGTATATTCCGAGCCTATGACCGGGGGCTGTTGAAAAAGCTCGTCATAGTGTTCAATCTTGTATTCAATATAATAATATTTATTTTTCAATCCTGTCCTTTCGTCACCATCTCTCTCTCTCAATCTCTGCTCTGCTCTGCATCTTCCACCGAAGGCACAAAACAGCATTTGCGGCTTCTTCAAACTTGAACTTTGGACTTTGAGGCCACCTCCAACTTTTGGTTTTAGAGAATTTATTTTTCTTTCTCATCTTCCCTAAAACCAAAAAATAAATTCCATTTTCACTATATAGATTTAGTCCAAATGTACCCCCGGGATATCGAGAAATTCAATGTAAAGTTGATCAACAGGTCAGCAAGGCCAAGTTTCAGCACCTTCTTAGTATTTTCTACAAAGCCTAAATAAATGAATTAGAATGTGCATATGTTAGTGTTGTTCCATGGACTTTCTAGGAATTAGATCTTTGCGGCTCATATTAAAAGATAGTAGAGATAAAAATCCATAAAAAGCATGGTCAAGAGCACTAATGTATGTATGTATCGCATAAAAAAGATAAAGAAATTAGTAAGAATCAAATGTCTGCACAATGCTATTACATAAAATTTTTATGTTGACTACATCATAGTTCGATTATCTCACACAAAGAAGTCTTGTCTTTGCATCGCTGAGCATTTTCTTGTATTAAGGTTAAGTGAAACTATTCATGATTTTATTTTTTATTTTTGGTCAGAGAAACTATTTATGATTGATTATAACTTGAATGACCAAATAAATAAATAAATCAAAGGCAACGATGTAACAAAACGTGGTTGAATGAAAATTAATAATATAAATGAAGCCCGTGCAATGCAGATTGAAAGTTGGTGACGATGTTTGGGACAGTACATTGACTCTGTCGGCCAGAGCCAATCTTAGGCCGTAAAGTTTTCTTCTTCTTTTTATTATTTTTCTTAATATGTCCTTTTCTTGACCAGCATCCCATTTTTCTTAATTTGTCCTTTTATTATTCACTCACCTGACCACAAGCAAGAAACGCCCAAGGCGCGTGCATTTTATGAACCTTTCTATTTTCAATGAACAAAATGAATGACTTAAAAATATATATATTTTTTTTTTGGTCGGTAAATGACTTAAAAATATTTTTAAAAGGAGGAAAAGGTGTGAAAGGGAAGCTCTTTAGAGAGCGTCACCTTCTTCTGCTTCTTCGTCTTCTTCCACAGCTCACGAGTCCACAAGATCCGTAGAAAGTAGGGCACTTTCCGAAGAAACCCCCCGCTCGTTGAACAGTTCCTCTTGCTTTTTTTTTTTTTTTTCGTTTAAGCATATAAAATTGTTGCTGACGGAAATATATTTATTGACTAAATTTTCCATGTGACGCGTAAAACTAATCATTTCATGAAAAATGTTTTCCAAAATAGTAATTCGCGGTAAAGCAACGAGACGTTGTCCTTAATTTGTTTGATGGAGATGATTATCCAAATAGTCTCAAATTTATTATACGACGGTTAATTCACTCATAAACTTTCCGATTTTGACCATTTTAGTCCTAAACATTTTGCCAATTTTCTAATGTAACCCACCTGTTCACTTTTGATCGAAAATTGCTAACGTAAACATCAACCATTTTACGTGGCACAATCAGACACATGAATGGTTTTTAAATTTTAAATGAAATTTTCTAATTTTTGTCCTTTTTTTTTTTCTTTTTCCTTTTTGCTAGTGGCTCGTATGAGGATGATTGACGACCAGCCACAAGCAAGGGCGACCCTGGCCCAATTCTAGGTTTCTTAGCCATAAGAGCACCAATGAAGTTTAGGTGCTGATGTTTTGACGCCATACTTGGAATTTTTTTTTTTTTTGGTCCAATCCTTTTAGGTAAATTACGTGGTTAGTGAAAAGTAAAAATCTTTTATATTTATTTTTTGTCTATTTTACTATAATTCTCAACTTATTCTCAAACTTTTGTTCTAAATCTTTAGAGAATGTACGAGAATGTTCGAGTCATCCCATAGTTGAATGGAACCTCAATTGATTTTAACCTCCATTAAGTTTTGAATGTGTGTTTTATTTTTTGTTTTGTATAAAGAGTTTTGAATAGAAAGGCACTGCTAATCAGAAAGATTGGACTGGAGAGATTTTAGAGGAGAAGCTGTTTTAAAAAGGAGGAAAAGGTGTGAAGGGGAAGGGCTTTAGAGGGCATCTCCTTCTTCTTCTTCTTCTTCTGCTTCTTCTCCTTCTTCGTCTACTTCCACAGCTCACGAGTCCATGAGATCCGTAGAGAGCAAGGCACTTAGACCTCCCTCTCATTGAACAATTCCTTTTGCTTTTTTTCTTTTTTTTTTTTGTATATTTAATTGTAATCTGTCCTTTTCTAGAAGAATAAAATAAAATTAATGGCAAATAAAGTTTTTTTTTTCTTGATTCAACACGTGTTTCCCCACTTGTCTTCATATTAACAGCACAATTATATATATTTTTTAAAAGATGGTTTTAGGCTCTAATTATACTCTCAAATCTAGCAAATTTATCCCAATACCGTGAAAATTGTTAATTAAGATCATTTTCATTAACCACTCGGGTTTGTCATAGTGACCAACCTTTCCACGTAGGAAGGGAAATGTGAGGGGTTCGAATCCCCACCTTCTCAGAGAAGGTTGGGGTGGGGACGATTTAGTATTAGGTAAGGATTTCGACTTCCACGCCCTATGAGGAGATAGAATAAAAGTTTGAGAGTGTGATTTGAAGTAGAAGTAGGGTAAGATTGACAAAAAAAAAAAGGATCATTTTAATTGACCAAGCATTGGAGATGTGATTTGTGTGGTAAAGATACAATTGAATCAATCTAAGATTTAGAGTGATTGACTAAATCAATTAGTGATTCATATTAAATCAGTATCTTTACATTGTTTCCTTTTGTAGTCCATAGCATTATAAATATATGTAAAGAATGAAAATCAATACATAGAGTGAATACAAGAACTTCCTTCAATTTTCCTTTTCTTTTTCATTTCATGTCATGTTATCACAGTGGTTGTTCTTGGTTTAACTTCCGCAAATCCCTTTCCTAATTGCCTCCCTTTTCATCTACCCATGTTGTTCCGGAAAATACTAATATGTAGAACAAAGTTAATACTCCGGTATAGGAATCAGTGTATGAGTGATTTAGGTAAGAAAAAACACACTTTCTCACTGATACCATGCTGAAAAGAAATAACTCCTCAGGATTGAAGGAAAATCAAACTCCGGAAAGAAATCCGGAGAACACACGTCCTTCGGCTTCACACCAGGAGTCAACATCGGAGGACACCACCGAAGACATACCTCCAAATCAGGAGTCCAACATGCAGACCCAGCCCATCTGGGGGCACCCTGTTCAGGCCCAGCCAAACCAGATGCAACCCAATTTGGGCCATCTCATCCATCCAATGGCTGCCTGTCCAAGGCCCATTCAACACATTCTGGCATAGGCCGACCCAATCAAACGAATGGTACAATTTTCAAGGGCCAATGAATCAGGCCTCGAATTTCGAAGGCCCAGTGAATCGAGGCCATGGAGCACACGCCCAGACCGGAGGGAGCCCACTAGCCGATAGTGGAGCAAGCCCAGCCTCCAGGCTTGGGATGTATTATCTGGGTCAGGCAACCGAATCCGGGATGTCGGGTCTGGGAGCAAATCTTTGGTGCTGTCCTGTACTTACTTTTCTTTGGTGTTGTCCCGTACTTTTCTGTGAAAGCTTATTGAAGAATTGTGGCATCGCCCACCGTGCTTCCGCCGCCTTTGACGTCCTTCATTGCCAACAAGGTGGTTTTGATGCCGTTATGTTCATCTCCCCTAGAGCTCGATGAAGCCATCATCGCTGGCGTTGAATCTCAGATTGGAGTGCCTGCTGAGGATTGCTCATTTTCAACGTCCGGTTAATTTTGAATTTGTGTTTCGTTTTTTGTTTTGCATCAAGAGTTTGCTCCTAATTTCTCGGCCTCCCAGCCGTTTTCCTCCAAAAAGTTGAACAAATTGGTCTTAAAGGAAATCATCTCTGTAATGGTGCCCGGCAAATCCAAGTGCAAGCCTGCCACCACCTGCGACGGCATTCGCCTTCGCCCAGGTCTAAGCAAGTGCTGCCCTCTATTTCTCTAACCTATACTTAATTTAATCCTTGCCTATTCTTATTTTTTAAAATATTTTTAAGTTCTAGTTTCCCTTTATTTTTTTCAATTTTCACTGATGTGGCGTGATGATATGTACACCGCATCAACAAAGAGAGGTCCCATGATTGCGTAGGATTGCCACATCATCTGTCAATCGGACCAAATTAGCTTAAAAAACTATATTCCTTGTGTAGAAAGAGTACAAGGACCAAATTGGCCAAAATAAAACTTCAAGGACAAAATTCAACATCGAAGAAAAATGTAAATAATAATCATACATTTTCGTGAATTTTGACAGGTGAAAAACAATTACTTTTGACCCTTTTTAGCCAAAATAATTATGGCATTCAGATCCTTGAAAATTTTACTAGTAATCGGGAAAGCTTGCCAAGGAATACAAACTAAGGATGATCAACTACCTTGCCAAGCAATAAATACAAGGGACATGTTTTTTTTTTTTATCAAATTTAATTCATAATTTTTGTTATCAAATTTCTTGCATTCTGTACCAAAGATAACGTCTATTTGTCATGATTAACATGATTTAAAATCTTTGTTTATTGCACTTGATAAGTGTATGGCATCCCATTCAACAAAACTTCTTTTCTTACTACATAGGCAATAAGAACAATCGCAGCCAACTTATCAGCTGTCTGTACAATTTATGTACGATAGTCGCTGGCAAGCATCAAAGCATTTCAAGATGCTAAAATCTAGTAAGAACTCGCGAAAGAGTAAGGCAGGCAGGCAAAAGAATTGAATGAACACCAAATATTGGTTCATCGGAAATTTAATAATCTATTTCTTCAAAATCTCAAAGAACACTAACCTGGCTCATAAACTCTAGTGTGCATCATGTTATCCGAGAGATAGAGAAAACAGTAGTCCACCAATGCAGGATGTAAAACAACCATTGCTATATAGCTGAAAACGCAAGGGGCCTAAGACACTTATGTATTTGTCGCCTTGGTGTAGATCTGCTGGCTTGCATGAGCTAGACCATCCTGATCAAACCTCTAGGCATGAGTTCTCTTATTGCCTTTCAAGCAAGTGATCCGTTAACCTGCAGAAGAAAATGTTTACAAATAACAAGGAGATGAGTATAGTGGAAAGAGGAGTTCAGCCAGCAAGATCCTCTCATTGACGAGATAGCATGTTGAAGTATCTAATTGTTCTATGCAAAACACTGGACATGAAAAACCATATGCAACAGAACCACCAGACCACATGTTAAATCAACACAGGTAAGTTAAATTGTTGTCATCTTAAATTCGATCACACGTGGGCAAGACAACAAATCATTTATAAATGCAGCAAAGACTCCTTCCATGAGAGTTTTTGGTTCGAATTACCAAAATTCAATGTAAAGGATGGCGAATACTAACCACTTTGACAATATGACTTATCTATATTAGTGGAAATGTGTTCCACCATCACAATATTTGCTGCTGAAGAATGCGTGCTTTTGAGGCCAAGAAATATAACAATTTGTTCCACACAGGAAGTGAGCCAACGGGGAGTTCTAATTATATCATCATTTGCCTATAGCGACAAACTTTCAACACTCAGATCCTCCTAACTTGATAGACCTAAAGAAAGCATGCCAATTATATTTTTTTGGATGAGAAGTCTACTTGAGAACTTCACCATGTACAAAACTAACAAGTTGAGGCATTTCCGAGAATTTACAAAGCAAGATCCTGCTGAAAAAATCATATCGATTACATACATATACATTGTCAACCTAAGCATATCAATAAAAGGTCCCATCAAAACATGTCTAGAAAGGTTCAAGTGTGAACAGAGCAATTACCATCTCAGTAAATAAGAAACAACTAGATACTGATCTTGTAAGGGGAAAAGGGGAAAAAGTAGATGCCCAAACCAAGACAGAGATAATTTTTAATACTAAGTAGATTTAAGCAAAGGCATGGCCTTAGGTGATCAGAGAGGATGGATGGGATGATGAGCTTATAGTTGGGCGCCTCGAACAGAAGTTTGTCACAAGTTGGCTGGTCAAAGAACACCGTGTTGTTCACTTTCTCCTTCTGCTTTCCCTTGCTCCACTTCTGCTCACAATCACAAAATCTAATTCATCACGACCCAACTAAACCAACATAAACAAGAAGCAACGGCAGCATGAACATACAAATCATGTTCTATCTTCATCTCATTTTTGCCTGAAATTGCAGACACCAATCGCTACTCACCAGTAGAAATAAACAGTAACTACCAAGATAAAAGAACAAAATTGGATGCCCAATACACTATCTGATAGCTCAACTTAAGATTGACAGCTCATTAGTCTCTCCCCAAGTACCTAATAAAACGTACATGCAGTAGAAAAAAGTGAAATGCAAGGCCATTGTTACCGAACATGAAAGATCTGCTATCTTCACTTCATTTTGTGTGACATCATTGAAAAGCATTCTGAATAACCACAAAGGAACCACAGTTGTCCCATAACTTTCCACAGCTCAACCTCAGAGAGAGAGAGAGAAAGAGAGAGAGAGAGAGAGAGAGAGAGAGAGAGAGAGAGAGAGAGAGAGAGAGAGAGAGAGAGAGACCTTCTTCTTCTGTTTTCCACCACCTCATAAGAGATGTAGAGAAGCTTTCTAGTTAATACCTATCAAGTGTGAATACAATTATCAATACCATCATCCACGTATAACTGAATCATTTATAAGTAAGGTGAGGAAAATCTAACTAATTTAAGATGAATCGGCCAATGTAGGTTAGGTAACATGACCCATTTCATTAAACAGGTCAACTCAATGGTTTTAAATAATGCGAGTTGAATGCGAATGTGATCCTTTTGTTACTCATGTCAAACGAGTTCACAAGATTAAGACCCAAATTCCCATGAATCCAGACACACTGCCTTCAAATCGTCTTAATGTATCGAAGGTATCATGCCGGAAATGCCATAACCGTATAAGCACAAATTTGAGTCTAATAGGTCTGCAGTTCTTTCTTTGTCCTGTTTGTTTTGGGGAATAGTAGTCATGGTGATCATGTAATGTTTGTCAGATTAGTTGATTCTTATTAATGCCTCAAACTCTATATCTCCAGCTAGACAATATGTGCACAATTCTTTGTAAGCGATTGTTCTGCCATATATAAGATCCGTCTTTTCATAATGAAAATGTTACACTGAATGTCAAAAGAAGTTATAGAGGATAATTATGCGGGACGTTTTCAACGATTCTCATGCTTAATTTAGAGAGAGAGAGAATATCAGCAGTAGTAGTGGCAGGCCTCCTAACCTTATTTGAGGCCCATTTTAGGCCTAGTTGGGCATTTCATGTGTCTACCTTCCCTGCTCTTACCTTAGAGCCCTCCTCCTTATGGGGGTCCAGTGAAAGAATATTGTATATGCTGTCTGGTTAGATCCATCTACTTCCCTAAAGGTGATGAAATTAATAAGTCTCTCTTTAAAATGAGAGCTTCTCTCTCTATGATGTTGTCTGGAATCTTTGTCGCCACATTCTTCCATTACTAGCCCTATCATCGTTTTTCTTCGAATCTATTCGGTTGATAATTTGGTTTTTTTCCTGCTCTCCGCTTCTTAGATAGTGTGCTGTGTATGCGAGTCCCGAGCTTTACAATCCCCGAGCGGATGGGACTTCCCTTTCGTTTAAAAACCAGCAGCCCAAATCGGTTGAGTTAAACTCATCAAGTGTGAACCGGAGTTGGTCTATACTTTCCTGCATGTTTGGTAAGGGGTCCCCTCTTCCCAACATGAGTTGGTCCCCCCATGAGAGATTATAAATGTCTGTTCTCCTTAATTTTATTTGAAGTGGCATCAAGCATGAGGATCTTTGGCCAAAACCCTAAGTCGGTACCTGTCTCAGAAGTGGCATTTCTGTATCTCGATCTAGGGGTGTTGATTCAACACCCCTTTCAACTTCACTGGGTCTGTGAAATCGTAGGGTACGTTGGTGGACCATATTGTCATGCATTAAAATTAATTAATAAATGCCTAAGAACTCGTGATAGTGGCCAACATCAACAAGAGTAAAGGGCCATGTACTGATGTTGATCCACGTAATATTTTACTATTTCATCATGAGTAGAAAATGTTAAACAGCGCACATGCTTTTCTCTTCCACATCTAAAACTAATTCCCACTATGACTCAAGCTCCTAAAATTGTGAATTACCTGGAAGACATTTAGCTTTTAGCATTGCCATTTGTCATTAACACGATTGGCTTTTAGCATTGAACAAGTCCTTAAAGCCTGCAACATACCACTTCCAAGATCAAGTAGCAATTCGCATTGCCATTTGTCATTAACACATTGATGATGACGATAAACAACGTTATCCTGAAGTGGATGGTGATCATCCAAGTTTTGACCGCATGGTGGAATCCTCTAAAGAAGTTTATTTTCATAGCAGCACAACTGAAAGGAAAAGTGATACTCATCTTTCAACTGTGCGAAGAGCTCTGAACACGTGCGATTTTGTACTGTGAGTTTTGCAAGATTTTCTAAGAGAAAATATTCTATAAATACTTATATGTATTCGAAAGATAATAAAAATTTATACTCATGTAGTGGAAGAGACAAGCCAAGGTAGGAACGTCAACATCTCAAGACACCTCATAGAAGAGCAAGCGATGGAGTTGGCACCGAACCCTACTTTGGTGGCCAGCATTAAGACACTAATCGAGAAACAACAAAATGAGATGGCAAATCATATTATGAGACATTTCTTTGATGTGATCAAGCTGATGGCTGTTAATGTAATCAACAATGCCATCTCAAGGCTTGGGACATGCAATCAATCCATACTAATCCAACAGAACACGGCGGCTTACGGGTATGTTCCTTCAACTCTTGGTTAATTGAATGGTGGGAATAATTCATGCTTAGTAATAAAACCACCAATAAGGATTTTGCAAAGGCCAGAAAATCCCAATCAAGTTAATTTGGTTACTAGGAATAATTAGGTTAATCCTCCCAAAATTAACCCTGTAAACAGAACCAATGTGGCAAATCAAAATATTCCACAAGTGGGACCTATGCCAACTAATGAAAATATCTAGCCCTTAGGCAACATTTCAAATGTGGTCAATGAAAGACCTTTTGGTGTACTTTCACCTGCAATATAAGAAATGCACTCCGTAGGCTTAACTTGCCAATTAATCAAATCATCAACAACTAGGACTTAGATTATGACCTTAGGGGCAAGAAGGCTAGACTTATTGACCTATCTACCCTAAAGCTAGGGGGCAAGAAGGTCAGATCAATCAGTTTCCAATATTCAGCAAATAATAGATATAGTTGCATAGCAAATAGGTGTTGATAGAAGAATTGTTTGTCACGTCCCGATCCTCCGGACCCGTGCCCATCCCTGCTTGGTCGAGATAATAGCGATGTCCCAGGACTCATCGCCGACCTATTCAATTTTAATATGCGCATGCGAAAGCAAATATAAATCCCCAGACAATAAAACAATGGGATAGAAAAGTAAGGCCATAAATTTTTCAAACCAAAACCAACCTTTTATAAACACACAGGTCTATACAAAAAGGTTTACAAAAGGGATCGACTCCCTACAAAAGAGAATTGTCCTACGACTAGCTAGCCGGACAAGATCGCTGATTCTCCGAGCTTCACCTCTTAAACTTCGAGGGCTTTCGGTCTTTCATCAACACCATCTAAGGACCTGAAAATTGTTATACAATAACCAGTGAGACAATGTCTCAACGAGTTCTACCCCCTAAGACCCGATTAAGAAGCCAATACGCCCTAAAGGCTACCTAAGCACAAACAGGCATCAAAGTACTTACCTTGGCCTCAGTTCCTTCCTATAAGTCAGTTCAATTCATAAATACTAACAGGTACATCATCCACTTAATTCAATCAGATTGAAACATTGATCAATCGACTCAGTCAATTATATGTCATTAAGACCACTCTCGATCATTTCAACTATTCCATCTCAATTCTCAATTACGAATCACGGTCCTCAAGACACAACTTATCTTTAGGTAGTAATCACGGCCCAATAGGTGCAACCTTTAACAGGTGGCAAATCACGGCCCTATTAGGCACGACCCCTATCAGGTGGCGAATCATGGCCTAAAAGGCACGACCTTTAATAGATGGTGGATCACAGCCCCTAGTGGGCACGACTTCTATCAGGTGGTGAATCACGGCCTGATGGGCACGACCGATTCCAAAGTCGATGGCGAATCTCGGCCCAACTAGCACAGCCATACTTCAATGGTTTTCTAGGTCCACTCATAACCTTTCACGATCCATTTCCAATTGAATACCGACATTAATTGATTTTGGGATAAATCCCCACATAATCGCTAATTCACTCAATTTTCACAAACCAGTGCTCAATTAAATAAACAGAAAGCACCATTGTAATCAGCACGAAATTTCGATTACCGGCTATCCCAGTCTAATTTCCGAAAATTAATCAATTAATTAAATAATTACGAAAATTAATTATTAAATAGCAATAAATCCAACTTAGGTCCGTAATGCCTAATTGGATGCCGAAATAGACTCGGAAAAATTCCGAGGTTCGTTCAATAAATACTAGAACCTATTTACTTGCTGACTACTACAACTAACCACCTAACATGCATCCTTTAATCTCTAATTTAATTACTCTAATCTAATCTATTCACCTAATCACACTTAATTAAATCTAATCAACCCCTAAGCATCACTAACCTACTAAGCGAGGATTAGTGAGTTAAACTCACTTGTTTAATGAGCAGTTCGGTACAAAACGAAGGGGACGTTACGGGGCTTGACTTTCCTCAAGGCAGGCCTAGAAACCGGGCTCAGAACCACCTCAAAATGGGCCTTGAAGCTGCTATAAAATCCACAAATTCTGCTTCTATTTTAGGTTGCATAACAGGGAAAACAAGGCTGGTTGGGGGTTGGCAAGGCTCGGTGGCAAACAGGCGGGCTCAGCGGGTCTCTGGTGACGGCACACGGTGGCGAAAACAAGTTGGACAGCTTTGGCATGGCTGAGACAACAAGCTGGACGACGGAACAGGGTTGGAACATGCACGGGCTGGGCGGTGGCTCGCACGGCACGCGAACAGGGGTGGAGGCAGCAAACGGCGACTGGCGGTAGCGCTCCGGTGTGCGACGGGGGTTTCAATGGCATGAGGCTGCTCCTGACTAGCTGCTGGCATCCGAACAGGCTGAAGGAGGGGGATGGAGTGCTAGTCGCCGGTCTTGGAGAGGAAGAAGAAGATGAGGGGGGGACAAGGGGGCCACAAGCCATTTTTTTTCCATTCCCTTGTCTCCTTGACCATCCACCACCACCCATGTCTTCCTTGGCTGCAATTCAACCAACCATGCACCCCTCACAACCATTGAAATGGTCTAAAATGGGCTAGGCAAGGGGGCATACGAATTTGGGTGGAGTTTCATCCAATTGGACACAAATCCTTGCTTGATTAATCACAATTCAACCTTAATGAATTCAATTGACACTTCAATTATTAAATTGATATTTTTCCTCACTAATTGATCCATCTTGCATCCCAATTGCACAATCAAAAACGGTCCTGGCCTTTTTCTGAACAAAAACGGCCCTAGGACGACTTTTTCCCAAAAAGTCTCGGGTTGTAGAAAAATCTTCTGAGACTGAGTCGATACTCCTAGAATTTATTGTGACATGACAGACTCTTCAATTTCTGAAATCGGACTCAATTTCACGGTTAATTTCCATTCGACACGTTTTTAATGTGGCCTAGACTACCAGGTAACTTTCAAAAGCTTTTCGGTGCAAATGACCCGTGGTTGATTTTCTTCGAGCCACAATGAACCCACTCAACACATTGGCTACTCTCGGTTGTCGTGAAAATCTCAAGAATTCAAATTCGGACACAGGGTACCAAAACAATAAAAAAATCAGTCTAGTGCCGGTCGACGAGAATTTTCCAATTTAGTGATGTCACGCATGATTAGCCACACATCTCAGTCGAACCGACCTATCTCTGATCTCAAATCGATTTATATTTGTGACATAATGACCTCTAAAGATGAACACGGTGGAGTTCGATTTTTGGTCGAATTCTCAAGTCAATTGCCTTAAAATTCCTTAATGGTTTCTCCAGATAGTCTAGTTATCTCGAGAGTGATTAGCTCTAAGAACAGCCCTATAGGCGCGTCAATGAAATGCCCGATTTATTCGATAGAAAACAGGATTGAAAATCTGGGATGTCACATTGTTAGACTAGTATATAGAAAGCCACATCCCAATTGGTTTGATAACATGCATATCCAAGAGGATTCAAAACTCTCGACTTTGCCATATTCACCAGCGAAGATGATCTATCAACTATTGAACACATTGGATAATTTATTGTCCAATATGGAGAGGTAGGAACAAATGAATTCCTAAGAATTTGGTTGGTCCATTTGTCTTGATCAAGAACTGCATTTACTTAGCATACAAAATTTTCTCCTTATTCAATCCATACTTGGCATGAGATGGAAAAATAATTCAATTCTCCATTTATTAGAACGATACATGAGGTATCAATTGCTGATTTGGCCAAAATCTATCAATACAATAATGAATCACTCGATCAATTTGTTACTAGATTCAAGAGGGCTAGAATAGATGCCTTACTTCACTCTTAAGAGAGAATTTACAAAGGCTTTCAATGGATTGAAATTCAATCTTAGAGAAAAATTCAAAGGCCAGAATTTTGCCGATTTATTCCAATTAGCAACGAGAGTGTCTAAGTATGAGCACTTAAGGACAAAGATAGAGGGCCACATGAAGACTTTGCACAAAATGTGCCTTTTGTGGAAATATATGAGTTGGATGATGAATCTAACCAAGATAAAATTTAATAATGAAAAATCAAAATTGCCAATGACAAGGGGCATATGATGACTCCTAATTATCTAATTTTAAAGAATTGAACGATCGATGAATCTTTTAATTCTTTTAAAATGGGGCATTTGTTTACACAAAAAAAAAATGACCAAATTTTAGTCATTATTGACAAGTGATAGACATGACTTCAGAGTTTGGTCATTTATGAACATTATCGGTAACTTGAAGAGAATAGACAACTCACCAGTGAAGTTATCAACGACACACAACATGGAAGTTATTGATGAGAACCTTAAGGTTGATTGACAAAGTCATTGATATTGACATGAGGATAACCGCCGGGTGGTTATTTCTATTCCCACTATCTCGGCATTATAGTAATTTTTATAGATAAGTGTTATAGATAATAGAAGTTAGTGGATAACATAACTTTTTATGACTGCCATTAGGAAGTTATTTCCTTTTAGCAACGTTTTGTAACCTCCATTTATAACTGTCGATTATATGATTTAAATAGACACATTGTACTCTTTGAAGCCCCTCCGTGGAACAAATAAACAAAACCTATTATCTTTCAAATTTCGTACGACAGCTATAATTTCCAAATATTTCACTATCGATTAAATTATGGCATGTATCTTAGTTGTAGTTTCCATATATCTCGTCATCAATTAAAGTTTAGCATGTATCTTAGTTGTAGCTTTTAGATCTTCATCGTCTTTTTAATTCTGACGTTGTATCTTTATGTCATCTCGCTTTATCATCGATTGAATTTAGGCAAAGTGTTGTGTATTTTGACGTTAATCAAATCCCATTGGAATATATCTATCGGTGTCCTTGTTCTTCAATGATATATGATTTCTAAAATTGTCATAGAACTTGACTCCTCGTAATAAAAACAGGAGAGCGACTTTCAATGAAAGGTATGTTGTTGTTGAGTCAAATGTCGGCTGACAGATGTACAATATGAAACTTCTCATTCCACACAGTTATTTAAAAACTTTTGTTTCTGGTATTTTCGCCATATAGAATGATCAAACTTGTACAGTAAAACAATATGTACCTTCAAAATGTTCAGCTCTTAGAAGTTTGAACCAAGTTTCTTATAACGCTATACTAGAAATCGGTTCAGAACTCTCAGAAGTAATTCATGTCAATAGGGTTACTGTAAATCTGAAAATAATACTTGAGAATAAATTTTCGGAACACGCCGTATTTAAAGAGCACCCAAGTGGAATCTATCATGTTTCACATGGGAAACTGATTTCACGATACATTCCGGAACATGATGTACTTTCAGCAACAGATTTAGTTTTTTAATTAACTCACAGAGCGAAATCCACATTGACAATTCCCAAGATACTCAATATATTGCTTCCGCCCTAAAAGTTAATCTCACTCAACACGTTAATGGAAGCAATATAACAATTCTACCAAATGAGGCTATAAAAAAAGTACAAAAGAATGCACTTGATCAGTAAGGTGAGCCATAAGTCAAATAGTCTAAAACCCATATGACGACCTTAAATTAGAGAATCCTTTAACATCATTATGCGGTCCCCCTTTGGGCAGAGAATGTAACAAGTGAAGGAAACTCCCATAAGACTTTCATAAAATAGCATTGATCTTCGAAAACATATCCCCTTGGATAGACAAGTTCTCTGAACTAATGTATTCGGCAGCCAATTTTCATCCCATTCTTTAGGAGAAAAGTCAAGTGTCACTATAAATGAGCTGCTTTGACAGCCAAATACTCATAGCGCAAAACAAAATATCTCATTTAGGGACATATGTATCTCAAAAAATTGCACTTGTCACTGCGAAAGAGCTGTTTTGGCAAACCAGGCGTCCACAAGGCATTATGAATTTCTTCGTATCATAGACTACATGCTGGAGAAAATCTCAACTGTCGATATAAATGAGCGACTTCAGTAGCTAAGCAGTTACAGCGCGATATGCAAATTTTCTCAATTACACTAACGATCGAATTGCATACCAAACGCCTCACACATGCAATATCATCATGAAAACATAAAGTGAGACACCAATCCTCATTTATCTCGACAGTTCAAGTGGTTATTTCACTGTTGCCTCCGTCAGTCTCAAAACAAAAGGCAACTTCATGCATACTTAACATAATTGAGTTACGTAATGTACGCATTTATTTAAAGAGAGGGCTCAGCAAGAAGCATATTTCCCAAGTCTTAAAACCATTTTGTAGTATTTTGACTTCTTGGAAAATATGCATGTATACAAGGTGCGTTTGTTTCGTGAAAAATGAATAATTAGTAAAATATTATCCTAAAATTGATCTATTGCATCCCTTACAATGAATTAATGAAAAATATTTTTATCGTTCATAAAAATATTTAGATACAAATTGTAGACGATAATGAAAAAAATCTCATCAATGAATTATTTCAAGTGATATAAGTGATTGTTTTTATGCAAATATTTTACAAATCATTCATTTTTTACGAAACAAGTGGGGTCATAGTTTTGCTTACAATAAATATTTATATGAGCTAATTTTTTTTGGAAAAATTATGATAAAATAGATCACGGTGTGCGGAGCACCGTGGTATGACCCACCTACAACCCATCTTGCAAGATGACCCACGTGTCTATCAAAGATGACTTGCATACTTAAAAAGTAGGTGGTGGATATGAGGGTCTTTAAAAGGCTCAAAGGGAAGAAATAGGTGGGACATCCGTCTTGGGGTGGGAATGTCACTCTTATATCCCCTCTTTATCGAAGACAAAGATAGATAAAGAATTACGGAGTCTTATGATGGTGAAGGTATGCACCACATCAAGACTTTGGTTCTAATTATTATCGGGTAGACAATTATAGTAACCTTCCATAGCTGAGGAGAGTGAGAGTGGATGAAAAATCCACTACGAGATTGGCATGCCTAAGAGCACTGTTAATAAACCAACATGTCAGTTCTCGTACCTCCGGTTTATTAACAATGCTGTCATCTTGGATAGGTGGGTGTGTCATCTTGCATCTATCACATGTGCGCGCTTGTCCTTGCTGTCAATCTGCCGCTTAAAAAGGGAGATCCACATGCGGTTTCCAACAACTTTGACTGTGGTTGAGGTGGTGGTCCTCAAGTGATTCTATTAAATCCGAGAACTCGAAGAGACCTCAGAGGCATTCTAAAAGTAGACAGCGTCCATCCACAATTAGGAAAATCCATCTTCATCTTCAATGCAGTAATCACAAATTGCGCAAAATATACAGGGCGCATTAAATACAACAATCATCATCGTTTATTTATGAGTTTAATCAGCTCGTTAACAAGATTTTACAAGAAATCACCCTGTCTACCCTTTTTCGTTTCGACCTGCAGCCCTTATAAAATACGTGAGCCGCCACAAAACTCACTCGATTCGAAGAGGTTATCCGAGGAATCAAAACCGAATGCGTCCGACGACATTAATGTCTCGTGGCTCCTTCCAACGTGAGAATATTTCATCATTACAGGCACTTTTGAGTGCCGCCGGGACCGTGGGGAGGAGATAGCGAGCGCGACGATCGAAACGACAGGGGCATAAATGAAAGGTCGGGGTTGCGTCTTTGGATCGTGGGTGGGACCAATGGTACGATGAGGAAAAACATAATGGCAAGATGCTCATCTGTTGACTATTTCGTTTACTCCAAATCCCGAGGTTCTTATGGTTATGTGATTGTTGAGTATCGTTTTCTTTTCCCGACTTATAAGGGTGGCTCTCTTCGTTTGCGGGAGAATTCATCCGACTTAATCATCTTGAAGTCTGATCTTGATCTCTCCTAGATCGTTTCGTCACAATGTCAAGATTATCACTGTGAACGAGCTATTCTGCCAGCCAAGCATGCACGACTTATTATGAAATTCTCCGCATTAGAGTACTGCCAGAGAAAATCCCGAATGTCATTATAATGACAGCACAGCATCAGAATTTCTCCGACTACGCTCAACCTCATGCATGCAAATATTATCCTAAAAACTTTAATGATACGAAACCTCTTTGATAGCTCAATTTGTTGCGTAATGGAGATGCCCTCTAGCGTGCGCGGTAGCCGTCAAACTCAGTTCCCGATATTCAGTATTTTGCTCCATTTGCCATGTTCCATCTTTATATAATGTTTAGTAACGTTTTGAATGCATGAAAAAACTTAAGGCATAATTTCTCATAGAAAACCATGAAAAATTATGCTCATGTATATTTTTCAAGAAGAGAAGTGCTGCAAAATGATTATAAGACCAGAGAAATATGCTTACGACGAGCACTCTCTTTTAAACTAATTTATAATTTGTATACTTCATTATGGCATGTAGTTCCTGCTTTGTGTGTTTGAGACTGATGAATGCGACATTGAAATACATGAAAAGAGATATAATGACAAATTGGATACAAGACTTGTTAAAGGCTTGTTAAGGGCTCTAAGACTTGTCAATTTCGAAACACCATATGAGGAGATGTCTTGAGGTAAGATTCAAGCATTTAAAGCTTGAAATTCCCAACGTCCATATTAGAGAACACCGAACATTATTTAATAAATGACTTGTAATCACGAAAAAAAAAAAAAAAAAAAAAGCCGAGAACTAATTTTGTATGTGAAGAACCAGAGAAATTTTTGAAATCCGAAATTGTTGCCTGAAACTTCAAGTTTGAAATTCTCCATGCACACGTTGAATCAAGGATACATAATTTTCGGTGGTGTAAATATAATGCATGGGGTGACAAAAGCCCTAAATCAAGTGGGGAACATGAGAAACGCAAAACACTCACCACAAAAATTACTCTCTCGCTATGTAGAGCTTCATCCTACCACCATGGTAGCTTTCGACGAAACCTTCCTCTCGCCCATTCGCTGCGCTGTTCCACTCTGTCCTCATCCTTTCTGCTCTTCTAATGGTTAATTTCTTGCTTAAACCTTGTTCTGCCCTTCCGATTCTCTCACTTTTCCTTCACCTGTCTCTCACTTCTCCTCTGACCTACCGAATTGCCACAACTTGCCCTGTTCCTTCTGCACGTCCTCCGATCTTCCCAATTCAGTCGCAATTGCCCCCCAATTCCAGTGGGCTGTGGTTTATCCTTCACGAATCTTGTGCCAATGGAGCCGAGCGGAGATAATCAGGATCCTCGCCTTACTGCTTTGTGCCACAGATTGGGTCGACTATGGAATTCACAGGAAATAGACGATTGGAATGACCTGACATCCCTCGCACAAATAGATGATTGTAAGTTGATGCTCATAGGTAAAGTTCCATCTGCTACTTCTCTGAATTTACAAGCTTTCCAATCAACGTTGAAAAGGGCCTGGAGGACTGACCAGGTTGAAATCTCTTTACGGGAGGGCGATTTCTATGATGCGAAATTTCAGTCAGCAAATGACAAAGTTCGAATCCAGTCTGGGGGTCCATGGTTATTTGCTGGACATCTGGTGATTTTTAAACCTTGGATTCCCACTACGCCGCTTCATTGTTATGACTTTTCCACATGCGCATTCTGGGTACATATTTATGGCTTACCATTGGAATGGTATTCTGAAGCCATGATCTCCCGAGCTGTACAATCTGTAGGGAAGGTCCTGGAAGTTAGATTGGATGCCAAAGATAGTATAGCAATTAAAACAGCAAAGGCTCGTGTTGATATCAATCTTAGCCACCCACTGCAACAAGGAAAACTAATTAGATTTGCTGATAAGCTTCTTTGGATTGATTTTCGCTATGAACAACTCCCGCATTTCTGTTATTCGTGTGGGAAAATAGGGCACTATGCTACATATTGTAAAGACATTCCATTTACTGAAGCTAAAATGGAAGGGAATGAGAAAATGGCCTATGGACAATGGCTAAAGGCTGAAGTCAAGGAATATAGCCCCTATTGGAAATCATTTTATGAAAACCAGCAACTTACCCTTGAAGAGATAGTGCCAAAAACTCCTCCAGCAACACTGCTGCCCCTGCAACAACAGAATGCGACATCATCAGCAAGTGGATTCCACTAGCCATAGGCGCAGGGGATAAAAGAACCTACTACACTTACTATCAACACAGTCAGCACTCTTCCCCTACCTGCACCAGACAAGGATAACACATTTCAATATCCTGATCTCTCTTCTCCTGCCTTGTTCCCTCAGCAGATTTCACATTATGATATGAATGCCATTCAACCTCAGTTGCCTAAAGTTCCTAATACTATTACCCTGCTGCTTACCGAACAGCCAGGTACCAAACAGAAAGGTGCAGCAAGTTCCAGTCATAAGAACCTAAAGCATTCTAGACTTACTACAAATGCAGGGGCTGCAAAGAAGGCTAAGCGGTATACCCCTTATGAACCCCGTACACCGGTTGAAGGGGTGATCGATGATGGAACTTTGTTAGAGACTCCTGTTTTATTGGCTCCTGAAGCTACTCAGTGGGTAATGGCGACTGGCCCTAAACAGTCGCCGCAGCACAAATGAAGATTCTTAGTTGGAACTGCCAGGGGTTGGGCTCTCCCCTGACAGTTCGTGCCTTAAGGGCCCTAGTGGCCAAAGAAAAGCCCAATATTCTTTTTTTGATGGAAACTAAAAATGGCGAGGAAGTGCTTACCCGTCTTCAGCGAAGGTTGAAATTTTGTCACTCCTATATTGTGAATCCGGCAGGTCTTGCAGGTGGACTAACTCTTATGTGGTAGGAGGAGATATCGGTCACCATGTTCCAGTCCTCCCAAGCTGTCCTCGACATGGCTTGTCTGGAAGCTAATAGTAGCCTATCTATGCGCATGACATGTGTCCACGCACCAGCTGCCTTTCAACCTCGCCTTTCTTTTTGGAATGTTCTTCGATAGATTCCTGCTACCAATACTTTACCTTGGGTCTACATAGGGGATTTTAATGAGGTAATGTATTACTGGGAAAAGGTTGGCCGGCGACCAGCGGAAGCTCATAGAATGGCTTCTTTTAGACAGGTCATACAGGATATAGTAAAAGATGTGCTTTTACTTGGTCCAATAATAGAGATGGGGCTGATAATGTGAAGGAACGACTTGATCAAGTTTTTTGCACATATGAATGGCGCATAGCTTTCCCATAAGCTGAAGTAGTTGCACTACCTGCAGTTGGTTCATATCATAGTCCTTTAATCTTAAACACTGAGCAGAATTCCGAATGGTACTAGTTTCTTTACTTTCGAAGCCTATTGGTTACAAGAAAGGGACTGCGGTGAAGTTGTCGCTCAATCTTGGAACTCTGGCCATGGTGCTAATACAACTCTGACAAAAAGACTCAAGCAAGTATCACTAGCACTTACTAAATGGAGTCGTAAGAAGTTTCATCCAGCCATAAACCGAATAGCCATACATCAACTACAACTCCAGGATCTCATTAACCAACCACAACATCAGTATGACCAGAGGACAACGAGCAAATTGAAGGACAAAATACATAGATTATGGCAGCAAGAGGAGCAGTTTTGGGCTATGCATTCTAGGATCAATTGGCTCAAATGGGGAGATAGAAATACTAAGTTTTTTCATGCCACAACTCTTCAACGGCGACAGCGCAATAGAATACGATTGCTGAAAGATGGTGACTAGGAGTTGGTTAGAGACAACAGTCTGTTGAAACATTTGACTATCCAATACTTCTCCAACTTGTATCAAACAGTAGGTCAGCGTGATTTCCAGCCTATCCTTGCACAATGCCAGCTCGTAGTTTCTTCTACTATGAATGATCTATTGACATTGGGCGTGACTGAAGATGAGATCAAGGCGGTCTCCTTTCAGCTCGGACGTACAAAGGCACCTGGACCCGATGGTATGAATGGTGTGTTTTACCAAACTTATTGGAACACTTTGTGTGCTGATCTTATCCCACTAGTGCAACAGTTTTTCATATCAGGGGTAATGCCTGTGGATTTAAATCAAACTATTATTACCCTGATCCCTAAAGTCTCAAACCCAGAAAGCCTAGACCAATATCGTCCTATTAGTCTTTGCAATTATGCCTATAAGATTATCTTAAAAGTAATTGCAAATAGACTCGAGCCTTGGCTCCCTGAATTGATTTCTCCTGAGCAGAGTGCTTTTGTTAGTGGTCGTCAGATCCAGGACAATATTCTCATCGTCCAGGAAGTGTTACACCAATTGCGTACTAGAAAAAAGCCAGAACACTTTTCATGCTGTTTTAAAGATGGATATGCAAAAAGCTTATGACCGGGTGAAGTGGGACTTTCTCGAAGCTTATCTATTAAAGCTGGGATTTCACCCTATTTGGGTTAGATGGGTTATGCAATGTATTACCACTGTGTCTTACAGTGTGCGTTTTAATGGTGAACAGCTACCCTTCTTCCGACCGACCCGGGGTATACGACAGGGCGATCCCCTTTCTCCTTATTTATTTATCCTTCTAGCTAATTTGTTATCAACCTTGATTAGTCAAGCTATCAGCATAGGCAATCTCAGAGGCATTAAGCTTAACAGATGGTGTCATGTTCTATCTCACCTATTTTTTGCTGACAATGCTATCTTCTTCTTAGACGCCAAACTGCAGGAATGTCTAAATCTTGCCAATATTCTCAATCAATATTGCTTAGCTACAGGACAGGCAATCAATCGTAACAAATCTGGTATTTCTTTCTCCAAGACTTGTCCCATGGCCTTAAAGGAAACTTTGGCCAATGCTGTAAGAGTCCTTATTCTACTTCAGAATGGCAAATATTTGGGAATCCCCTCAGACTGGGGGTGATCTAAGAAGGACATGTTCGCTTGGATACTTGCGCGCGTAAATAGAAAATTGGCTGGTTGGAAAGAACAACTCATTTCTAAGGGGGGGAAGGAAGTACTTATCAAAGCAATGGTCCAGGCTATCCCACAGTACGTAATGTCAATTTTCAAAATCCCGGTTTCCATCTGTATAGCCATTGAAAAGAGAATTGCCCAATTTTAGTGGCAGAATGACCCTTCTAGATCAGGAATTCATTGGACACGATGGGAGCAACTAAAGAGTAGCAAATCTGACGGGGGCCTAGGTTTCCAGGACCTATTGCATTTCAATAAGGCTCTTCTAGGCAAGCAGGCTTGGTGACTATATCAAAATCCAACGGCCCTATGGAGTCAGCTTTTCAAAGGTCTTTACTTTCACTCTAAGGATTTTTTATAGCTACTAGAGGTCACCGCCCTTCTTGGGGATGGTAGGGCCTTTTACTAGGTCGGGAGTCCATTAGTCACAATCTTCGCTGGTCAGTAGGAAATGGTAAGAGAATTAGCATAAGGGAAGATTGTTGGCTGCCCAGAGGTATTATCGGTGGTCCAGCAAATAGAAATGAGCCTATTAAGGTTGCGGACTTGATTGATGCTAGGACTAAGGACTGGAATTTGTCTGTTGTTAATGCACTATATGACAATCCCACAGTGCAGGAGATACTTTCAATCCACATTAGTCTCTTTACTGAGGATAAATTGATTTGGACAAAATCTACTCATGGTGACTACACTGTTAGAAGTGGGTACCATGCTTTACAGCAATCAGCTATCGACCAGAACCAACCCCATACTTCACCTGCTCCCTCCCTCCCGCGAGCCCTTTGGAAACATCTTTGGCAACTACCAGTAGCCCCCAAAGTTAAATATTTCCTTTGGGCCTTATGCCATAATGCTCTACCTACCAAAGCGAACCTTTTCCATCGCCATATAATCTCAGATCCGAACTACCCATTTTGCCCGACTATTATATCCGAACCAGGCAATACAGAAACAGCCACTCACCTTCTCCTATCTTGTCCTAAAACAGCACCTATTTGGTCGACACTAGCTCAACATTTCCCTATCAATATACAAAATACACACAGCATAGAAAAATTGGTAGCAGCTATGATCATACAACGGAGGAACTCACCTGATTCATCCACACTCGCATATGTTCTTTGGTATCTTTGGAAGGCGCGGAATCACTTTGTCTTCCGTCAACTGCCTTTGGATCCTCAGCGGATTGTCGATTCTACACTTATAAAGGCTCGATCAGCCTGCTACCTTCCTCTCATCCCGCAGCCACAGTGCGACAGGGGCTTACTGTTAGCGACTTATGGCGATCACCTAATTCCGATATGATCAAGGTCAATATTGATGGGGCTTTTCAGCCACAAACCAACATTGGCGCAATAGCCTCCATTTGTCGAGATCGGAGAGGAAGGATGATTGATAGACTTACTCAGACGGTCACGGTCTCTTCGGCTCTGCAAGGGAGTTTATGGCTTTGCTGCTCACTGTTCATTATCTACAACAGACTGATCGACATCACGAACAACTCATCATTGAATCGGATAGCTTGATTTTGGTGGAAGCGGTCAACGAACTTACCGTGCCACCGTGGGAGGTTCGCTCTCTCTTTGCGGAGGCCACGAGCGTCCTATGCAGTTTCTCCTCTGCTAGGGTTGCCCACTGTCGAAGAGAGGCAAACCATGTAGCGGACTGGGCCGCAAAGCTTCATCAAACAAGGGCCCTTGCGGACGATTGGCCCATTTCACCTCCTTCTTCGTTGTATGAACTTTTAACCGCTGACCTTCTAGCAACAAGTTGTAATTGTCCGGTTTAATGAATGAAACCAAAAAAAAAAAAAAAACATGAGAAATGCAAAGATTTAATTGCAGAATGTCATCTTCCATTCACGTGCTTCTCAATCGCGAATTTCTCATGAGGCTATGCAGTGGACACCTCGTCACTTGACAGTTTTCGCAATTCACATGTCGAAATTAGTGAGAAAAGCGAGAACATAGGGCCATGCATTCATACTTTAGCCCGCAGGGGCGAAATATAAAAAAAAAACGGTTACCTTTCGAGACTGCTATGTCCGCTAATTTCACTCTTTCCCTTACTGGAGCATCTCTCCAAAGCATCCAGATCTCTGTGCTCTTGCGGCGCCTCCTCCTCCGCCTCCTCTTTTTGTCCAAATATACACGAATACCAAAATGCCTACTGTCCATCGGGATCAATGGACGGATATCCATGCCATTTTCACCTTCATCGTTCCCATTTTGATCGGCCTTATTGCAGTGAAGTACCAAGGGAAGCCCCATTCTCCATTAGATATCCACCCCATCACCACCTTCCTCTGCATCTTCTCTCTCCTTCTCTATTGTTCCCTATTCCTTCCACTTATCGCTCAGCTACCGGCTTTTCATACTACGTACGGTGCCTTCACCTTCTGCTTCCTCAGGATCATTTCCTCTTCCCTTTCTCTTGCTTCGCTTACGGCGTTGTTGTTCCAACGCCTCTCTTTCTTTCTTCTCTGTCTACCGTTGCTGATGGTCTCCGCAACTCACCTGTATGGTCTCCTATGGAAACTCCTTCGAGTGCGCAGAGGAATAGCGTCGTCGCTTCTGCCACTTACAGCTGCTGATAGGCAGCATTGGGTATCAGAGGTGCAGTACCTGCCGGCGGTCTACCATTCATTGTCAGTAGCACAAGAATAAAATAAGGCAACATAGGGCGTGGGAATTGTTGCATGCACGAGACGTTTGGTTAGATTTCCATGCTTTTTATAACTGCTATTTTTCTTTTTCCTTTTTTTTTTTTTTTGGTCTAAGCTTTTTATAGCACTTTTCAGCTGTTAATCTCCTGGACTTTTGGGATTCCTAAGGGACATTGTCTCGTTTGTTATCATCAGTACATGTCATGATTTTCTATAGAAAATGATTTACGGAAGAGAAGTACTTCTTTTTTGACAATGTTATATCTTGTTTATTTTATTTCACACTAAATAATGCCATCCTGCCACCTGTGTGGAACGCATCGTGAGATTCCGGAGCATATCTTCCCCGCTTTCTGTTCTTGGATACACGAAGCCCGGTGGGATCCCGCATTAAAAATCAAAATCTCTGGTCATGGGCTTACCCGATTAGAAGAGCGGCTGCAACTTCAGTTCAATAATCCCTCAATTACCTTTGAATTTATAGTTCTCTGAACATTTCCAGGAAACAGAGAGACCAAACCCTCGGCATCTACCGATCTCGGCCTGGGCTGCAAACCTGAATTTCCAGCCGATTGACAAACGCGAAGGAGAGAAGGAAATCAGACGGATAAGTTTTACCTCAGATCCGGCAGAGTCCGGCACCGGGCGTTCGTAGAGTAAACGTCGACGGCGCTCTACGGAAGGAGCCTTCAGCTGTATTTGCGCGCTAGGCGTGAGGGGCATGGCTTTGGTAGAACCCCTAAACCTCTTCGGCACTTTTAGCTGATTTTCCTCCAAAGAGTCAAATAAATTGGTCTTGAAGAAATCGTCTTTGCAATGGTGCTCAGCAAAACGAGTGCAAGCCCGCCACCACCCGTGGTCATACTCGCCTTCCCTTGGATCTAAGCGAGGGCTGCCCCCTATCTCTCAAACCTATGATTAATCACTAGAGCTGGCAAAATCGGTCATAAACCCATATTATGACCAATTTTTAATTAAATGGATTATATATGAGTCAAATGAAAGTTAAATGTGGATTAAAAATTAGTTTGAAAAAGTAAAGCACAAAAAGAAATGGGTCTAAATGGGTTATTCCTAATAACTCATTTTGAACCCATAGGCCATGGCTTTCTTTAATTTTATAAAATAAATTTTTATAAAAAATCGAAATTATAATTATATTTTGTATTTCAATTATTTTTCTTTTTCTTCATTCTTTAGGCAACGGCCGGCAGGGCGATGGCCTAATCCTTTAATTCTCCCCACCCCATGGTGCGTTGAAACCCCAACCCTAACGCTCCCCCAACGGGCCAACACTCTCCAACACGCTAAACCCGTTCCCCCGACACTAGGGGAGGATTAGGCGATGGCCTAATCCTCTAATCCTCCCTACTCCATGATTGATGGACTTACCCAGACGGTCATGGTCTCTTCGGCTCTGCAAGCGGAGTTTATGGCTTTGCTGCTCACTGTTCGTCATCTACAACAGACTGATCGACATCACGAACAATTCATCATCGAATCCAATAGCTTGATTTTGGTGGAAGCGGTCAACGAACTTACCTTGCCACCGTGGGAGGTTCGCTCTCTCTTTGCGGAGGCCACGAGCGTCCTATGCAGTTTCTCCTCTGCTAGGGTTGCCCACTGTCGAAGAGAGGCAAACCGTGTAGCGGACTGGGCCGCAAAGCTTCATCAAACAAGGGCCCTTGCGGACGATTGGCCCATTTCGCCTCCTTCTTCGTTGTATGAACTTTTAACCGCTGACCTTCTAGCAACAGGTTGTAATTGTCCGGTTTAATGAATGAAACCAAAAAAAAAAAAAAAAAAAAAAACATGAGAAACGCAAAGATTTAATTGCAGAATGTCATCTTCCATTCACGTGCTTCTCAATCGCGAATTTCTCATGAGGCTATGCAGTGGACACCTAGTCACTTGACAGTTTTCGCAATTCACATGTCGAAATTAGTGAGAAAAGCGAGACCATAGGGCCATGCATTCATACTTTAGCCCACAGGGGCGAAATATAAAAAAAAACGGTTACATTTCGAGCCTGCCATGTCTGCTAATTTCACTCTTTCCCCTATTGGAGCATCTCTCCAAAGCATCCAGATCTCTGTGCTCTTGCGGCGCCTCCTCCTCCGCCTCCTCTTTTTGTCCAAATATACACGAATACCAAAATGCCTACTGTCCATCGGGATCAATGGACGGATATCCATGCCATTTTCACCTTCATCGTTCCCATTTTGATCGGCCTTATTGCAGTGAAGTACCAAGGGAAGCCCCATTCTCCATTAGATATCCACCGCATCACCACCTTCCTCTGCATCTTCTCTCTCCTTCTCTATTGTTCCCTATTCCTTCCACTTGTCGCTCAGCTACCGGCTTTTCATACTACGTACGGTGCCTTCACCTTCTGCTTCCTCAGGATCATTTCCTCTTCCCTTTCTCTTGCTTCGCTTACGGCGTTGTTGTTCTAACGCCTCTCTTTCTTTCTTCTCTGTCTACCGTTGCTGATGGTCTCCGCAGCTCACCTGTATGGTCTCCTATGGAAACTCCTTCGAGTGCGCAGAGGAATAGCGTCGCCGTTTCTGCCACTTACAGCTGCTGATAGGCAACATTGGGTATCAGAGGTGCAGTACCTACCGGCGGTCTACCATTCATTGTCAGTAGCACAAGAATAAAATAAGGCAACATAGGGCGTGGGAATTGTTGCATGCACGAGACGTTTAGTTAGATTTCCATGCTTTTTATAACTGCTATTTTTCTTTTTCCTTTTTTTTTTTTTGGTCTAAGCTTTTTATAGCTCTTTTCAACTGTTAATCTCCTGGACTTTTGGGATTCCTATGGGACATTGTCTCGTTTGTTATCATCAGTACATGTCATGATTTTCTATAGAAAATGATTTACGGAAGAGACGTACTTCTTTTTTGACAATGTTATATCTTGTTTATTTTATTTCACACTAAATAATGCCATCCTGCCACCTGTGTGGAACGCATCGTGAGATTCTGGAGCATATCTTCCTGCTCTGTTCTTGGATACACGAAGCCCGGTGGGATCCCGCATTAAAAATCAAAATCTCTGGTCATGGGCTTACCCGATTAGAAGAGCGGCTGCAACTTCAGTTCAATAATCCCTCAATTACCTTTGAATTTATAGTTCTCTCGAACATTTCCAGAAACAGAGACCAAACCCTCGGCATCTACCGATCTCGACTGGGCTGCAAACCTGAATTTCCAGCCGATTGACAAACGCGAAGGAGAGAAGGAAATCAGACGGATAAGTTTTACCTCAGATCCGGCAGAGTCAGGCACCGGGCGTTCATAGAGTAAACGTCGACGGCGCTCTACGGAAGGAGCCTTCAACTGTATTTGCGCGCTGGGCGTGAGGGGCATGGCTTTGGTAGAACCCCTAAACCTCTTCGGCACTTTTAGCTGATTTTCCTCCGAAGAGTCAAACAAATTGGTCTTGAAAAAATCGTCTTTTCAATGGTGCTCAACAAAACGAGTGCAAGCTCGCGACCACCCGTGGCCATGCTCGCCTTCCCTTGGATCTAAGCGAGGGTTGCCCCCTATCTCTCAAACTTATGATTAATCACTAGAGCTGGCAAAATGGGTCATAAACCCATATTATGACCAATTTTTTATTAAATGGATTATATATGGGTCAAATGAAAGTTAAATGTGGATCTAAAATTAGTTTGAAAAAGTAAAGCACAAAAAGAAATGGGTCTAAATGGGTTATTCCAAATAACTCATTTTGAACCCATGGGCCATGGCTTTCTTTAATTTTATAAAATAAATTTTTATAAAAAATCGAAATTATAATTATATTTTGTATTTCAATTATTTTTTCTTTTTCTTCATTCCTTAGCCAACGGCCGGCAGGGCAATGGCCTAATCCTCTAATCCTCCCCACCCCATGGTGCGTTGAAACCCCAAGCCTAACGCTCTCCCAACGGGCCAACACTCTCCAACCCGCTAAAATCCTTCCCTCGACACAAGGGAGGTCGTAGCCATCTAGGAGTGGGTCTTGTCGAAATTGATTCAATTCAAAGCCAATCATCATCGATCTAACAATTATAGTCGGAGAGCAATGGGAGCATGCCGATGGCATTGCTAATGCGATTTGTTCTTGGATTATTGAGGTCCGTGGGCTTCGACGGCATTTAGGTTTAGGTGTAAATTTTTTTTTTTTTTTTTTGCCCCATTTTGAATGGATGTTGGATTTGTGAGTTTGAGTCTTGCATAAACGCGATAAATTTGAAATTGGGTGAACTAGAGTGTAAATGGGTTCAGATTGTACATGTTTAAGACCCATATATTTTGTCTTTCCACCCTTGAGCTTTCTCACTAACTTGACAGGCTGGTCAATAGAGTCGCCCATTTTTCAAAAGAACAAGTTAAGGGAAAAAGTTACTAAAATTGAATTCAGGGTCACGTTAGGTTTGGGTTGAGTTTGAATCGCTAAATTTGCATTAGATATAATAGGTCAATTTGACTCAGATTATTTTCAACCAACCTCCACCCACCCATTTGACGATTCTATTTATGGGTAATGCCTTGATCCCCATAGCCGATGTAACTTAATCACTTAACCATGGGTGAGAAAGGATAAAGGAGAGAGCATTTTCTGAATCTTGGTATCTTTCAACCCAAGTTGTCTATATCCAATCCATCAATTCAAATCGGAATTTTCTAAATTTCCTAGCATCAATCCATTTTGCATATTAGTTTGGCCAAAGAAAAAAAAAACATATATCCTATATTTGTCATTTTAGGGCGATCAAAATGTAGATGATATACAACAATCCATATTTATTATTTTTATTTTGAAGATTTATATTAACAAAGGTCTCACGATGCTTGTAATTTTAGATAATGAGGGGGGGATGTTACTTATAATATGATGTATATTGTGATAAACTATTAGGATCTTTACAATAATCTGAAACCTTTGAGAAATTTTCTTTTATAGCCCCATATATATCTACCAGTCATATGCTATTTGATCTTATCGGCTTTCAGATGATTAGTACATCGAGGATTGGCGCAGACATTTCGACGCAAATACTCTTTTCATACAAAATCCTGTTAATACGTTGCAAGTAGCCGTATTAAATATTCCTTAAAAAATCCTGTAAATATGATAAAGGCGAGATACCGGCAATTTTAAATATGTGTATCTTTGTAATCATAATTAAATCAATTAGTTTTTAAGAAACAATTAGCTTTTAAGGAAATTTTTTAAATTAATTTGCTGGAAATAATTGTGATTAACTAATAGAGATTAATTAATCGTGCATCGTGGGCGTGCGAAAGACTACAACGTTGATTAGATCTTTTGTAGATTGTTTGAAGGTTCAAGTGAAGTCACTGTTTTTGAGGAATCGCTCGATGACGTCGCTGTTTTGGACAGTGATTTTATTAGGCTTCAATTAGGCTTATAACAAGAAAATCCAATCTTTCAATTTCAGTGCATTTTCTTATGTATCCAAGGATGGGCCCGTACACCTAAAGTTGGAATCCTCCGGTATACACCTAAAGTCCAAGGGAAAAATGTCCAAAAATCATAAACATATTACACTTTTATCAATTTAGTCATGAACCTTTCATTTATACTAATTAAGTCCTAAATCTTATCATGTTTTGTCAATTTAGTTCATTCAGCCAATTTTGATCGGAATTCGTTGACGTGAAGGTCAATTGTCCTACGTAGCATGACCAAAACTAACATTAACAAATTTTTAATAATATTTTTAATATTTTTTCAATTTTTTTTAATTTCTCTTTTTTCTTTTTTCTTTTTCCATTTTCTATTTCTTTTCTTCTCAACCCCTTCTTTGCTTTTTTTTTTTTTTCTTATTGTGGCTGGCGAGAATCCGGCAACCCTTGCCAATCGGAAGCAATGGTCGTGGCCCTCAAACGGCCACCCCCAGATTTGGGCGAGGCCATCGTTGCCGTGAGCGAGGCTAGCCTCACCTAGAATTGGGCAAGGCGACCTCAACCGTAGTTGCGATGGTTTAGATTGGCCGACCGCCAACGATGCAACCTAACCCAAATATGGATGAGGCTAGCATGGCCCGGACCACGATTTCAGCAGGAATGTGAAGGAGGAGGTTGTGAAAGAATATGTCTGATTGGGGAATTTGGTCGAGCAAGCATTGCGAGAGATAGCTACAAAGCAAAGGATCTTGGTGAAGACCATGGGTGGTCATGGAGGTAGGAGCGAAGAGCATTAGCATGGATTTGCGTTAGGCGTTACTTGGAGAGGTAGATCTCAGTGAGAGGAAACTCAAAGCTCGAGCCCCCAAACCAAGAAGACTCGAGCTCAGCCACAACATGGAGCTCGAGGCTAGATTGGTTCAACCCGTTGCCAAGGTTCCTCCTCGCTTGCAGCAGGCCTTGCCTAGACCATTGCAGCTGCAGGCAAGGTCGCAACCCTTTCGCCTACGGCTAGTGAGGGCTTATGACCCTTGCCCCACAGCCAATAAGTAGCCGCCAACCCTCTCCCAGTGACCAGTGAGTGGCCCAGTGACCCTTGCTAGCCACAATATTTAAAAAGCAAAGGGGAAGAGAAGAAAAGTAAAATAAAAAGAAACAATTAAAAATTCGAATATTATTAAAAATTATCCATATCAGGGTCGGCATTTACATTAGCAATTCCAAATAAAATTGGTCGTATTAATTCAATTGGTAAACTGTGAAAATATTTAGGACTTAATTAACAAAATTAAAATATTTGAGATTGAATTGATTAAAAAATAGATTTGAGACATTTTAGATAATTATCTCTAAGATTAAGGTTTTGTAGTTGAAAGTTCAGGGTTCAAAGGTTATTTAGAATATTTGACCCAAAATTAGAAGCACAATGTTAATATTAAACAATGTCTAAAAATCTTCTAAATGGGAGGGCCATCGTCCTCCCATACATATATTGATTTGGGTAGGGTCTAATTGGTACCGAAATTACACCAAAAGATTGTGGTTTTTAGGTTAGCTGACCCGTCCTTTTTTTCTCTTAGCCAGTTAATATTATAATATATATATATATATACACACGTAAAAAAGGCAGCTCCTTTATTTGGCCCACTTGACTTCGGAATCAATTTTTTCCTCATTATTTATTACATGGTTTCCTTGGTAGACGAAGACCATAAAATTTGCCGCTCAAGAATTCTATCCCAAACGACACTTCGCAGCAACTCTCTTAACCTGTCCACCTTTCTTTCTTCTTCTTTCTTTTAATTTTTCACTTTTTTTTGCTGTCTTTTTCACTCACCCGATGAGTTCACTATAAATTGCAACACCATTCTTGAACCGTACCTAATGTTTTGAAAGATTTCTGAGTTTAGATGTTAATTTGAGTTGCAATAAACACGTTTGTATCTTCCCTCTAATTCACATGAAATCTCGTTTTCTTTGTTCATGCACCTCCTCTTCCTCTTTCTTTTTCTCCAAATTTATACAAATCTGAAATGCCTATTACTGGGCATGACCATGGAGCAACACCGCACCATTCTCACCTTTATCATTCCAGTTTTGGTCAACTTCATTCCAAGGGAAGGCCAATTTTAGTAAAAATTGCCAAAGAAGTCATAAACATGTTGTACATCTACCAATTCAGTCCTAAATTTTCAATTATTTTAATTCAATTATAAATATTTTGATAACTAGCCAATTGAGTCATAATTTTTTCAATTGTGCCAATTTAACTCAAAACTTTTTTTATGATTTACCAATTTAATTATTCATACCAATTTTGATTGAAAATCGCTAAAGTGGCGACCTAGTCAAAGACAACTGTCCTGCATCAGTACTGACGTGGATAATTTTTTTACAATTTTCTAACTTTCTATCTTTTCCTTTTTTTTCCTTTTGCTATGCCATTGCGGCTCTCATCGGCCGTAGGTGGCTTGACCCTCATGGCTAAGCCATGGGGATCAAGCCTTTACAAGATCCAGTGAAGGTGCCCCTCACCCAACCCACAAGGGTTGAGTTCTTGCTAGATCCAATGAGGGCCACGACGCCCTCATTGGCCCTCGCTTATGGTCAATCATTGGCATCACAAGCCAAAGAGGAGGAAAAGGGGGAAAAGAAGAGGGAAAAATATTTTTCTTTTAAATGCAAAAATTAACCATGTTGTTGTTGGCCACGCCACATAGGATGGTTGATGGCTAGCCAACGTCCATGTCAGCAATTTTCAGCCAAAATTGACCATAATGATTAAATTGACAAATTGTTGAATGATTTAGGATTAAATTGGCAAATTATTAAAATGTTTAAAATTAAATTAACACAATTAAAAGGTTTATGAGTCAAGTGGCAAGTTGTCAAAAGATTTAGTATTAAATTGATACAAATGAAAGGTTTAAGATTTAATTGGTAGCCATATAATAGGTTTAGGGCTTTTGGGATAATTATCCCGCCAATTCTCCATAACACCCACCCCATCACCATTTTCCTCTCCATCTTCACTCTTTCTCTATTTCTTCTTGTCCCTTCCACTTGTTGCTCATCTACCGGCCTTTAAAGTGCCTGCAGTGTCCACACCTTTCACTTCCTCATAATCCTTTCCTTCAGGCTTTTTCCTCTCTATAACTTTCCGTTTTTATTGTTCTGAGGCCTCCCCTTCTTTCTTTTCTATCTTCCGTTGCTGACACTTCTCTTTGCAACTCACTTGCATGGTCTCCGTTAGAAACTCCTTCTTCTGGCCAAGCAAAAGATTCCAGTACTTACATTCGTCCATCTATTCCACCGTCGAGGAAGAGCACCATTACTTTTGCCACGTACGGTTGCCGATACGTACTTTATTTCGGACTTGTAGTACCGATGAGCGTTCAAACATTCACTATTAGTAGCACAAGAAGAAACAAATGAAACAACAGGTGGCCGGATGCAAAGGAGTATGTACATGCATGAGATCCTTCCAAGCTGTGGGCATATCATGGAATATGCTTCCTATCGCTGTTAGTCTACTAAAATAAACCTAGGGAATTTTATGATTTCTCCATGCCATTATTTCGCCTGTGGTATCCAAAAAAATCAGACATGGAAGCGAGTGGTTGTTTTGCCGCAATGTTGAATCTAGCTCTTCAGAAATTTCATGTATGGAACATTTTGTTGGACTATTTTACCAGTCTCAAGTTGCCAGATATCAAGAACGCGACCGTGAACATTCTATAATGACTTTCTTTTGGTGTTTGAATTACTGAAATTCATTCTGTTTGAAGCTTCTAAACAGATGCCATTTTTCAGTTCCCTTATGAAGAGACCTTGAGATCACGAAAATTGGACACTGACTGCGGCTACCTAAATATTGTATTCTGAAATTTTGACTTCTGTCTACAAAAGAGGGAGCGTGCTTTTGAAGATTAGGAATGTATTTATAATGAACATGTAGTTTTATTCTTAATGGATGGAATGTGCCATTTGAGGGTATTGAAAGAATAATAAATAAAGCTCTCTCTCTCTCTCTCTCTCTCTCTCTCTCTCTCTCTCTCTCTCTCTCTCTCTCTCTCTCTCTCTCTCTCTCTCTCTCTCTCTCTCTCTCCCCCTAGACTTTTCAGTTATGCCAATTTAATTAAAACATTTTTATGTTTTGTTAATTGAGTGCATCTAACTAATTTAGGCTTGACATTACTGATGTAGACACTAAACTTTCTACATGACATAGCTAGGCATCGACGAAAACATTTTTTATATAATTTTTTGGTTTTTTTCATTTTTTTTTTTTTTACTAAGGCCTAGTAAGGGCGGCCGACTGACCCTTGCTGGCACTAGGCTAGGGCATTGCAGCCCTCACCAGTGGTTGGGAAGGGCCTAGGCAAGGGTCACGACTCCCTCACTGGCCAAAGCGAAGGTGCATAGCCTTGCCTAGATTTGATGAGGCCATGACTCCTAGATTTGGCAAGGGCTGCGAACCCTCTCCTACCACCGTTGGTTGGCCCAGGCCAATGAAAGGTAAAGAAAAGAAAATATCAAAAAAATTATTAAAAATTCAAAAAATTGTAAAAAAAAAAAAAAAAAAAAAGTCAATATTTATGTCAGACATGTCACATAGGACTGCTAGCGAATACCTTAGCAATTTCTCCCTTAAATTGGCCGAATGTACTCAATTACTAGAACCTAAAAATATTTAAAACTAAATTGGCGCAATTTAAAAATTTAGGGACTGAATTGGCACAAGTGTTACATATTTAGTTTTTTTTTTTTTTGTCATTTTCTCAATGAAATAGTGGCCGTGTGCAAGCATACGGATACTTGGATTGAGACTTGTTTAGAGACTTCAAAGTAGCCAAGCCCACGAAAGTTTGGTAATGCGGCTTCACGTGTCATTTTCTTGTCACTATTCAAAGCGGAATCTCTGTTCTGCCTAAACTCTTCCCTTGCACATACCATCTTTTTAACCTATAATTCATCGGATTTTTACGAGTCAAAAACACAGGGAAAGATTCTAAAAGAAAATCAACTTAAAAAAAATTTAAAAAAAAAAAAAGAAAAGAAAAAAAGAGTGGCATAGTTGGACAGAGAAGGGCGACGCTGCGCCTCCTTTCGCCGGCGACCCTCACCGGGATTTCCTCGGTGTTGTCCCGCACGTGAGAATGTTTTTCAAACTCCGCCTCCAATTCTTCTCTCTCACTTCGTAATTTTTCTGTGAAAGCTTATCGAAGAATTGTAGCCTGCAATTGCTGATCTAGACCCTCAATCGATGGCTCATCGTCCACCGTGCTTCCGCCGCCTCCGACGCCGTTATGTTCATCTCCTATACCTCAATGAAGCCATTATCACTCGCGTTGAATCTCCGGTCGGAGTGCCGGCTGAGGATCACTCATTTTCGACCTCCATTTAATTTTAAATTTGTGTTTCATTTTTTGTTTTTGCATCAAGAGCTTGCTCCCTAATTTCTTGGCTTCTCAGCCGTCTTCCTCCAAAACCAAGTGCAAGCCAGCCACTGCCCATGACGGCGCTCTCCTTCACCCAGATCTAAGCGAGTGCTGCCCCCAATCTCTCCTATCCTATGCTTAATTTAGTTCTTACCTATTCTTATTTTTTTTTTAATTTCTAAGTTCCCGTTTCTCTTTATTTTTTTACAATTTTCTCTAATGCGGCGTGATGATATGAAAGCCAAATCAACACACAAAGGTCCCATTGTCGAGTCAGATTGCCACGCCAAACGTCAAAGGGATTAAACTACCTTAAAAGACTACATTGGTAATATAGAAAGAGTAAAGGACCAAATTTGCCAAAATAAAGTTTCAAGGACAAAATTCAATATCAAAGAAACATGCAGATAACAATCACATTTTCTCAAATTTTGACAGGTGAAAAACAATTACTTTTGACTCTTTTTAACCAAAATAATTCTGAGCATTCATATCCTTGAAATTTTGCTAGTAATCGGGCAAGCTTGCCAAGGAATACATACCATATATACTTTTCTCGGAATCAACTACCTCGCCAAGAAATGCATACAAAAGATGATATACCCTTTTAATTTTTTATTTTTGTTACCAAATTTAATTCATAATTTTTATTATCAGATCTTTGAATTCTGTATTAGAGATAGCATCTATTTCTGTCATGATTAACATGATTCAAAATTTTTGTTTATCGCACATGATACGTGTATGACATCTCATTCGGCAAAACTTCTTTTCTTTACTACATAGGCAATAAGAACAATCTACCATTTGCAAACACATTATTAGAATTATCCCATCAGGAGTAGTACATTTCTACTTGCCAACTCATCAGCTGTTGGTACAATTTATGAACGATAGTCGCTGGGGAGCATCAGAGCATTTCAAGATGCTAAAATCTGTTTTGCGTTGGTAGTAAGAACTTGCGAAAGAGTAAAACTGGCAGGCAAAAGAATTGGATGAACACCAAATATTGGCTTATCGGAAATTTAATAATCTACTTCTTCAAAAAATCCTAAAGAACACTAACGTGTCTCATAAATTCTAGTGTGCATCTTGTTATCCTAGAGATAAAGAAAACAGTAGTCCACCAATGCAGGATATAAAACAGCCATTGCTATGTAGACGAAAATGCAAGGGGGGCCTAAGACACTGATGTATTTGTCGCCCTGGTCTAGATCTGCTGGCTTGCATGAGCAGAGACCATCCTGATCAAACCTCTAGCCATGAGTTCTCTTATTGCCTTCGGAGCAAGTGATCCCTTAACCTGCACCAGATAAAGTTCATAAATAACAAAGAGATGACTAATTAATAGAAAGAGAAGCTCAGCCAGCAGGATCCTGTCATTGATGAAAACATGAATATGCTAGCTATATAGCACGTTGAAGTATCTAATTGTTCTATGCAAAACACTGGACATGAAAAGCCCACGAGTCCGAATGCAACAGAACCACCAGACCACATGTTAAATCAAGGCAGGTAAGTTAAATGTTGTCATCTTAACTCAATCACACATAAGAAACACAAAAAATAATTTATAAATGAGGCAAAGACTAATTCCATGAGAGTTTTTGGTTCTAAATTACTAAAATTCAATGTAAAGGATGGTGAATACTAATGAATTTGAAGATGTGACAACTTACAGGATCTAGAAGAGAATGGTTCATAGTATAAATCTCAGAAAGTGAATTTCATTCTCCGACAAAGGCTGACTTATCCATATTAGCAGAAATATGTTCCGCCAACACAAAACTTGCTGATGAAGAATGCATGCTTTTAAAGCCAAGAAAACTAACAATTTGCTGCACACAGGAAGTGAGCCGACGGGGAGTTCTAATCATATCATCATTTGCCTATGGGAACAAACTTTCCACACTCATAGAGCCGCCTAACTTAATAGACCTAAAGAAACCGTGCCATTGAATTTTACTGGACAGAACTCTACTTGAGAACTCCATCATATATAAAACTAACAAGTTAAGGCATTTGTTAGAATTAACAGAACAAGATCCTGCTGAAAACATCCTATGAGTTACGTACATGTACATAATTCACCTAAGTGCATCAATAAAAGGTTACAACAAAACATGTTCAGAAAGCTTCGAGCGTGATAGCAATACCATCTCATTATATAAGAATTAATAGATGACGGATCATGTAAGCAGGAAAGGGGAAAAATTAGATGCCTAAACCAAGACATAGACAATTATAGATACTAACAATATTAACACAAAGGCGTACCCTTAGGCGATCAGAGAGGATGGACAGGGTGATGAGCTAATACTTGGCACCTTGGACAGAAGCTTGTCATAAGTTGCTTGGTCAAACAGCGCCATGTTTTTCACCTTCTCCTTCTGCTTTCCCTTGCTCGATATCTGCTCACCATCACAGAATCTAATCCCATCATGACCCAACTCACCTGACATCAAACAAAAAATAGAAGTAGGATGATCATATAACACATGTTCCTTATTCATCTCATTTTTTCCTGAAATTGCGGGGACCAACTGCTAAAACACTCGCCAGTAAAAATAATCAGTAACTAACAGGAAAAAGAACAAAAATGAAGGCCCATTACACTCTTCGATAGCTCAACTTAAGACCTATAGCTCATTAGTTGCTCCCCAAGAACCCAATAAAATGTACATGGTGGAAAAAATTGAAAACTTGCAAGGCTATCGTAGCTGAACATGAAAGGTCTGCTATCTTCACTTCATTTCATGTAACATCATTGAAAACATTCTCAATAACTACAAAGGAACCCCAGTTGGCCCAATACATTCAACAGCTCAGCATGAGCGAGAGTAAGAGAAGAGAGAGAGAGAGAGAGAGAGAGAGAGAGTCATGCCTTCTTCTTCTGCTTCTTGGAGGCAGGGCTTTGTCCTTCTTCGGAGTCTGCGAGTTATGAGCCACAAAAAATCAAATGTCAAGAGAGAGAAACGCAACAAAGAAGACAGATAGAGAGTCTGATGATGATGACTGGAATACGTGCAGCAGTTTCCAGATCTGCTAAACACAATCTCAGGAGAACCGTACAATTTTGAATATCTGTCTCTCGAGCAAGCAAGAGCTGTGCATCCACAGACAGAATTTCAAGAGATAGCAAGATAGAGGAAAATCCTAAACACCTTAGAACCACCATGATTCTGGGGTGACTAAAGGATTCTCACTTCCTAAATTGTCATGCATTAGGGACATCCAATTAAGAATTCCCTATGTAGGACAGAAACAGGAAACCTGAAAATAAATTAAGAAAAAAAAAATCAGTCACAAGGAACAATTTCTGCAGCCAATGTAATAAGTCTCAAAAACTCAACCATAGTCAGGCTCAGGTGTAACAATTGATAATGAAACAGCAGACGCATCTATCTCGATTTTGAGTATCTTCTGAATACCTAGAGTCTCAACTACCACACCACTACCATACAACTGATACTTATGGAATCGCTGGGCGACAAGACTGGACTCTCCGCCGTATCATTTACTAAACTAAAGATAGTAGGAAAATCAATGAGAAATAAACGTACAAATATTCTATTATGATCAACAATATCACTGGAAATGGTTTCAATCCCCACTGTTTCCTAAAACAATGTGCTGTTAAGGACATGGTGCTGAAATTGTGTACCATTAGCATTCTGATGAAGATAAAGCTAACAATGTTAGAGGAAATGCATGAAATTAGGGAATTCATACCTACCATATATAAAATTGTTAAGTCCATCATGAATGTCACCAAATCTTTAACTCTAAACTGCCATTTTCATTCTAGTTTGTCGCGAGGGTAATAAGTTTGAAATCAGCGGCTAGAAAAGAGTCCATATCCTGCCTCTCTGGGTTTATCTTTAAAGTCTGTACATGTGAACAAGAGTATTGGCGATACAGCAGAAGATAAGTTGAGTCAGAACGATGAAATGAAAGAGAAGTAACCATCCGCAAGTTTACAGCAGATTATCCACTGGAAATGGCTTGGGTGCTTTCTGAAATTGTTCCTGCAGAGGTCTAACATGGGTACGATAAACATGAGCATCCCCAATAGCATGGACAAAATCACCGGGAGAAAGATCTGCAGAAAAAAAAAATTGAACAGAGTACCAGTTCCCATGTTTATTTCCTCCTATCAATAGGATACTTTTTACCCCTTAGGCTGGGAAATCAAAGCTGTAATCATCTAGCATCCACTAGAGTGTAAACTATTATAGCAGTAATCCTTGTAATGCATTTTCTATAGAAGCAGTAATCCCTTCCGACCAGTATCCTGGGAAGCACAAGAAGGGCATCTGTGAGTCAGTTTTCCCCTCGCACCAGCAATTACAGAAATCCAAATTTGTGTTTGTTAATACTATCCAATAGCCATTACAAACGATACAGAGAAGAACATACCACAAATGATGGGACGTTTTTTCTAAAGCATACATACACACCACAAACATGAGCAATCATGCATGTGAGTGAGCATAAGAAGTAATGTTGAATGGCACTACCAATCCCATGTCAGCAGAGTAATAATACATTTGACATGACAATTACCATTTGCACCATAAATCTGCAAAAGTAAAATTAGGTTAATCAAACAAAGGAAGGAAAGAAAACAGAGAGAATCGGGAAAATGAAGCCAAACATATCTAACCTGCGCAAACATGTGACAAGGTGGAAGGGACATCAGTTTTAAATCGGAAGGATTCCAACTAGAGACTATAATTCAACGATCTATGGGATTATTCTTGATCTTGCAAATAACATCAACAACTGATCAAATCCTTGGCCGGTAGGCAGTAGGTCAGCATGCAGATTACTATGCCTCTGACATACGACGTATATAATGTCATTAAACATACGTTTCCACAACGAATGAAAACTGATCGACTAAATTTAGGCAAACCAACCTAGCACCAAAATACCGCCACCATAAGCTGGTCCTAAGTCACCTTCTTCTCAATCTGTCAGACCATGTTTAAAATAGATAGGACAAATGTCATCAAGGTAGAAAAAAATGACCATACATATTTGGATCTCATGAAACTGATGTGAAATGATCAAGGGCGTCTCTAGAAGCATTTTCCCCCATATATGAATACCTTTTCCCCGAAGAATCTGTTGGAAAATGGGCATTCTCAAAGTAGTTCAGAAAGTCATCCCAACATTAGACAGTCAAAAGAGAGTTTCTTAAACGCAAACGGAAAGGAAACAACCAAAATATATTCCAAGGGATACATGTGCAGGAAACCAATTATACGACCCAATTAAGAGCAAAGGCAAATAAGCCCATCTGGGAGCTATCACATCAATCCACTTTTTATATAAGTTTCACTTTAGATCCCTGAACAGCAACTTCAGCAACCATTTTTATTCACTTCAAGTATAACAATTTTCCAACTCAACTTTATGGAGTCATCACTCCATTAAAAGATACATCAAGGCCCTATTTCCCCCTTTCAGAGCGTCATTCATTAAGTTATAAATAGACAAGACACTGAATACAAATCTGAAAGAAGGGAAAAATCTGGTAGTGACTAGAAATTACATTGACAATCAACGTAGCACATCCAATAATACAAAGGAGTCCAGTATATCTGTTGTGGGCTATTGATATGAATCAATGTTTTATCCAAACAACCAAACTCAGGGTTGTAGTAGACTCCCTTACAACAGAGTAAATAACTTGTCAATTCGAGCCTCTAAATGAAGCTAAAATCATGAGACAACTAAAATAAAAAAATAAAAAAAAGTTATCCCTTTTGGGCAAACAAGCGTCCTACGCCAGTCTATCACACTACACTGCCTTCTGTTTCCTTTATTTCTTCTTGTGCCACTAACAGTCACCGGTTGAACACCAACTAGAACTACAATTCTCTCATGAAATGTGTATCAGCAATCGTACATGGCAGAAGCGCTCTTCTTCGACGACGGAGCAAATGGACAAATGCGACTTCTAGAATCTTTTGCTTGAGCTTCTGAATAAGACCCCACAAGTGAACTGCAAAGAGCAATATCAACAATGGCAAACAGAGGAGAAAGAAGGAGAGGCCTCGGAACAACAACGACGTGAGGAAAGCTATAGAGAGAAAGGAAAGGATCCTGAGGAAGAGAAAGGTACGGGCGCCGCAGGCAGTATGGAAGGCTGGTAGATGAGCAGAGCAATAGAGAAGGAGAGTGAAGATGCTGAGGAAGATGGTGATAGGATGGGCGTTAAACGGAGAATCCGGCATCCCCTGATATTTTATGGTAACGAAGTCAATTAGAATTGGAACAATGAAGGTGACAATATCGTCGATGTCGTTCCACTGATCTCGCACGAAAATTGGCATTTTTTATTCTGTATAGATATCGAAAACAGGAAGGAGAGATAGAGCTGCAAGAGCAGAGTGAATGTCGCTTTGAGTGTCAGTTGTGAGATATATAGAAGACTGTATAGACACAGGTTCCCTTGTAGTCACTTCCCTTCTGGCAATTAAAAGGGATTGTTTACGAGGGATTAGGGAATCCCTTGCACCTTTTCTTTTCGCAGGATCTAGTCCCCCTGTTAACACTCCCTTTTCAAAGGTGCAAGGGTAAGTATCTAATACTTATAAGTATTAGATCCTGCGAAAAGAAAAGGTGCAAGGGTAAGTATCTAATACTTTTGAAAAGGGAGTGTTAACAGGGGGACTAGATCCTGCGAAAAGAAAAGGTGCAAGGGATTCCCTAATCCCTCGTAAACAATCCCTTTTAATTGCCAAAAGGGAAGTGACTACAAGGGAGGTTCGGTTCCTGCCGAAGAGTGAAAGGGTTAAAGAAAGGCTCTTCTCCCCTCAGAAGCCCGAAATCACTTCCCGTCAAAGTTCGAGGGGAAAAGGAGAAGACGATAGATCACCGTCGCCGGTCCATTCGAACAACAGTTCGTCGAATCTCTTCTCAGGTTAGGCCTTCTTCTCACAAATTCGCTGCCATTTACGGTTCTACCCCGTTTCCCATTGTCGATTTGTCACAGCCCACCTCCTCCTCCACCATCAGCAAGGTCTAAAGAGTAATCAAATGAATTTATAAGGAAAATTTGGAAACTGGTTGGATTTTTGGAGACTTGGATTTTTTCGACGTGGAAAGAGGTGATTTAGAAAGGGCGTATTTCCGGACCTACCAAATGTCCTTGACTTCAAGGACCGATAAGGGCCCTAGGATTGGGCTGCATTATGAATAATTTAAAAGATATTTTCATATAAATAATCATTTATATCTTTTAAAGTAATCGGTCTATAGAAAATATTAATAAATTATATTTAAATATTTTCGTGAGCAAAAATATACTTTTCGTTCATTTAATTTTGTAAAAGTCATAAACGATCATTTGTAAAAAAATATTTTATAAATTATTTATTTTTCGAGTTTGTGACCGAGAGTTATTAAGTAATGCTCGTCAAAGTCTTCAATCTCGTATTCAATATAAAAATATTCATTTTTCAATCGAATCCTTTCCTCACCATTCATATCTCTCTCTCTCTCTCTCTCTCTCTCTCTCTCTCTGTGCTCGGTATCTTCGAGCGAAGACATATAATAGTTTGAGGGCACTTTCTTTGAGGTCGCCTCCAGCTATCCAGCTATCGGTTTTAGTGAATTTGTTTTTCTCTCTCCTCTTCACTAAAACCAAAAAATAAATGTCATTTTCAAGTACTATATAGTTTTAGTCCAAATGTACCCCCGGGGATATCTAGAAATTCAGTGTAAAGTCGGGCAACAGCAGGATAGCAAGGCCAAGTTTCAGTTGGTGACCCCCCGGTTATCCCTATTTTTCGATTTTGAGTAAAAATAGTTTTGTTATATTCTTTTAGGAATCAATTACAGGCAAATGTGTTGTGCTTGTTTAGAAACTTGACAGTCTGGTTCCAATTGACAGATTGAAATTAGACATTTCTAAACATATGTCGATTTTATAAATTTCGAAAATATAGGCAATTTTCCAGCATACACTGAAAATTGGAAGAGAAAAAAAAGTCTCCCAAGAGACCACGTCTCTTCTGAAGAGAAAGCAGAATGGCAAAGTTGGACAGAGAACGGCGACGCTGCACCTCCCTTTGCCGGCGACACTCACCGGGATTTCTCTGGTGTTGTCCCATACTTTCCTGTGAAAGCTTATTGAAGAATTGTAGCCCAACGACTGCTAAGAAGTAGAATTGGATTTGCTTTAATGGTCAGCCTAGACAGCGCTTCAAATTGATTAATCAAGGGGGCAAGAAGGTACTAGTACTGCAGCCATAGCTGTTGGAAATTTCCTGTTCAGCAATTTTCTTCAATCGGCTTAAAATGCAATCTCTTATTTCTCGAAGGGTAGTGCAAAGAATAGTTTGCAATTCACTTACACGTTCCATTAAGATGACCAACAGACTACAGCAACGATCAGTAACGGTTTACAGAAAAGCAACACTTCATTTGCTTTATTTCATATAGAGTTCAAAACTCTGGGCAAATGAACAGCTATAGTTTAAGAAATGCAAGCTCTGCAGAAAACAAGAACCTTGGTCATTACCTTGGCTTTTGTAGAACCACTTATGAACCACAAGAGTTCTTAAACAACTCCGTGCCAACATACTTTCTTGGACCAAACAGTAGCAATATCTTAGTCACTAAACTTTAGAATGAAAGCCTTACACTTCTCATAAATGATTTTTACAAGAAGAAGATAACAAAGAGGTGGGGAGGTATTGCCCAGATTGAACTGCATCTGCAGAGGATAATGAGAGTGATTCCTACTTGATAGAAAAGATGTGCCAGATAGAATGTAACAACTGACAAGATGTTAATGGTTTACAAAACACACCTGGCGTCCAAATTTTGATAGGGTACCAGTTTCAGTCCTGTCATCCTTTGGAGTGCCATCTAACAGTACCTCTTCGACTAATCTCAAATACTGGTCAGAAGAGATGGCATCAAGACAGTCGTCTCTTCCCTTAAACAGTCGGGGTGAATACCATCCACGACCTCATTCTAGAGCTAAAGTAAGGAAGGTGTTCTAATAAGTAATCGAAGCCAGAGCAACAAGGTTATAGAGTAGTTAATAAGTAATTCCCAGGTAAGCAAGTATCTTGAGCAGAAAGGTAAAATTCTCCGCCTCAAACTTAACAGAATCTGTCTTACCATTGAAGATCTTACAATTTTTATGAGGCAGAAAACCACTGCAGAACATCCTACACGGACATAAGTAGTTACTGGACGTTGTTTTCAACGGTGGGAAAGGTTGAGTACCATGGTTGAAAGACAGATGTATCAACCATGAGCAAAAAAGTGTCAAATTCAACTGGTGTCTCGATTTCAGTTATGTGGATAGCCTGACATTGAGGATCATTGAGAGCTTCCCTGCACCAAAAGAATAAGTTACTAAGGCGGAAAGAGAAAAACCCATGTGCAATTGTGGTTATGAACAAATGTTTTTTTTTTTTTTTTTTTTTGGGGGGGGTCAAAGTTATGAACAAATGTTCAGAAACCTCTAAACTGCCCATTTGCAACATAGAACGGCAAAGATAGAATTAGGTTAATCAAAGAAAGAAAGGAAAGAAAACAGAGAGAATTTTGGGAAAATGAACAGAGAGAATTTTGGGAAAATGAAACGAACGTATCTAAAATGCGCAAACACGTGGCAAGGTGGAAGTGCCATCAGTTTTGAATCAGGAGGAGTCCGAGCAGAGATTATAATTCAACAATCGTCTGGATTATAGAAATTCAGTGATTTACAAAACCTCATGCGCTTATTTATTCTTAACCAATCGACACAAAGGGAATCAGAGAAATGACCCAAATCCACCTGGATGTCTTCTCTTTTCCTCTCCTTTAATCTGTAGCCACGAGCCCAACCTCCGAGCCTCCTCCTTCCGCCATCGCCACCGGCGGAGTCGGAGTTGATGGCGCCGCATCTCTCTAGGTCGGCCGTCGCCTTTACCCGGTGCCTTACTTCCAGATCTCGCGGCGTGGGCTTCAACAGCGTTTAGGTTTTTTTTTTTTTTCCCCTCTCTCTTGCCCCATTTTGAGATAGTTGTAGAAGGACGTTGGATTTGCAAGTTTGGGTCTTGTATAAACGAGATAAATTTGAAAATAGGTGAAGTGGAGTGTAAATGGATTACTCGTTTAAGACCCATATATTTCACCCTTCCTCTCTCGAGCTTTCTCACTAACTTGACAAGTCAGTCAATAAAGTCATCCATATTTCAAAAGAACAATTTAAGGGGAAAAGTTACTGAAATCAAATTTCAGGTCGCACTAGGTTTGGGTCAAGTATGAATCACTAATTTTGCATTAGATATATAACAGATCAACTTTCGTCGAATTATTTTCGACCAACCCCGACGCACCCATTCAACGGTTCTATTTATGGTTATGCCTTGTTCCCCATAGCCCATGTAACTTAATCACCTAACCATGAGCAACAAAGGACAAAGGTGTGAGCATTTTCTAAATCTTCGTATCTTTCGACCCAAGCTGTTTAAATCCAATCTATCAAATTCAAATGGAAATTTCTGAGCATTGATCCATTGCGCATATTAGCTTGGCCAAAGAAAAAAAAGACATATTTGCTATATTTGTTATTTTAGGCCAATCAAATTTAGACGACATACAACAATCCATATTTATTATTTTTATTTTGAAAACTTATATTAACGAATGTCTCACATTGCTTGTAATTATAGATAGTGAGTAGGGGAATGTTACTTATAATATGATGTATATTGTGATAAACTATTAGGATCTTTACAATAAAATGAAACCTTTGAGAAATTATCATATATAGCCCCATATATATCTACTTGTCATATGCTATTTGATCTTATCGATTTTCAGAGGATTAGTACATCGAGGATCGGAGCAGACTTTTTTATGCAAATTCTCTTTTCACACAAAATCCTGTTAATAAATTGCAAGTAGCCGAAATAAATATTCCTTAAAAAATCCTGTCAATATGATAAAGGCGAGATACCAGCAATTTTAAATATGTGTATCTTTTTAATCCTAATTTAAACAATTAGTTTTCAAGAAACAATTAAGGAAATTATTTAAATAGAGATTAAAAAAGTGCGGTTAAGTGGGCTCCTTCGTGGATGACTTCGTGCATCATGGGTGTACGAAAGACTACAACGTTGATTAGATCTTTTGTAGATTGTTTGAAGGTTCAAGTGAAGTCACTGTTTTTGAGCATTCGCTCAATGACGTCGCTATTTCGGACACTGATTCTATTAGGGTTTCAATTAGGCTCATGACAGGAAAGTCCAATCTATCATTTTTAATACATTTTCTTATCCAAGCATGGGCTCGTACACCTGGAGTTGGAATGCTCCAGTATACACTTAAAGTTCAAGGGAAAATTATGTTGTACTTTTTATCGATTTAATTTTAAACCCTTCGATTCTGCCAATTGAGTATTAAATCTTATTATATTTTGCTAATTTAGTTCATTCCGTCAATTTTTGGCCAAAATTCTTTCGGTGTTTTGGATGCCATTTTCCAGTTCCCTTCTGAAGAGACCTTGAGATTACAAAAATTGGACACTGACTTCGGCTACCTAAATATTGTATTCCGAAACTTTGACTTTTGCCTACGAAAGAGGGAGCGTGCTTTTATAGATTAGGAATGTATTTATAATGAACATTTAGTTTTATTCTTAATGGGAGGAATGTGCCATCTGAGGGTGTTTATAGAATAATAAATAAAGCGGCAAGACACTTGGATATGGATAAAATATGAAAGACGGGAAAATCCTGCATTGAAAAGAAATTACATTAACAATGAACAGGGCACATTAAAAATACAAAGAATTCCAAACAACTATCACTGGGATTAACCACTGGGGTTTGCTCCAGTGACCATCCTTCCAACATGAAAGGGGGAGGTGAGGGTTCGAATCTCCACCTGGGGGTTGGGGGTGAGGACGAATTAGTTTCAGGAGTGGGTTTCGACTCCCATGACCTGCAATGAGACAATGCAAAGTCTTAGAGTGAGAGTTAGAGTAGGAATAGAATATGACTGATCAAAAAAAAAAAAAAAAAAAACTATCACTAAGATTACTACTCTCTCCTTTGGGACGGAATACAAATTCGGTGGTTTACAAAACCCGATGCGCTTATTTATTCTCACCCAATCGACACATAGGTAATTAGAAAAATAAATTAAAAATCGCCAAATCCACCTGGATTTCTTCTCTTTTCCTCTCCTTCCATCTGCAGCCACGAGCCCAACCTCTGGGCCTCCTCCTTCTGCCATCGCCACCAACGGAGTCGAAGTTGACGGCGCCGCATCTCTAGATCGGCCGTCGCCTCCACCCGGTGCCTCACTTCCATATTTGGGGGCAAGGACCGGATTTGGTCAGGAGAGAAGCCCGCTGCTTAGCGTTTCCAAATCTGCCGCTCGGCCGCCGGGACGACCGAGAGGATCGATGCGGAGGTTGGCCAAGACGCGACGACCCACCGTCGCTGAACAGTCAGGTATTGTCGGCTGCTCAACAGCTTTGAGTCAGAGTATTGGCTCATCCGCAGGCTGGGGTGGCCGCGGCGGGGCGGCGGCGGCGACTCAAGAATGGAGGCCGTGGTGGCTAAGGCGATGGAGATGGCCAAGCCTGGGCAGAGCGTGGGTGTGGATAGAGGAGAAAAAGGGAGGAAGGAGGAGGAAAATAAGTATCTTTAAAACCTCCCAGCCGATATTCATATGTGTTAGCATGTAATTAGTTATGGAATTGACATTGACTGGTTAAGTACGGACCGATGGCCCAGTACTACGAAAACGTGTCTCTTAAACCGTGAGCGTAACCACTGGGATTTACTCTTGTAGCCACCCTTCCAAACCCTTCTAACTTGGAAGGGGAAGTGGGGAGTTCGAATCCCCACCTTCTCAGGGGGTTGGAGTGGAGACGAATTAGTTTTAGGAGTGGGTTTCAACTCCCACGTCCTGCAAAGAGGCATGACAAAAGTTTGAGAGTGAGAGTTAGAATAGGAGTAAAGTAGGATTGGCAAAAAAAAAAAAAAAAAAAAATAGTGAGCGTGGTCTCGGACCACTCACGCGGCGCCACGTGTAAGGGGAGGGAACCAAACCTGCCCTGTCCCATCTCTCTGATGCTCTCTCTGCTCTTTCTCTTCTCTGTCTCCCTCCCCTCACACATGGCAAAACGCGCCCGACGCTTTTATCCTTTTTTTTTTCCATATCTTCGGAGAGAATTCACCTGAAGCTTGGACTTATCCCCGATGCCTCGACAGACCCAGCACGCGTAGAATAATGCAATCATCCTATGCACTGCACTGATTTTTTTTTCCTTTCTAATGAAATGCAGTAGGCTGATTTGCTTAACGAATTCGGATAATCAAGCATCTTATGTTTATTTCGTGAAAAATCAATGATTCTAAATATACATTTTTTTTTTACAAAATGATATTTTCATAGGGTTATGTTTCCTTCTAACTGAGATTGGAAAAATATTTTGTGCTTACAGGGCCAGATGAAGTCAACTTTATAGACTTCAATAATTAAGGAAAGCAACATGGCTAAAACCTATATATTGACCGGCTTATAGTAGTAAGATCAATGGGAGGTAACATGGATTACCAACGATGGAAAGAAGCAAATCAATCTTAAAAGTTTCGATACTAATCACACCATACCGGAATCAATACATATAAGAGAGGACGATTGATCTTCTATACGAACGATGGGGTTGGTGGCGTAAAAGACAGTCAACTCCGTGGGCAAAAAACACTACCGGGTTAAGATACCCAGCGGCAAAAGAAGCACGAAATTGAAAACGAATATGGGGAGAAAATACTAGGAATGTCTTTCAATTATTCTAGGCCGAGGAATTTCGACATTAAAATGGGTCGTCAACAAATTCCGCTGCCAACGATACTTCGCGGCAACTCTCTTAACACATGCATGTCACTTTTCTTTCCTTTTTATGTATTAAAAATTTCTCTTCCTTTTTAATCCACCTAATAATTTATCTCCTTTCAGTCGTCAAGGACAAGGCTTCTACGTTCAGCCAATTTGCAGACACACGAAGGAATAAGAAGACTCAGCATAGTTGGGGACTAGATCCCTCTATTTTTCTTCCTAGGTGATTGTCCCTTCGTTGCAAAATTGTTTCAAGGGTGACCACTGTTTTGGTCTTCCCTTCGTTTCTTTTCTCTCGACACCCTTTCACTCGTGATGATTTGTGAGTCATCTAGAGTGCAAGTTTTGTTGGAGTTGAGCTTCTTTTGCTCTATAGTCATGTTTGGTTGAAAGTCAATATACTTCTTACCTTACCAAAAAAAAAAAAAAAACTATTTTGGAAAATTCTGATCAATTTAATCATGAGTTTTTATATAAAATTTAACAAAATATAAGGATTTTTATTTTTATTTTTTTTTTATTTTTTCCTTTTTAATGACCGGTCTACACGGAACCGAGGGCGGAAATAGCGGCGCACGTTCGCTCCTCGTCGCCGAATTTAGACTAAGTCCACGGGTCCGGTAATTTGTCGCGCTCGGTCGCCAAACCTTTGCCTGAGAGGGAAGGCTGTCGTACTCTTTCTCCCTATTCTCCGAAAATAGACGGGGGCGTTAATTGTTGCCGACAGAGGATTGCGTGGTACGAAAGGACAGAGGATTCGATTTCTAGGTCAAAATAAATAATATTTTCTCTAAAACCTCGCAGTAGAATATTCGAGGATTGCGTGGTACGAAAGGACAGAGGATTCGATTTCTAGGTCAAAATAAATAATATTTTCTCTAAAACCTCGCAATAGAATATTCTCTAAATCCCAACCAATTACACGATAAAGGAAAAGTAGGTGCGTAGACCCGTGGCGTGTGCGGACAACCCTTGTTTCACGTGGACTAACCCGTCATAAATTCGCTCCTTTCCTATCGACATTCCCTCCAATGCATTGAGATTCGCTCCTTCCCTATTGACATGTCCAAAAATGCCTGTTGTCGTAGGTTGTGATCAATGGACCAGTTTCCATGCCATTCTCGCATTTATCGTTCCGATTCGAACAAATGAACCTTAAATTCAAAAGGTCCGGTTCACTTTATTACACACCAAATAATACCATCCAAATTTCAACAAAATAACCGACCAAAAAAAAAAAAAATATTCAACAAGATAAAAATTTGAGCACTCGAAAAGCTACTTGAATCTGCTCCATTTTTAATTTGGAATCATCCAGTAAGTGACTATGGTTATCCCAATTTTTTTATTCTAAGTAAAATAGCTCTATTATGTTTTTTGCTCATCACTGGCAAATCTGTTGTATTTGTTTAATAACTTGATAGTTGGATTTAGACAATTCTAGACAAATGTCAATTTTATAAATTCCTAAACTTTAGGCAATATTCAAACATGTCCTGAAAATTGGAAGTAAGACAAAAAGTTCCCCAGAAGAGCACACTTCCTTTCTGAAGAGACCTTTAGATCACGACGTGTTTGACCCTGACGTCCGCTTTTTAAGAACATCAGGCTGTCGAAATTCGACTTTTGCTGCCAAAAAGGGAGAACCTTCTTATTAACAATGTGTTGGGCCAGACCCTCAATCGATGCCATTAAGGTGGTTTTAATGCCGTAATGTTCATCTCCTAGATCTCGATGAAGCCACCATCACTCGCGTTGCATCTCCCATTTTTTTTTTTTTGTCAGTCCTACTCTAATCCTACTCTAACACTCACTCTTAGACTTTTGCCCTGCCTCCTTGCAAGGTGTGGGAGTCGAAACCCACTCCTGAAATGAAATCTTCCCCACCCCAATCCCCTCTGAGAATGTGGGGATTTGAACCCCAACCTCTTTCTTCCAAGATAGAAGGGTGGCCACCGGGGCGAACCCCCAGTGGTTTGCATCTCCCATTGGAACGCCTACTGAGGATTGGTCATTTCCAACCTCCATTTACTTTAGAATCTGTGTTTTATTTTATTTTTTTGGCATATATGCTCCCCGATTTCTCCAAAAGGTTGAATAGATTGTTTTTAAAGAAGATCGTCTCTATGGTGGTGCCTCAGCAAAACTGGGCACTCGCCCTCGCCCAAATCTAAGTGAGGGTTGCCCCTATCTCACTAACGTATGTGTGAACTTATTCTTACCTAATCTTATCGTTTTTTATTTCGAAGTTTCAGTTTCATTGATGTGGCGATGATATGTATGGCCACATCAACAAACAGAGGTCCCATGGCCTGAGTCGGATTGCCACATCAAACGGACTAAATTAGCTTAAAATACTACGTTGGTTATATAAAAAGAGTACAAGGAACAAATTGGCCAAAATAAAAATTTAAAGACAAAATTCAACGTAAAATACAAATGCAGATGATAATCATAACATTTTCGCAAATTTTGACAAGTAAAAAACAGTTACTTTCGACCCTTTTAAGCCAATATAATTCTGGGCATTCAGATCCTTGAAATTTTTTGCTGGTAATCGGACCAGCTCGCCAAGGAATGCAAACCAGGGATACTTTTCTATCAACTACCTTGCCAGAAAAGTTAATTGCCAGTCGAATTTGTTTCCTCTTCCCCTCTCTCGCTTCTGAGAGCGCCCCTCTACCGACTAGTAGTGTCCATCTCCAAACCCTAAAGCCTCACATCTTCAAAATCCCTACATTCCCTGTTTTTTCATTATCCCCCTCTTTCTTTTCCTCCATCAGTACATCGGAAAAAAAAAAAAAAACAAAAACCCTCGCATCTTTATCCTTCAACCCAGATCCAATGGAACAGTAGGGGTTTCTCGAAACATCTTCCCCCTGGCTGTGTCGAGTAACCCAGGTCCAATGGAACAGTTGAATCATGTATTGAGGCACAAATCTTCATGGAAAGAATGGTATGGTCTTCGATTCTCCATGGGTTGACGGTTTTCCAGAAGACGCGGCTTCATCAGGTGGGTTCCCAGCTCGTACATCCCATCATCTTGCCCTAGATTATCTTGTTCTTTGTTCCTGGCGTGGACCCTTGTATTTGGCTGATTATCTTGGTGTCATTTTGCTTTGTGGCTGGCAAATTATAGATACCGAGGGCCTGTAGTAGATGTATTACTTTGTCCTCAGAACCACCTATAGTTGAGCGGCAACCCTGTAATTAGTATCAATGGAAAGTAAAGAAGAAAATGAACTTAGAGTGGCTGCTTTATGTAAGAAACTCGAGCACCTGTGGTCGAAGGAGGATGTGGTAGCAGTAACTCCTGAAATTTCTACACAAAAAAAGGAGGAATGCAGCCGCATTCTCTTCGGTAAGCTCTACTCAAGGCCGAACGTCAATTATTCAGCCTTCTTAACAGCCATGAAAAAAGCCTGGAAAATAGGCAACCTCATCTGCACCCAAAAAGACCCAGGGCATTTCACCTTTATATTCCCATCAGCAGCCGAAAAAGAGAGGATATTGAAAGCATCACCTTGGAATTACTCCAACAACCTTCTGGTCCTGAAACAATGTAAACTTGAACTTCCAGAACACTGTTATGAATTTAATCATGTTGCTTTATGGGTTCAAATTGGTGGCATACCCCCTGGATGGAGAGTTGAATCAGTCCTTCAAGATCTGGGAAGCAGAATAGGAGATGTAATGGACGTGCAAACATAATCAACAGGCAACTATCCATAGAAAGGAGGTAGAGTGCGAGTTAATATTGACCTGAGAAATCCTTTAAAATCGGGGGCAATTCTGGATATTGGCTCAAACTGACTATGGGTTGAATTTAAGTATGAACGCCTCCCGCATTACTGCTATTCTTGTGGGAGGATCGGCCACTACGCCCCTGATTGCCCAGAAATTCCAAATGTGCATTCTCCCTAGGCTGCCAATGAAATTGGACCATATGGGCCATGGTTAAAATCTGAAGCAATCGAACATAGCCCATATTGGAATACTTTTTATGGGAACCTTGAAGAGTTTAAAGTGGAAACAACAGTACATGTCACTCCTTCCCAACCCAGCGGCATGGAGATCATAGTTCATGAGGAAGCAAATCTCCTGATATCGGAAACCTGCCACAAAAGGAGTTTGGAGGTGGTTTATGATCAAGAGATACGAGAAGACGTCCAGGGAAACACCACAGCAATCTGAGACAAAGGAAAACAGGTTCAAAATCCAGTAACTCATATCGAAGAAACTGTACCTATGCCATCCAACCAGCCTAGAGGAATGGAGATGATTGCCAAGGACCCCCTCCCGGATATGCAGATAGTGCCCTGTTGTAAAAAACGATCAGAAGGTGGCCAAGAGCAGGAGATCAGCCTAGTTCATGTTCCTTGCACAGCAGTTACTCGAGAACATGGCAAACAGGGCATCATCCCTGAAATTCAAAAACCAGTTTTATCCCAAGTTGGTAAGTGCAGCAAGAAAACTATGAAAGTGCAGAAATCGAAGAAACAGAAATGCATTCCCGAGACATCCCAGCTACTCCTAGATGAGACAGTATTTCTGGAAACTCTAGTGAAATTGATCAAAGATCGATACAACTGGGCTTTGGTGGATAGCCCTAATAAGCCACCAAAGACGCCATTAAAATAGTCAATTGGAATTGTCAGGGGCTGGGCAACCCCCTGACAATCCGGGAACTGAGAGCACTTGTTGCCCTTGAAAGGCCTAGTTTACTCTTTCTCATGGAAACAAAAAATAAAGCTGCCATGGTGGAAAATGTTTGCAGGAATTTACAGTTTAAGCATCTCTTTTTAGAAAATCCTATGGGGATTGCAGGGGGTTTGGCTATTATGTGGCAAGAGGAAATTGACTTAAGGGTGCAAGCCAGTTCAAAACAATTTATCGATGTGATATGTACCGATCTTGAAAGCAGAAAAGCTATGCAGATTACCTTTGTTCATGCCTCAACAGATTTTGGAGCAAGGTTGGATTTATGGAAGCAGCTGAGGACCTTTAAACCTCATCATTCTAATCCCTAGATGTGTATAGGAGACTTCAACGAGATTCTGTATGTCTGGGAGAAACAGGGGAAAAGAGAAGCAGATGTTAGCAGAATGACAGCTTTTAGAGAGATGCTCAATGAACTTTCAGTAATGGATGTGGATAGTCATGGATGTACCTACACTTGGTCTAACAATAGGGGGGAAGGGGAGGAATTGGTTAAGAAGCGACTCGATCGTATGCTTTGTACCTTAGAGTGGAGGGTTACCTTCCCTGAAGCAGTAATCCAAGCTCTCCCGGCTATTGGATCGGACCACAGCCCTCTCATTCTTCGCCTTTATCCTGCAACTAGGCTGAGAAAGAAACAGTTTAAAATAGAAGTTTACTGGACAGAATATGCAGAGTATCAAAGAGTCATCCAGCAAATTTGGTCGAAAAAGCACACCCAGCCAGCCTCTTTCTCTGGAAAACTATGGGAAACTTCCAAATGTTGGCCAAATGGAGCAAAGAAACTTTCACCAATGCAGCTGTGCAGATTAAGAATCTCAGTAAATCATTAACAGATATTACTAATCAAACGCCTCAGACTACTAGCAAGGAGCAAGTGCAGAAACTCAAGCATAAAATAGAAGTTTTTACGACAACAGGAAGAACAGTATTAGGGCATGCGATCACGCATTAAATGGTTGCAATGGGGTGATAAGAACACAAGCTTTTTTCATGCTACTACAATACAGAGAAGACAGAAAAATCGCATCACAATGCTGCAATTAGACGATCAAAGTTGGTGTTGGGATCCTGTGACTTTACAAGACCATATCCTATCTTTCTATGAGCAGTTAGTTATATACGACTGAGGGTCCAAGAAACTACCAGCCAATTCTCAATCAATGCCCCTCACCTATAACTGATACTATAAATGCTGAATTGGTGGCTCTACCTTTATTAGAGGAGATACTATAAATCCTGTGTCTTTCAGATGGGGGCTTCAAAAGCACCTGGGCCCGATGGCTTTAGTGGAATCTTTTATCAGCAATCCTGGGACTCCATTAAAGTTGATCTGCTGCAGCTAGTTTAGGATTTCTTTCAAAACTGTACTCTTGATCCTCACCTTAACTAAACCCACTTAACCTTGATCCCGAAAGTCAAAAATCCTAAAAACATAAGCCAATTTCGACCCATTAGCCTCTACAATTTTAGCTATAAAATCATATCCAAAATTTTGGCTAACAGACTAAAAAAATGGCTGCCACTTATCATTGAACCTGAGCAGAGTGCTTTTGTCCAGGGAAGGCAGATTCAGGACAACATCCTTATTGTACAGGAGGTTCTGCACCAGCTGCGCATAAAAAAGACCAAAACAAAGCATCAGGCAATTTTAAAGCTTGATATGCATAAAGCATATGATAGAATCGAATGGGACTTTGTGAGGGACAGCATGTTACACATGGGCTTTTGTCCTAAATGGGTCTCAATGATTATGAAATGCATTTCTACAGTCTCATTTAGTGTGAAATTCAACAGTGAACCTACCTCTTTCTTCAATCCTTCACGAGGCCTAAGACAAGGTGATCCCCTCTCGCCCTATCTCTTTATTCTGACATCCAATGTTTTGACCTGGTTAATGAAAAAAGCATTAGAAGATGGCAGTATAAAAGGCATTCAGCTCAATTAGCATTGTCCCCAGCTGTCACACCTTTTTTTGTTGATGATGCAATCTTTTTTATGGATGGCACTCTTGTGGAATGTCAGAATTTATCACTTATACTCAACCAATAATGTTATGCTACGGGGCAAGCCATTAATTTAAATAAATTAGGGATCTACTTCAGTGCATAGTGTCCAGATCATTTAAAAATGAATATGGTCACAGAGATGAGAGTAAATGTATTGGAGAAAACAGACAGATATTTGGGTATTCCTACGGAGTGAGGCAACTCTAAGCGAGAATTGTTTAGCTGGATTTTAGCTAGAGTGAACTCTAAATTAGAAGGCTGGAAAGAGAAATTGCTTACCAAGGCAGGAAAGGAGGTCTTGATAAAAAGCGTAGTGCAGTCCATTCCTACCTATGCGATGTCTATATTCAAGATCCCCGTTTCTATCTGCAAAGCCATAGAGAAACGAACAGTGTCATTTTGGTGGCAAAAAGGAGATGCCAAAAGGGGATTGCATTGGAAACGATGGGAAATATTAAAAACCAGAAAAGATAATGGTGGGCTGGGATATAAGGATTTGCTTACCTTCAACAGAGCTATGCTTGGAAAGCAACTCTGGAGATTGGCCGCTTCCCCAACAGCACTCTGGAGTCGCCTCCTTAAAGGAATTTACTTTCCTCATGGCGATGTATGGACAGCAACTAAGGGCCGCAGATCATCTTGGGGATAGCAGGGACTCATGATTGGCAGAGAAACCATAGCAAACAACATAAAATGGTCAGTGGGGAATGGAGAGTCCATATGCATTAGAGAAGACAGATGGTTAACACAAGGATTTATTGGTGGACAAGTATCCTAAACAGAACCCTTTTGGGTATCAAAACTAATTAACACAGAAACACGTGAATGGAAGCAACAGGTAATTCAATAGCTTTATGAACCAAGCATAGCAAATGAAATCTTAGCGATTCCTCTGAGTCAACAACCCCAGCCAGATATGTTACTTTGGACAGGCACCAAAACAGGACAGTACTCTGTTAAAAGTGGCTACAATATTGCAACTCAACAAGCTATTAAAACAGAGCTCCAGAAACCCTCTAGTTCCTACCAACAGCCACGCACCTTGTGGAATAAAATCTGGAGCCTGATGTCTTTCCTAAAATCTGAACATTCCTCTGGAGCTTGTGTCAGAATGCTCTCCCAACCAGAGAAAATCTGCACCAAAGAAAGATCGTTCAAGACCCATTTTGTCACAACAACATCGAAACAACAGAGCATTTGTTCTTCTTGTGTCAATGGACAAGGAAAATATGGCAAGATTCGAGATATGTAGAGATCCGGCCAACTAAACACATTCAACGCTCAGATCTGTGACTCACAGAAGCGTTTCGAGGTAAAACCTCTTTACCTGCTCGAGAAATGATGGCCCTGCTTCTTTGGAACATATGGAGGGTGAGAAACCACTGGATCTTCCGCGAAATAAACCCACAACCAGCAGATCTGATCACCACGACAAAGGAACAATTCGTTTCGGTTAGTCGCAGCAAGGGGAAAAAAATTTCAGAGCAACATCACTGGGACTCATCTGTTAGAGGGATTTCCCCGACGAAGCCAGTAGATCTGAAAACCAAGGCACATGAACAACTCGCTCCGGTTAGTCACAGCAAGGGGAAAACAATTTCATAGCCACATCACCGGGATTCACCTGTTCGATGGATTCCCCCGGCAGATCTGAGCACCACGGCACAGAAATAACTCGATTCGGTTAGTCGCAGCAAGGGGAAAAAAATTTCAGAGCAATATCACCGGGACTCACCTGCTCGATGGGTTCCCCCGACGAAGCCGTACTTGAAACTAAATGTTGATGCGGCTTGGAAGTCTGGTGAATTTCTGGGCTCGGTGGCAGGGATTGCACGAGATTCATCCGGCCGTGTGCTTGAAGGGTTTGCTTCCATGGCTAGGGTTTCCTCCCCACAAGAAGCAGAAGCGGCGGCGATTCTTCACGGTATTCTGTATGTTCGAGAACTCGAACTCTCTCACGTGAGTGACTTCCGAAGCCGTGGACTTCATTGGCTTATTGACAGCGACTGTTCACCGGTTGTTGATATGGTTCTGGGCCGGGCCGAAGCGTCATGGAATCTAACAATCCTTGTGCATAAATGTAAAGAGCTATTGGCCCAACATACCAACATATTGATCCAACATTGTCCACGGGAGACTAACGCTACTGCAAACTGGATCGCGAGGCACCATCGAAAACACAAGCTCCCTCTTAACTGGAGGATTTACCCCCGCCCCCTTTATGGCATATTTTAGTTTCCGACCTTCTTGACAGCTTTTCTTGTAAATACTCTATATAATCGTTAATATCAAGCACTGCCTTTTCAACCAAAAAAAAAAAACTACCTTGCCAAGTAATACATATTACATACAAGGCATGACAGGCTTTTTTTAAATTTTAAATTTTTGTTACAGAATTCAACTCATAATTTTTTGTATCGAATCTCTTGCATTCTGTACCAAAGCTAACGTCTATTTTTGTCATGATTAACATGATTCATAATTTTTGTTTATCGCACATGGTTAGTGTATGACATCCCATTCAGCAAAACTTCTTTTCTTTACTACATATGTGATAAGAACATTTGCAAACACATTATTAGAATTACCCCATCCGGAGCAGTACATTTCTACTTGCCAACTCATTAGCTGTCTGTACAATTTATGTCCGATAGTCACTGGTTAGCATCGGAGCACTTCAAGATGCTAAAATCTGTTTCGCGTCAGTAGTAAGAACTTGTGAAAGAGTAATACTGGCTGGCAAAATAATTGGATGAACACCAAATATGGGCTTTTAATAATCTATTTCTTCAAAATCTCAAAGAACACTAACCTGTCTCATTAATTCTAGCATGCATCATGTTGTCCCAGAGATAAAGAAAACAGTTGTTCACCAATGCAGGATATGAAACAACCATTGCTACATAGCTGAAAAATGCAAGAGGGTCAAAGACACTTATGTATTTGTTGCCCCGGTGTAGATCTGCCGGCTTGTATAAGTAGAGACCATCCTGATCAAACCTGTAGCCATGAGTTCTCTTATTGCCTTCCCAGCAAGTGATCCATTAATCTGCACAAGAAAAAGATTATTAGTAGAAAGCGGAGCTCAGCCAGCAAGATCCTCTCATCGATGAGAACATGAATACGTTAGCTATAGCACATTAAAGTATCTAATTGTTCTACGCAAACACTGGACATGAAAAACCGAATGCAATAGAACCATCAGACCACATGTCAAATCAAGGCAGGTAAGTTAAATGTTGTCATTGTAACTCGATCACACGTAAGCAACGCAACACATCATTTATAAATGCAGCGAAAGCTAATTCCATGAGAGTTTTCGGTTCTAAATTACTAAAATTCAATTTAAAGGATGGCGAATACTAACCACTTCGACAATATTACAGCTTTGAGGATCCAGAAGAGATTGGTTCACAGTATAAATCTCATAAAGTGAATTACATTCTCCAAAAAAGGCTGACTCATCCATATTAGCAGAAATACGTCCCGCCACCACAAAATTTGCCGATGAAGAATGCGCGCTTTTAAGGCCAAGAAAAATAACAATTTGTTCCACACAGGAAGTGAGCCAACGGGGAGTTCTAATTTTATCATTATTTGCCTATGGGAGCAAATTTTCCACGGTCAGATCCTCCTAACTTAATAGACCTAAAGAAACCGTGCCAGTGAATTTTATTGGGTGGAACTCTACTTGGGAACTCCATATATAAAACTAACGAGTTAAGGCATTTGTTAGAATTGACAGAGCAAGATCCTGCTGAAAACATCCTATCAGTTACATGCATGTATATAATTCACATAAGTGCATCAATAAAAGGTTTCATCAAAACATGTCCAGAAATCTTAAGCCTGATAGCAATTACCACCTCATTATATAAGAAATAACTAGATGACGGATCATGAAAGCACGAAAGGGGAAAAATTAGATGCCTAAACCATGACATAGACAATTATAAATACTAATAATATTAACACAAAGGCGTACCCTTAGGCGATCGGAGAGGATGGACAGGGTGATTAAATTATACTTGGGCGCCTCGGACAGAAGCTTGTCGTAAGTTGCCTGGTCAGAGAGCACCATGTTGTTCACCTTTTACTTCTGCTTTCCCTTACTCCATTTCTGCTCACCATCACACACTTCAATGCATCACAACCCAACTAAGCCCGACATAAACAACAAATAACTGCAGCATGAACGTATAAAATATGTTCGTTTTTCATCTCTGTTTCTTTAGTTTTTGCCAAAAATTACAGAGACCAATCGCTCAAACACTCGACAGCAAAATCAATCATTAACTGCCCAGTAAAAAGGAACAAAGATGGATGCCCCACACACTCTTCGACAGCTCAACTCAAGACCCCAGTCCAATTACCTAATAAAACGTACATGCAGTGGAAAAAATTGCTCGCAAGGTCATCATAGCCCAACATGAAAGTCTGCTATCCTCGCTTCATTTTGCGTAAAATCATTGAAAACATTCTCAATAACTACAAAGGAACCCCAGTTGTCCCAACATTTTCAATAGCTCAACACGAGAGAGAGAGAGAGAGAGAGAGAGAGAGAGAGACAGTCATGCCTTCTTCTGCTTTCAACCACTAGTCTTCGCAGGCTTAAACGAGTGAAGGGGGGCTTTGTCCTTCTCAGGAGCCTACAAGTTACGAGCCATGAAAATCGAATGTCAAAGAGAGAGAAACGCAATGAAGAAAAGATATAGAAAGTCTGATGATGTTGACTGGAATATCTGCAGCAACTCAGAGTTTCCAGATCTGCTAAACACAATCTTGGGAAAAACCATACGATTTCAAAGGTTTATCTGTCTCTGACCGAGCAAGATCTATGCATCCACGGACAGAATTTCATGAGATAGCAAGATAAAGGAACGTCAAAATCACCTTAAAACCACCATGATTCTGGGGGGACTAAAGGATTCTCACTTCTTATATTGCCAACATCAGTTACATCGAATTAAGAATTCCCTTTGTAGGACCGGAACATGTAATCTTCGGTAACCTGAAAGATTAATTAAGAAAGAAAAAAAAAAATCAGTCTCAAGGAACAATTTCTGGAGCCAATGTAATAAGTCTCAAAAACTCAACCACAGTCAGGCTCAGATATAACAATTGATAATGAAACAGTGGATGCATCTATCTCAATTTGAACTTCTTCTGAATGCCTAGAGTCCCAACTACCACACCACTACTATACAACTAATACTAAGGGAATAGCTGGGTGACAAGACTGGACTCTCTTCCATATCGATTATCAAAGAAAGTAGGAAAATCAAAGAGAAATAAGTACACAAATATTCTATTATAATTGACAGGGCCTTCTTTTATATCTCTGGAAACGGTTGCAATCCCCAAATGTTTCCTAAAACCATGTGCTGTTAAGGACGTCGTGCTAAAATTGTCTACCATTAGTATTCTGACTAAGAAGATAAAGCTAACAATGTTAGAGGCAATGCAGGAAGTTAGGGAATTTTTACCTACCATACATAAAATTGTCAAGGAAGTCCATCATGAATGTCCCCAAATCTTTAACTCCAATCTGCCATTTTCATTTCTAGTTTATCATGAGGGCCATATCCAATGAGTTTGAAATCAGCTGCTAGAAAAGAGTCTATATCCTTCCTCTCTGGGTTTATCTTTAAAATCTGTACATGTGAACAAGAGTATTAGCGAGTACAGCAGAAGAGAAGGGACCATCCTGCAATTTTACTGCAGATTACTCACAGGAAAAGGCTTGACGTGCTTTCTGAAGTTGTTCCTGCATAGGTGTAATAGACATGAGCATCCCCAATAACATGGACAAAATCACCGGGAAAAAGATCTGCAGAAGAAAAACTTGAAATAAGTACTAGTTCCCATGTTTATATCCTCCTATCAATAGGATACTTTTCACCCTCTAATTTGGGAAATCACAGGTAGTAATCATCTAGTAACCACTAGAGTAAACTATTATAGCAGTAATCCTCGTAATGCATTTTTTATAGAATCATAAATCCTTTCCAACCAGTATTCTATAAGAAGTATAAGAAAGGCATCTGTGAGTCACTTTTCCCCTCACGACAGCAATTACAGTATTCAAACTCTGTTAATATACTAGCCAATAGCCATTACCAACGATAAGGAGAAGTAACATACCACAAATATTGGGATGTTTTTTTTCTAAAGCAAACATACATACCACAAACACGAGCAATCATGCATGTAAGGAGAGCGTAAGAAGCAATGTTGAATGGCACTATCAATGCCATGTCAGCAGAACGCTGATACATTTGAGATGATAACTCCCCATTTACAACATAAAACGGCGAAGCTAAAATTAGGTTAACCAAAGAAAGATAGAAAAGAAAACAGAGAGAATTTTGGGAAAATGAAGCCAAACATATCTAAACTGCGCAAACATGTGGTAGGGTGGAAGTGCCATCAGTTTTAATTCAGAAGGATTCCCAGCAGAGAGTATAATTCAAGAATCGTCTGGATTATTCTTGATCTTGTAAATAACATCCAACAACCGATCAAATCCTTGGCCAGTAGGTCAGCGTGTAGATTACTGTACCTGTGACATACGACACATATAATGTCATTAAACATATATTGCCACAACGTATAAAAACTGATCGACTAAATTAAGGCAAACCAACCTAGCACCAAATGCCGCCACTGAAAGCCATAAGCTACCGACCAAAAAAAAGCCATAAGCTGGTCCTAAGTCACCTTCTTCTCGATCTTTCAGACCAAGTGTAAAATGGACAGGACAAATGTCATCAAGGTAAAGAAAAAAATAACCATTACATATTTGGTTCTCATGAATTGGATGCGAAATGGTCAAGGTAGTCTCTAGATGCATTGACGTCCCATATATGAATGCCTTTTCCCTGAAGAATCTGTTGGAAAATGGGCATTCTCACACTAGTCTTACCAAGTCATCCCAACATCAGACAGTCAAATGAGAGTTTCTCAAAAGCAAAAGGATACAACCAGGATAGCTTCCAAGGGATACATGTTGGAAACCAATTACATGTACCAATTGAGAGCAAAGGCAATTAAGCCCATATGGGAGTTATCACATCAATCCACTTTCCATATAAGTGTCACTTAAGATCCTGGAATTGCAACTTCAGCAACAGTTTGTATTCACTTCAAGTATTACAATTTCCCAAACTGAACTTCATGGAGTCATCACTCCATTAAAACATACATCAAGGGCCTATTCATCAATAAAAGGAAGAGTAACCTACATGCCTGGTTCAAGCATCATTGCCTCTCAAAATAGATATTTCATATTTTCAAGCTTAACTTCCTTCTTAGGTGATATTTTTTAGCGAAATTATAGACATGAGTACAGTTCCATCTTGCAGGTCCAAATGATACATTTAACGTTCCTCAAGCAATGATTCTTCTTTGTCACTAACAAGCTATTGTTCTATCGGACATAACATAAAGTCTCTGTATGTCCTGGCAAATATGTCAATCAGTTTTTATAGTCTGCTAGGTCAAGATTTCTACAGGTTGTCTTCATGATCTAATTTTGGGAGGAGACATGCTTGCCTCAAATCTAAACTGAGAGCACGATGCGCACTTTATAAGCATGGTTTCTGATAGATATCTTTCTGCAAGATACATGGCAAGATATATTAACTGCGTTTGACCAAAAAGTGTGATGGAAGCTGAAATATAGGTGGTTTTTATTTAATGGTTCTACTGGTAATTACTTCACATCAAAACTAAGCAACAGTAAAACGTTGTAAAAACTCATAATATTGAAATGTTTCCAAATTTTCCCAGCAAATTAGTAATGCTTTGCTAGAGCTTAAAAATGAGTAGGATATCAAGCAAAACACATGACTAAGCGAAATAAGGGTCCGTTCGTTTCGCGGAAAATAGGCCATTTCCGGAAAATATTTTCCTAGAAGTCATTTTCCAGGAAAATGACAATATTTTCTAGTGTTCGGCTAAAACCTGAAAATGTTTCGGAAAATATTTTCCGGTGTTCGGTAAGGAAAATATTTTCCGCTCACTAGATTGGCGAGCGCAAGCGTCAAGCTCGAGATTCGCCAGATCGACGAGCGATCCACGACAATTCACCTAGTGATGGCCGACGACTAGTCAAGAAAGAAGAAGATGGGAAACAAAGAAAAGAAAAAGAAAAAAAGAAAAGAAAAGAAAAAGAAAAAAGAAAAAGAAATAGAAAATTAAAAATAATTTGAATAAAAAAAGAAAAATACAATTTAAAAATAATTCGAATAAAAAAGAAAAGAAGAAGAAGAAGAAATGTGAGGATGAAGTGAGGATTTGTAGATGTGTGAAATAAGAGGGATCAAGTGAGGAAAATGTTTTCCACTTTTCAAAAGTGGAAAACATTTTCCCAAAATTTAGAAGACTTTTTCCTTCCATGGAAAACATTTTCCCTTAGGAATTCATTTTCCGTGAAACGAACGCCTGGAAAATCTGAAAACATTTTCCTGGAAAACATTTTCCACGAAACGAACGGAGCCTAAGTAGTAGAATGCAATTGCTTTAGTGGTCAGCCCTAGACAGCGCTTCCAATTGATTAACCAAGGGGGCAAGGAGGTACTAAAACCGCAGCCATAGTCGTTGGCCCTTTCTCGGCAATGGTGGGGCGGCGGCGAGGGCTGTGGAGGCCCTTGCAGATTTGCTGCCTTTTTTTTTTTTTTTTTTTTTTTTCAATTTAGTTTTTTAATTTAATTTATATTAAAAATCAAATTTGGGGGCAAATCGACGTCGTCTTGGAACAAGGATTGCTGAGTGGACATTCCGACAAGCCACGCATATCGGCTTTATTAATAAAATAACATAGTGTCGAATGGAGTTGGCACTTAAGTGTCCAATTTTCAAAAGAGTGATATTTAAATCATTTAAGTAACACCTTTTTTAAAAAAAAATAAAAAAAAAATTATTGAACGGGGTGCAAGAGAAAATATTATTATTTTCTTGAAAAATGACTTTTGGGAAAATATTTTCTTAAAAAGTCATATTTTCTGCGAAATGAATTGCGCCTTAATGAAACGTTAATTTGCTTAGGCTCTAACATTTGTTTCACTAATTTCAGACCATTCCACCATTTTCGTAATTTGTCTAGTTTACAGCTAGTAAATTAAGATAATATAAAATTCATTTATTGAAAATTCTTATGAAAACTAATGAAGTTTTTATCTTGTTGAGCAAAAGACAATTTGATTGGAAAATTAATCTTACAATATATAACAGCAGAAAAAAGACAAAAACAAAAGTAAAAATCGAAAAACCGAACTGAATCGAATTGGGATTTCAATTCAGTTTAGTTTTGGTTTGGATCGAATTTCAATTTGGTTCAATAAATTTCCTTATTGGTTCAAATCGAACCGAACTGAACCACTTACACCCCTACTTAAATATACATTTTGGAAGTTTTGGCACTTGTGTGTCCAACCATGTTAAGTTTGACACTTGGGTGTTCTTCCCTTCTCCAATCAAAGCAACCCTAACACATGATAATGACATAGTAAATATGAGTTTCGAAAGAAGCAATTTCCAAGCATAGCTGCTATATCTTTTATGGGTAAGGCCATGAATGGATTTCTTGCTTACTAGTTCAGGAAAAGAGGACCATATGTTGTTGAGAAAGTATAGGGTGCTCTTCTCGTCAATGTTCGGTGGAAATTTGCTGATGTGGTAATATGCCATGTAAGATGTCAGGTGATGGTACAACGTTAGCAATTTCCGACAAAATTAACTAGAATGACTATATTGAAATTTCACTAAAAATTCATAAATAAATTAGTAAAAATAAAAAAATTCAAGATCACATTGGAACCAATATAGAAGATTTATGATTGATTGGATAGTTTCATGTCACGTAGGCCATATTCCAATCCGTTAATGATCACTGCATATCGAAATGGGGCCCACTTTCTCAATATTTAAAATTACAATATATGGTCCACTTTCATAGCATATTGATTTGAGCGGCTTTGAAGCAGGAGTCATCGTTAGTCCACGTTTGTATGTAGAGAGTTGGAAAAAGAGAGAAGCTAACCATTGAATACGGAGCGCCGACGTGTTGCAGACGTAAGCGCCGGGCCCACTTATGACGTAAGCTGTCACGCCTCGACAGTAGAAACCGCTAGTCAATGACTGAACGGAAGAGTTGGAAAGAGAGAAGTTAACGACTGAAGAAAGACAAAAGGGTCAAAAAGCGCTGTCCGGCCCACGTGGGGCCTGTCTGGCTTTTCTTGTCGCTAGTAGAGTGGAGGCACCGCCAAAATTGGCAGCTCCTTTGGACTTTATTGTATGAGTCTCGTACTTCAGACAAATACGGACACAACTGTATTCATTCTATACTAATCGAGATTGGATGTGTCCGAAATCATGGAGCTCGTCGTTGTAGCCCACCTAAAAGTTAGCAAGTTAGTGAATCTCTCGCACGCTCATTCTACAAGAAGGAAAAGGCACGTCGAGGGCTTATTTAGGTTATTTTTTACTGTCATTGATATAAATTTTGCAACTCACCCACTTTTAACGTTTTCCAAATCCAAATGTTATTTTCACAATATTATATTGACACTTGAATCTATGCATAATCATTTTATAAATTTTTAGAGTTTGAACAACAGATAAAGGGCATCATAAGTTAATCAAAGATTTCACATTGTTATAAAGATCCTAAGTTTACACAGTAAATACAATAAAACAATTACATTCCCCTTTTCAATATTAAAAATGCAATAATTAATGGAGATATGTTTTTGAAAGGACCCTCTCTTAACTTTTGGTGAAGCAAATAGACAACAATTTTATGATCAATAACAAGGTATTTTACATATGAAACAAAAAGGGATGGGAAACTTTACTTCTAATATCTTTTGATCTCTCTTCTAGAATCTGTGTGGAGTCTGGGGACCACTGGATATTGGCAATTCATCCACGCTTCTGAATTAGTATAGACTGTCAGATGCACTTGTGAATACATACACAAAGGCTTTCCCTTTTGGATTCTTTCCTATTTAATTTTTGGATAAGCAGCTTAAAAATTTTTACCAGGCAGAAAACCACCGCATAACATCCTACACGGACATAAGTAGTTACTGGTTGTCATTTTCAATGATGCAAAAGGACGAGTACCATGATTGGAAGACAGATGTATCAACCATGGGCAAAAAAGTGTCAGATTCAACTGGTGTCTCAACTTCTGTTATGTGGGTAGCATCACTTCCAGGAGCATTCCCTGCACCAAAAGAGAAAAGTTACTAAGGTGCAAAGAGAAAAACCCATATGGAATTTAGTTATGAACAAATGTTCAAAAAAATCTGGCACCGTCAATGACAAAAACTTAAAATGAATCACTGTCATGTAACATGTGGATTTGAGAGAATCTATGTTCTCGATTAATGGATCTCCTATATGAACATTAAAGATGTTGCTTTCGAGCCTTCTTTATGTGATATGCCTTGAGGACGGTCTCTTGAACAAGTATCTCTAAACCTATTCCTTGGGATCAAAAGCCTAGAGGGGTCGGTCGCGACACACCTTTGTCATCCTTCATTGCCAACAAGGTGGTTTTGAAGCCACCATGTTCATCTCCTAGCCCTTAATGAAGTCATCGGCACACTCACTTTGAATCTCCGATTGGGGTGCCTACCGAGAATCACTCAGTTTCGACCTCGTTAATTTTGAATTTGTGTTTTAATTTTTGTTTTGCATCAAGAGTTTGCTCCCTAATTTCTAGGCTTCTTAGCCGTTTCCCTCCGAAGAGCTGAACAAATTGGCCTCAAAGAAGATCGTCTCTATAATGGTGCTCAGCAAAACCGAGTGCAAGCCCACCACCACCCATGACGGTGCTCGCCTTCACCCAGATCTAAGCGAGTGCTGCCTCCTATCTCTCCCATCCTTATATTAATTCTTACCCATTCTTATTTTTTTAATATTTCTAAGTTTCAGTTTCCCTTTATTTTTTACAATTTTCACTGATGTGGCATGATGATAGGGACGCCACATCAACAAACAGAGGTCCCATGGCTGAGTCGAATTGCCACGTTTGACCAAATTAGCTTAAAAGACTGCATTGGTTACATAGAAAGAGAACAAGGACCAAATTGGCCAAAATAAAAATTCAAGGACAAAATTCAACATCAAAGAAAAATGCAGATGATAATCATGACTTTTTCGCAAATTTTTATAAGTGAAAAACAATTACGTTTGACCCTTTTTTAGCCAAAGTAATTATGAGCATTCAGATCCTTGAAATTTTGCGAGTAGTCGGGCGAGCTTGCCAAGGAATCCATACCAGGGATACTTCTCTCAGAATCAACTACCTTGCCAAGCAATACATAAAAGTGATGACAGGCCTTTTAAATTTTTAATTTTTGTTATCCAATTTAACTCATAATTTTAGTTGTCAAATCCTTTGCATTCTATACCAAAGATAATGTCTATTATTGTCATGATTAACATGATTCAAATATTTTGTTAATCGCACATGATGAGTGTATGACATCCCATTCAGCAAAACCTATTTTCTTTACTACATAGGCAATAAGAACAATCCACCATTTGCAAATACCTTATAAGAATTATCCCCATCAGGAGCAGCACATTTCTACTTGCCAACTCATCAGCTGTTCGTACAATTTATGCACAATAGTCGCTGGTGAGCATTGGAGCATTTCAAGATGCTAAAATCTGTTTTGCGTAGGCAGTAGCAAGCACTCACGAAAGAGTAATACCAGCAGGCAAAAGAATTGGACAAACACCAAATATTAGCTTATCAAAAATTTAATAATCCACTTCAAAAAAACCTCAAAGAACACTAATCTGTCTCATAAATTCTAGTATGCAACATGTTATCCCAGAGATAAGAAAACAGTTGTCTACCAATGCAGGATATAAAACAACCATTGCAATATAGCTGAAAATGCAAACGGGGCCTAAGACACTAACTTATTTGTCACCCCGATGTAGATCTGCTGGCTTGCATGAGCAGAGACCATCCTAATCAAACCTCCAGCCATTAGTTCTCTTATTGCCTTCCGAGCAAGTGATCCACTAACCTACACCAGATGAAGTTTATAAATAACAAAGAGATGACTAATTAGTAGAAAGAGGAGCTCAGACAGCAAGATCCTCTCACTGATGAGAACACGAATATGTTAGCTATAGCACATTGAAGTATCTAATTGTTCTACGCAAACACTGGCCATGAAAAACCGAATGCAATACAACCACCAGACCACATGTCAAGTCAAGGCAGGTAAGTTAAATGTTGTCATCTTAACTCAATCACACGTAAGCAACACAACAAATCATTTATATATGCAGAAAAGGCTGATTCCATGAGAGTTTTGGGTTCTAAATTACCAAAATCCGATGCTAAGGATGGCGAATACTAACCACTTTGAAAATGAGACAGCTTTGAGGATCCAGAAGAGATTGGTTCATAGTATAAATCTCTAAAAGTGAATTACATTCTCCAAAAACGGCTGACTCATCCATATTAGCAGAAATATGTCCTGCCACCACAAAATTTGCCGATGAAGAATGTGCACTTTTAAGACCGAGAAAAATAACAATTTGTTCCACAGGAAGTGAGCTGACGGAGAGTTCTAATTTTATCATTATTTGCCTATGGGAACAAACTTTCCACGGTCAGATCCTCCTAACTTAATAGACCTAAAGAAACCGTGCCAATGAATTTTATTGGGTGGAACTCTACTTGAGAACTCCACCATATATAAAACTAACAAGTTAATAAAACTAACAAGTTAAGGCATTTGTCAGAATTAACAGAGCAAGTCCCTGCTGAAAGCATCCTACCAGTTACATACATGTAAATAATTCACCTAAGTGCATCAATAAAAGGTTACATCAAAACATGTCCAGAAAGGTTCAAGCGTGATGGCAATTACCATCTCATTATATAAGAAATAACTAGATGACGGATCATGTAAGCAGAAAAGGAGAAAGAGTAGATGCCTAAACCAAGACATAGACAATTAGAGATACTGATAAGATTAACATAAAGGCATACCCTTAGGCAATCGGAGAGGATGGACGGGGTGATGAGCTTATACATGGGCGCCTTGGACAGAAGCTTGTCATAAGTTGCCTGGTCAAACAGCACCATGTTGTTTCCTTTGCTCCATTTCTGCTCACCATCACACAATCTAATCCATCACAGCCCAAGTAAGCCCGACATAAACAAAAAATAACCGCAGCATGAACGTATAAAACATGTTCATTTTTCATCTCTCTCTCTCTCTCTCTCTCTCTCTCTCTCTCTTTCTTTCTTTCTTTCTTTTTTTGCCTAATATTTCAGAGGCCAATTGCTCAAACACTTGACAGCAAAATCAATCAGTAACTACCCAGGAAGAAAAAGAACAAAGATGGATGCCCAACACACTCTTCGACAGCTCAACTTAAGAGCCCAGTCCAATTACCTCATAAACCGTACATGCACTGGAAAAAATTATAAACTTACAAGGCCATCATAACCCAACATGAAATATCTGCTATCCTCACTTCATTTTGCGTAACATCATTGAAAATATTTGCACTAACTACAAAGGAACCCCCAGTTGTCCCTACACTTTCAATAGCTCAACATGAGAGAGAGAGAGAGAGAGAGAGAGAGAGTCATGCCTTCTTCTGCTTTCTAACACAAGACTCCGCAGACTTAAACAAGTGAGGCAGGGCTTTGTCCTTATTAGCAGCTATGAGTTATGAGCCATGAAAATCGAATGTCAAAGAGAGAGAAACGCAATGAAGAAGACATATAGAGTCTGATGATGATGACTAGAACACATGACTCAGGGTTTCCCGATTGCTGAACACAATCTTGGGAAAAACCATATGATTTCAAGGGTTTATCTGTCTCCGACCGAGCAAGAGCTATGCATCCACAGAAAGAATTTCATGAGATAGCAAGATAAAGGAGCATCCTCAATCACCTTAGAACCATCGTGATTCTGGGAGGCTGAAGGATTCTTACTTCCTGAATTGCAAAGCATTAGGTACATCCAATTAAGAATTCCCCACGTAGGACAGAATCATGTAACCTGAAAGAAAATTAAGAAAGAGGGAAAAAAATCAGTCTCAAGGAACAATTTCTACAGCCAATATAACAAGTCTCAAAAACTCAACCACAGTCAGGCTCAGGTATAATAATTGATAATGAAACAGAGCACGCATCTATCTCGATCTTGAGAGAGAGAGAGAGAGAGAGAGAGAGAGAGAGAGAGAGAGAATCATGCCTTCTTCTTCTGCTTTCTACCACAAGACTTGACAGGCTTAAACAAGTGAGGCGGGGCTTTGTCCTTAGTAGGAGCCTATGAGTTATGAGAAATGAAAATCGAATGTCAGAGAAATGCAACGAAGAAGACATATAGAGAGTCTGATGACGATGACTGGAATATGTACAGCAACTCAGAGTTCCCAGACCTGCTAAACACGATGATGGAAAAAAACCATACGATTTCAAAGGTTTATCTGTCTCTGAGCAAGCAAGAGCTATGCATCTACAGAGAATTTCACGAGATAGCAAGATGAAGGAACGTCAAAATCACCTTAGAACCACCATGATTCTGGGGGGACTAAAGGATTGTCACTTCCTAAATTGTCGACATTCAGTACATCCAATTAAGAATTCCCTCTGTAGGACAGGAACATGTAATGTTCGCGAACCCGAAAGAAAAATTAAGAAAGAAAGATAATCAGTCTCAACGAACAATTTCTGCAGCCAATGTGATACGTCTCAAAAACCCAACCACAGTCAGCTCAGGTATAACAATTGATGACGGAACAGCGGCCGCATCTGTCTCAATCTTGAACTTCTTCTGAATGCCTAGAGTCCCAACTACCACACCATTACTGTACAACTAATATTAAGGAATAGCTGGGCGGCAAGGCTGGACTCAATTACTAAACTAAAGATAGTAGGAAAATCAACGAGAAATAAGTACACAGATATTCTATTATAATTGACAGGGCCTTCTTTAATATCACCGGAAACGTTGCAATCCCCAAATGGTTCCTAAAACCATGTGCTGTTAAGGACATCATGCTAAAATTGTCTACCATTAGTATTCTGACTAAGAAGATAAAGCTAACAATGTTAGAGGCAATGCAGGAAATTAGGGAATTCATACCTACCATATATAAAATTGTCAAGGAAGTCCATCATGAATGTCACCAGATCTTTAACTCTGATCTGCCATTTTCATTTATAGTTTATCATGAGGGTCATATCCAATGAGTTTGAAATCAGCTGCTAGAAAAGAGGCTATATCCTTCCTCTCTGGGTTTATCTTTAAATTCTGTACATGTGAACAAGAGTGTTAGCAAGTACGACAGAAGACAAGCTGAGTCAGAACAACGAAATGAAAGAGAAGGGACCATCCTGCAATTTTACTGCAGATTACTCACAGGAAAGGGCTCGACGTGCTTTCTGAAGGTGTTCCTGCACAGGTTTAACATGGGTACAATAAACATGAGCATCCCCAATACCATGGACAAAATCACCGGGAGAAAGATCTGCCGAAGAAAAACTTGAAATAAGCACTTGTTCCCATGTTTATATCCTCCAATCAATAGGATACTTTTCGCCCCTTAGGCTGGGGAATCAAAAGTTAGTAATCATCTAGCAACCACTAGAGTGTAAACTATTATAGCAGTAATCCTTGTGATGCATTTTTTATAGAAGCATTAATCCTTTCCGACCAGTATTCTATAAGAAACATAGAAAGGCATCTGTGAGTCACTTTTCTCCTCACAACAGCAATTACAGTATTCCAAAACTCTCTTAATTTATACTAGTCAATAGCCATTACAAACGATAAGGAGAAGTAACATACCACAAATATTGGGACGTTTTTTTCTAAAGCATATATACATACCACAAACATGAGCAATCGTGCATGTAAGGAGAGCATAAGAAGCGATGCTGAATGGCACCACCAATCCCATGTCAGCAGAACACCAATACATTTGAGACGACAACTTCCCATTTGGAACAAAAAACGGCAAAAGTAAAATTAGGTTAACCAAAGAAAGAAAGGAAAGAAAACAGAGAGAATTTTGGGAAAATGAAGCAAAACATATCTAAACCGTGCAAACATGTGCCAAGGTGGAAGTGCCAGAATCAGAAGGATTCCAAGCAGTGAGCATAATTAAACAATCGTCTGGATTATTCTTGATCTTGTAAATAACATCCAACAACTGATCAAATCCTTGGCCAGTAGGTCAATGTGCACGTTACTGTTCCTGTGACATACGACATATGTAATGTCATTAAACATACATTGCTGCAACAAATAAAAACTGATCAACTAAATTAAGGCAAACCAACCTAGCACCAAATGCCGCCACTGAAAGCCATAAGCTGGTCCTAAGTCACCTTCTTCTTGATCTTTCAGACCAAGTCTAAAATACACAGGACATATGTCATCAAGGTAAAGAAAAAAATAACCATTACCAATACATATTTGGTCCTCATGAATCGGATGCGAAATGGTCAAGGTAGTCCCTAGATGCATTGATATCCCGTATATGAATGCCTTTTCCCTGAAGAATCTGTTGGAAAATGGGCATTCTCAAACTAGTCTCATACCAACATTGGACAGTCAAAAGAGAGTTTCTTAAAGGCAAAAGGATATAACCAGGACACCTTCCAAGGGATACATGTGCAAAAAACCAATTACATGTCCCAATTAAGAGCAAAGGCAATTGAGCCCATATGGGAGTTATCAGATCAATCCACTTTTCATATAAGTGTCACTTTAGATCCCTGAATTGCAACTTCAGCAACAGTTTGTATTTGCTTCAAGTATTGCGATTTCCCAAACTCAACTTCATGGAGTCATCACTCCTTTAAAACATACATCCAGGGCCTATTCATCAATTAAAGGAAGAATAATCTTACATGCTTGGTTGAACCATCATTGCCTCTCAAAATAGATATTTCATATTTTCGAGTTAAACTTCCTTCTTAGGTGATATTTTTTAGCAAATTATAAACATGAGTGCAGTTCCATCTTGCAGGTCCAAATGATACATTTAACGTTCCTCAACCAATGATTCTTACTTGTCACTTCGAAACATAAAGTCTATGTATGTCCTGGCAAATATGTCAATCGGTTTTTATAGTCAGCTAGGTTAAGATTTCCACAGGTTGTCTTCATGATCTAATTATGGCAGCCTCCAGAGAAGTTTTCCATCCTTGCCTATACACTCAAGTTGCAGCAACAAGTTAAAAGTCCTTTGGGGATCAGATGGAGTCCCATTACCTTTGCCGTTTAGTGAGGATCACTGAGACTTCGCCGGCCATTACAGAACTCAAAGGCCGAAAACTACCAAAAGATAGCAGCTCGAAATGAAGGCTGCACAACCAACTTCTTTGGAAGCGTGGCAGAACCTGAAAATTGTTCAGAAAGAAGATAGATGCCATTAGATTAAAATTGCACACATATACGAAACCAGCAGAGGAGTTACCTTTAAAATCTAAAAAGAACAGTCGAAAGCCTGAAAAATGGTACGTTATAGTGGCAACAATGGGATCCCTGAAATCCGTGACGGCAGCAGCTGAAAATTATGCCCACAGATCATCATCTCAGAAAAAAAGTGGTCCGCATCTATGAATAAAACGAATCAACCAGGCTGTACATATCATCAAACAAAGAAAGCCTCCTTACTAAGCTGGATTTCTCCCAAATCACTTGCACTTAACTCAACACAGTGGAGGAAAACTCCAAATCGCAGTGCCTCTCTTTTGGCATCACATTAAGGCCTAATTATGCGAGGGGAAGATTAATCTCTCAACTTTCAGGCAAAAGCATTTGAATTGAATGATCCTCAAAACTGTTTCTCAGCCCCTTCAGCAAGAACAAAATTTTTAGAGAGCAGAATGCAGCGCAACAGAGAAAGGAAAAACATCAGAAAATAGTCTTCTCCAATCTTTTTGGATGATCACAAATTCACAATCCATTATTGCTCAAAACAAATTGAAGGACACTTGAACCCCAGCAAGCCAACTTCAGTATCTGAGGAACTCACAAATGAATCGAGGAACTCTCACAGATCTTCCCCCTTTCGGAGCGTCATTCGTCGGGTTGCAATAGACAAGACGCTTGGATATAAATTAAACATGAAAGACAGGAAAGTCCCGCAGTGAAAAGGGACTACATTAACAATGAACAGGGCATATTAATAGTAGTACGAGGAAATCCAAACACCGCTTATTTATTCTTAACCAATTACAAACTGACACGTAGGGAAATATCAGATAAATGAATTTAAAATCCCCAAATCCACGTGGATTTCATCTCTCTTCCTCTCCTTCCATCTGTACCCACGAGCCCAACCCTCGGGCCTCCTCCTTCCGCCATCGCCACCGGCAGCCGCATCTCCAGCTCGGCCGTCGCCTCCACCCGGTGCCCCACTTCCAGATCTCGCGACGAGAGAAGCCATGGCAGCAGCTGATCTCGCCGCTCCTTCCACCACTCAACAGAGAATCCATGGACCGAAAGTGTGCGTGCCATCTCTGCTGCTCAACAGCTTCGAGTCCGAGTTGTGCAGGTGCGGGTAGAGTTTGGAATTAGTGGAGGAGGAGGAGGAACTTTCTCGGGAAAACGAGGCGGGGAAAAATCTCGGGAAGCCAGCTCGGGACGCAGCGAGTGTTTGTGCGGGCGGTTATATATATATATATATATATGCACGCAAAAGCAGCTACGTCCAATGAGAACTCTCGCCTCCACGCGGTGCTCTCTGCCAAAAATCAGGATGAAAAAGCACGGACAGAACATCATGTAGAGCATCATGTAGTCTTCCGAGCTGAACTGAGCCTCAGTTCAGCTCGGAAGACTACATGATGCTCTACACGTGAGCCTCAGTTCGGCTCGGAAGACTACATGATGCTCTACATGATGTTCTGTCCAGGCTACCTGAGCCTCAGTTCAGCTCGGAAGACTACATGATGGAGCCTTGGAGGGAAGTGGGGAGAGGGAGGATGGAGGGGGTTCTCCTTATATGGTGGAGCCTTGGAGGGAAGTGGTGGTGGTGGCAGCGGTCGAGATGGTGGTGGAGGGAGTGGGGGAGGAGGAGGAGGAGGAGGAGAGGAGGGCGGTGGTGGGTAGGGGTCTTCGTCGGGATGCATGAGCTGTCTTCTACTCAGTAATGCTCTCTGCTCACTTCTACAACTTTGTAGCACTGAACTCTAGGGACAGTATCGGTACGCAACTATTCATTTATCAATTTTGCCCTTTTCCTCGCCAGGGAATATGGGAAAACATTTCATATATTATGAATTTATGACTCAAACGACGACTGTAATACGTCATCCACTCGGAAGGCACTCGCTGCCCCTCGCGGTCCGCTGCTATCGCCTATTGCCTGCTTGGAAGACAGAAATTTTACGTTGAATGGAAATTTTATATTGTCGTCAAATATGTATTTTTCTTAAAAACTTATCCAAAAAATAAAAATAGAAAAATCTATTTCTGATTAGAACTTGATTTTTGAAATAAAATGATTATCATTTGTGCATCAAAATTTTGTGGTACCCGACAAAAATATAAGTTTCTTGAAGTACAAATCGAATCCACAACCCTCAAATTCTAAATCGAAAGCATTGAAAGGTCCTTCATACTGAATCAATTCCAGAATTTCATGCACCATAATTTATGATGCAATCAAAACCGTTTGAGGGGTCCCTTTTTCCATGTATATAAAAGTAAAATAGTAATTTATTTTTTCTTGCCAAAATTCAAAATATTACTCAAATTTCAGCTTGCCTAATTAATTATATTTTTGGAAATGCAAAGTATTCCATGTGAAGTAAATAAGTTCCTTACAATACGTGCCTTTTCAATGTTTTATAACCTCTTGAAAAGTGTAATACTCACTTTAGTTTGTTAACAACCCCCTTAAAAATATGTTTGAAGGTAGCCACCCGCTAGATTTTGACCAAACAAAAACGAAAAACAAAAGTCAATTCAGATAAACCCTCGATTTGTTCGAAATTCATATTGGGTTTCACACGAAACTCTTGTAATCATCTATTGCAAGAAACTCTACCTAAATAGACTCGGGTTTAAACAAGTGTCGCCCCCCAAAAATAAGATTGCTCACGATCCTTCCTGATTTAAACGCGAAATATCGCAACATGTAAATTTCAGAAAGCATCATATATTCTGACATCTTGCACTTAGATTCCAAACATTCCTTCATTGTTTCATTCGCCTAAGGGTAAAAAATTCCATCAATGCTCCGATCATCGACCACTAGACGCCGTTTTCGCAAGAGATCGACTTTTAAGACACGACATCGGGCCTGCGGAAACGCGTAATACGTTCTCGACCCCTCATCCTTTCTCTGTACCTCACGAGCGAAAACCCATGTGCACAATCGAAAAGGATTAAACGATTGACAACGACAAAGCTCGGTCCCTTACCAACCCTACAGTGTCCTCGCTCGCCTACGGAAAGTCCTAATTGTCCGTTGACCGGATTAAATAAATAATTTTGCCCATTACCCAAGGGAGATTTTCGTCCTCTGGCGTCACCCCCCGGGATTCTCAATATATAGAAATGTGTATTTTAACTAGTGTACAAGATTAAGTTATATTATCTAATTCGTTATTAAAATGTGTATTTTATTTATTTATTTATTTATTTAAAAGCCATTTTTTCGGCGTATAGAAACGATGACTCATTAAAATTCACCTTCCACGAAGCGAGCAGGCCAGTACCGCCCTACGCTAGCAGAAGTCATCGTTTCTATACGCCGAAAAAATGGACGCTTTATTATAAATGTGCTTTTTGGAAATAAATAAATAAAACATATAGAGAGCAGCACTTGGTTGGCTCAAAAAAGAAAAGGGTAATAAAGAGAGAGAGAGAGAGAGAGAGAGAGAGAGAGGGATTTGTCAATGGAACGTAGAAGAGGGTTTCATTTGCCTTGAAGAACCGCAATGCACCACCTCTCTCTTGGATTATAAAGAAGCGAACATGAACTGAGGCTCAGGTAGCCTGGACAGAACATCATGTAGAGCATCATGTAGTCTTCCGAGCCGAACTGAGGCTCACGTGTAGAGCATCATGTAGTCTTCCGAGTTGAACTGAGGCTCGGGTAGCCCTTCGAGGATATTCTTGAGCTTCATTATGCCCTTGCTCTAAATCAATCGTGTTCCTCTCGTTCGCCGTCATATCTACAGGACGGGATAGGTGCATTGATACAGGACGGGATAGGCGCATTAGCTCAAGAATATCCTCGAAGGGCTACCTGAGCCTCAGTTCAGCTCGGAAGACTACATGATGCTCTACATGATGTTCTGTCCGTGCTTTTTCATCCTGATTTTTGGCAGAGAGCACCGCGTGGAGGCGAGAGTTCTCATTGGACGTAGCTGCTTCTGCGTGCATATCTATATATATATAACCGCCCGCACAAACACTCGCTGCGTCCCGAGCTGGCTTCCCGAGATTTTTCCCCGCCTCGTTTTCCCGAGAAAGTTCCTCCTCCTCCTCCTCCTCCACTAATTTCAAACTCTACCCGCACCTGTACAACTCGGACTCGAAGCTGTTGAGCAGCAGAGATGGCACGTACACTTTCGGTCCATGGATTCTCTGTTGAGTGGTGGAAGGAGCGGCGAGATCAGCTGCTGCCATGGCTTCTCTCGTCGCGAGATCTCGAAGTGGGGCACCGGGTGGAGGCGACGGCCGAGCTGGAGAGATGCGGCTGCCGGTGGCGATGGCGGAAGGAGGAGGCCCGAGGGTTGGGCTCGTGGGTACAGATGGAAGGAGAGGAAGAGAGATGAAATCCACGTGGATTTGGGGATTTTAAATTCATTTCTCTAATATTTCCCTACGTGTCAGTTTGTAATTGGTTAAGAATAAATAAGCGGTGTTTGGATTTCCTCGTACTACTATTAATATGCCCTGTTCATTGTTAATGTAGTCCCTTTTCACTGCGGGACTTTCCTGTCTTTCATATTTAATTCATATCCAAGCGTCTTGTCTATTGCAACCCGACGAATGACGCTCCGAAAGGGGGAAGATCTGTGAGAGTTCCTCGATTCATTTGTGAGTTCCTCAGATACTGAAGTTGGCTTGCTGGGGTTCAAGTGTCCTTCAATTTGTTTTGAGCAATAATGGATTGTGAATTTGTGATCATCCAAAAAGATTGGAGAAGACTATTTTCTGATGTTTTTCCTTTCTCTGTTGCGCTGCATTCTGCTCTCTGAAAATGTTGTTCTTGCTGAAGGGGCTGAGAAACAGTTTTGAGGATCATTCAATTCAAATGCTTTTGCCTGAAAGTTGAGAGATTAATCTTCCCCTCGCATAATTAGGCCTTAATGTGATGCCAAAAGAGAGGCACTGCGATTTGGAGTTTTCCTCCACTGTGTTGAGTTAAGTGCAAGTGATTTGGGAGAAATCCAGCTTAGTAAGGAGGCTTTCTTTGTTTGATGATATGTACAGCCTGGTTGATTCGTTTTATTCATAGATGCGGACCACTTTTTTTCTGAGATGATGATCTGTGGGCATAATTTTCAGCTGCTGCCATCACGGATTTCAGGGATCCCATTGTTGCCACTATAACGTACCATTTTTCAGGCTTTCAACTTTTCTTTTTGGATCCTACTAGGCCGAAGAAGAAGGAGGAGGAGCCAATGGCTTTATAAACTCGTTCTTCTTCGGCCTAGTGGGATCCTCTAAGAAATGCAGCTTGGATAGTTAGAAACGTTACCATCCTGACACCTCTAAGTGTCTCTAGATTCTGAACTAAAGGTCAAAGTGATTTCCTGCTAAAAGGTTGTGCCTGAAGGGCTTGAACGGGAGAGGTTCGCCCACAACGGGAAGGCATACCTGTAGGAAACTGACTCAATCTTCCTTAGTTCTAAGCCTAGGTCTATTCATGGTATCAGAGCTTGGTTTCGTTTGTAATAAGATTCGTTCCATGCGCTTAGTAGGTGAATCCAGTGCTGAGAAGATCTATTTACATCATGACTAACCCAAAAATACTAGAAGCATATGTTTCTCTCGCCTTATCTCCATCTTCCTCAACACCTTCAGATTTTCGCGTTTCCAATGCTTCTAAGATAGACTATTTCTATAAAGTCTCTCTTAATGATGAAACCAAGGTCTCTGAAACTCAACTTCCTCTTATGAACCCTTACTTCGCTTTTGCTAAACCCACCTCATCGTTTTCTCCTATTCGCTCCATTCGACAACTCATCCGCCAAACTCCAAAGGAAGTGAAGGAATATGTCCAATCCTTTAAGTTTGATCAACATCCTATTCCTGCCACTAAAAATGAGTATTTTGTTACTCTTCAAATCCCTCTAGAGTTTTCCAGGCAATGGACTCAACATGGATATTCTCATGTCCATTATGGAGCTGTTCATCTTGCTCTTACTTTCCATGGCCGCAAAGGTTTGCCAGTCAAAGTAAGAATAACGTTATTGGATACTTGGTTCCTAGAATACCAGCATGCTTGCATTGGTACTGTTAAAAAAAAAAAAATGCTGGAACAATCTTTGTAACCTTATATCCAAACTTCAATATCGCTCTTTCAGACCCCCAATTACTTTCTTTTCTAAAAGTCCAGGTTCAGCTCATTGGAGTTCCTCAAACTGCTGACTCTATTGCAACAACACTGCATTACCAGATGGTTTATCGAGTACAGAACCATGCTCTTGACTTGAATTTCCACAATGGAAATGAAGATACTTTATTCATCTCCATGCAGAATTATCAAACATCTTGCACTCATGTTCCCAGATAGATCCTAAAGGAAAAGTTGGTCAAGCTTCTTCTAGAAACTTGGGATCACCAACTATGAAAAACTACATCAGAATAACAAGCCCTTCTAGTCTTTGGACTCTGAATTCGGAGAAAGAAGAAATGCCGATATTTAGGTAAAAAGAAAGATCGCTCAAGCCACAAAAAATCAATTTGATGCTTCATCTGCAACCAGAAAGGACATTTTGCCAAAACTTGTCCCCAAGCAAGAAAATGTCAGAATCATCTGATACAACATATAGAGATTAAAACTGGTATTTCTCTTAAAAATGATGATATTAAATCTCTATTCTCTACAGAAGAAGAACCATATGAACAAACTCTTTGTGTCATCCATTATTATCAAACTTGTGAAATTGATTCAAATTCAGACTCTGAAGACCTTTTTTACATATCTCTCACTTCTTCAGAATAAAGCACTAATATATTTTCAAGCCAAACCCATTGTCCCCATTTCCCTGTGAAAATCTTTACTTCAAAGTTTGCTAAACCCATCACTATCATTGCTCTCATAGACACTGATGCAAGTTCTTCAACCTTCAATACAAAAAGTTCTTCCTAAAGAATATTGGACTTCCTTTGTTTGATATTTCAATTTTGCCTCAGGAGATACTTTTTCCACGAATGTAAGAACCACCCCAATAACTGTCTAGTTTTTTCTCCAGTGTTCCATAACCACAAAAATCTTCGGATCCAGTCTCCCCAACAAAGATTTAATTATTGGTTGGGACATCATGACTCATATTTCTTAGCTTCGTATCATTCTTGAAAATATCTTAAGTATAAAGACCAATTCTCTGAATTCGTTCATATTAAAAAACTTTTTCCCATCCAAATGAATCTGTTAGATTCGATTATGCAAAAACTGTTATAATCATGTTTAGAATCACATTCTGAGTTCGCTCAAAAGTGTTCTTATCTTTTATGGAAAAATTCAGAATTCTTTGTTCGCCTTCCCTATAAAAAGAATAAAGACATCAATCTAATCAAGGCGAGTCATATAGGAATAAAGCCAAAGCACTTGGTCTCTACTCAAAAGGAATGCTCAGAATTGCTGTAACAAGGCCTTATTAAAATTTCAAATTCTCAATGGGCTTGTGAAACCTTTTATGTCAACAAAAGTGCCGAGAAAAATAGAGCAAAGATGCGACTAGTAATCAATTATCAGCTTCTTAACCTCTTTCTTCAAGATGACAAGTTCCCTCTACCATCCAGGAATTCTCTTTTTATCGAATTAACTAAAGCCCACATCCACTCCAAATTCGATCTCAAAGATGGATTTTGGCAATTGGGCATCCATCATGAAAACAGGCCCAAGACAGGGTTCTATATTTCGCTTCCTTTTGGCCTAAAGGTAGCACCATCTCTATTCCAGAATGCCATATATTGAATTTTCCAACCAATCCTGTCAAGTGTAGCAGTATATATCGACGATATCTTGCTCTACAGTTCTAACGAGGAATCACACTGCCAACTTCTTGAGCAGTTCGTAGAAATTGTGAAAAAACATGGAATCATACTTTCTCAAAGGAAGATGAATATCGCCCAAATGGAAATTGAATTTCTTGGTATGCACCTTAACAAAGGTACGTACTGTCCAGGGCCGCATATTGCTCAAGAACTGTTAAAGTAACCTGAGGAGAATTTCACAACAAAGCAAGTTAAGCAATTTCTTGGGATAATTAATTATCTCATAGACTTTGTTCCAAACATTGCAAAATTGCTAATTCCATTACAATCAATGCTGAAGAAAAATCTCCCACCTTGAGGAAAATCTCAAACTAAAGCAGTTGCTGAACTTAAGGATATTATGCAGACTCTTCCTCCATTACAAATCTCATCAATATGAAAGAGAATTCTCCAGACTGACAACAGTGATAAATACTGGCCAGCCATTTTGTTTGAAGAAATTGATGATAAGAGACATCTGTGTGTCTACAAGAGTGAAAAGTTTCCTCAAGTTGAAATGCATTATCATTCCACTTTTAAAGAAATCTTGGCGGTAAAAAATGGAATAAAAAAGTTCAAATTCTATCTCATCAACCATCACTTCCAGGTAGAATTAGATATGGCATCTTTTCCTCAAATGACCAAGTTTAAACATAAGCAGATTCCACATTCTCAATTACTTTGATGGGTTAAATGGTTTTCAAAATACTCTTTTGAGACCAAACACATTGCCGAAAATAATAATGTGCTTGCCGACTTTTTGTCAAAGCCAAAGGCACCAGCCAAAATCAACATATAGATTTAGACATAGCATATTTTCCTCAAATGACCAAGTTTAAACAAAGCGGATTCCACATTCTCAATTACTTTAATGGGTTGAATGGTTTTCAAAATACTCTTTTGAGACCAAACACATTGCCGAAAAGAAGAATGTGGTTGCCGACTTTTTGTCAAAGCCAAAGGCACCAGCTGAAATCAACATGTATATCATGAGGCATGCTTTCCATACTTTTTACCACAATAAAGTATAAGATTGAAAGAATACAAGATTGGCCAAACTAGCAATACCCTCAGGCTACGTTTGGTCATCCGGATTTCTAATCGAGATAAGATTGTATACGATAGGATATGAAATCCTAGGATTTTTTTATATCATGTCCATTGTTTTGTGAATCGCAGTATTAAAGTCGGATATATTCACATCATATCTTTTGTATTTTTTTTTAATATAAACGGCATATCATTGTAAATGAACATAAATGTTCATAAACGGAAATGGTGAAAATCTCTTGTAACACTATTCCTTAATTTATTTTTATTTTATTTTTCCTCTTTGTTATATTATTTTCTTTATATTTCTTTTTTCCCCTTTCATCATTCTTTTATAAAATTTTATCAAATAGTAAACTGTACTAACATACCTAAAATAAAATAAATAGCTAAAATATATAATAAATATAAATATTTAATTTATAGATTGAATGTTAATTATAAGATAGAATTAAAGTTGAATATATAAATTAAAATAAGATTAATTAAAAATAATTTTTATTTTTTATTTTTAATTTCTTAAATTAGAATTCAAATATTTTTTATATTGAAATATAATTTCTATTTTGTTAATTTAATAAGTTTGTTATTCAAGAAAAATAACTTTCTTATTATGAACATTAGAAATCCTATCTATCTTTATCCCACCTCCCCCATGGGATAATTTTATCCTGTCTATGTCCCCCTTATATTCGACTTTTATCATGTCTTGAGTGAGTACTAAACGTAGAATAAGATAAATCATATCCTATCCCAAATTTTATCCCGACTGTCAAACGCAGTGTCGGGAGATTGTCGAACAAATCTAGAATGACAGCCTCACTGAAAATCTGGAAAACCTCATATAGCAATGCCACACGAATCTATTCAGGCTCCATGGAGGCTCAATTCTTTATCGTTTTGGCTTAAATAGGGACTACCCGTTCATACATCCTCTAATTTGGAAGGAAGATGACTTCCCTGATCAACTCCGATGATTATTATGGTACTTAACCAATAAGTACTTAATAGATGTAATAGATGTTGAAATTTTGACCAGAAGATTCATTGTCAACCTCACCAGGATATTCGGACTAGGTTGAAACATCGAAAAGGAGAGTGACAAAATCTTTTAGCCTTTCTCAATTGGTTCTACCCTTCTATTCATTGGAGGCAGCTTTTGCAGCAAGAATTGAGAACTATCCAAGCAAACCCTGAAGTCCACACTATTCCATTTTTTAGACGACCATGGGCTTTTGTAAAAAATAATGGTAGTATCACCAATGCTCCACATATTATAGGAACCACATCCTATAAACCTCAGTCGCACCTTAAGGAAGCTCGGATTTACAAATCTTTTCCATGACCTGTTGGTTGCTGTGAACACTAGTACCAAGAACTCTAGAGAATTTTGTGCTAAGAAAATAAAACAATTCCTAAAGATGTATGGAACTATAATGTACCCACTGCATGTGATCATTATAGCCTTACACCAAAAGCCAATGAAGCACTCAAGTAATTTAGACAAGCTGCATCATCACAGGAGCAAGAAATGACAGACACAGATGACCCTACACAGTCTTCTCAAGACCCCTATGCACAATAAGGAGGACCTCTTTCTCAAGACTCCTATGATCAAGGACCTTTGTCCTTATCTCTAGGCATGGACACATCCTACTATGCTCAACCATCCAATTGGCCTTAGCCAAACATTCTTGCTGACACCACGGGGACTTTCAGAAATCATGAGGAAGCATCCTCATCAAACACCCGAATTCTCTCACCAGATTCACTTGTAGGATTTGAGCAAAAATAAGAACACCTTCTGGCTGAGATGCATAGTTTTGATGACTTAGACTATGATTACAATACTGCGCAACGAACAAGACTGCTGACCGTAGCAAATCACTGTAGCAAGTCATTGTAGCATTATTATAGCAGTAGACTAGGGAAATCACCATTTACTATCACTGTTCATAGCACCGAAAATAATTCCCTGCCGGATTTTTTGGAGCCTTTGTTTGTTTCAGGACTCGTGAACATGGTCCTTGTTTATGTGTAACCTTCTAATGTCTATAAAAGACAAGGATGATGTAATATGTTTGATAGAGTCCTTTGAAGTAAAGTGAGTGTTTTGTGTGAAACTCTCACTGGTTTTCTAAACTCCTTCTTCTTCTCCGGCTTGATAGGATCCTCTGAGAAATGTAGTTTGGATAGTTAGAAACATTACCATCCTAACACCTCTGAGTGTCTCTAGGCTCTGAACTAAAGGTTAGAGTGGTTTACTGCTAAAAAGCTGTTTCTGAAGGGCTTGAACGGGAGAGGTTCAACTATAGTGGGAAGGCATACTTGTGAGAAACTAACTCCGTCTTCCCTAGTTCTAAGCCTAGGTCTATTCATGACTGGTCATGTGGTCTTTGGTTTCATCATCATTGGCTAACCGACAATTAAAAAGGAATCCATCCTTTCATGTGATCTGTTGTAATTATCATATAATAAATATCGACACTAATCGGATCCTAGCCAAATCAATACATAATAGGGGAGGAGGGCCGCTCTTCTGTTCAGAAGACTTCTAGAAATAGTTTAATTCTAAGATCGGGTTCCTATGTTTTAGGGTAATATCTTAAACAACTTTTTGAAAACACAAGATCAAATTAATGTTTTAGTCTTATGTGCACCCATGATGCACGAGCTCATCGACAAGCGAGCTCTCATAGCCATACTTTTGTAACCTCTATTTGTTAATCACAATCATTTCCAGCATGTTATTAAAAAATTTCCTTTAAAGGACTCATATTAGATTAGACAAATTAGTGAAAACGTTCAGTTGCTTTGCTAAGAATGAGCAATTTGCAAAATTAAGAAAATGATTACTCATGCGTATTGCTTAGAAAGATAAATCGACAAAAAATATTTGTATTATTAATAATAATTTATACCTAAATATTTTCATTAATGATGAAAATGTTTTTAATTATTTATTTTTGTTAAAATATACGAAAGATCATTTTATGAATTCAGAGTCATTGATTATTCATGAAACATACGCACAGAATAAAAGAGCACGAGTCCAGTTTCGCAGCACAACAGAGTTTGATGGCATGACTATTTGTGTTCAATGAACTAATCATTATGGTGCATTCCAATAAGAAGAAAAGATGATCGTGCCGTGCATGGGACTACCGGCACCGCGTCGTTCGGATGCATACGTCCGCAGGCTCGGATGACTAGGCATTGTAATGACGGAAGTTTCTCCGTCTCTTTCTTTAGCCAGAGGAAAAAGACAAAAGATTCGTTGTGATTCTATGTTTGGCAACTGGGAAGGAAGCTTCGAATGACGTAATCTGTTCCAAGTAGAATAATAAAGTATTTTTAAAAAATCTGTTAATATTTTAAAGCTAGGCCATTAATGAAACCGGACGCCATATGACAAGTCTTTTCCCTGGTCTCATGACCAATATGTTTGTTTGAATATGGGTGTCATTCGTTAATTTTATGCTTGGATGTTGAAACTTTGTGGTGTTCTTATGGTGGTTTAGTAATGAAAGCTATCTATTTTTGACCAAAAATAAAAAAATAAAAAATTGCAGAAAAGCGGTGAGGCTCTTCTAAGAAGTCACGCCGCACAACTCCACAGTAGAGAGAGAGAGAGAGAGATTCTCTTTGGATCCTTTTCTTTTTCATTGGTCAAAAAAAGTAGGTGGACTTATTGTATGAATTATGAAAAGGGAAGTTACATCCAAAAGTCTGCTCCAACCGTCGATGCGCTAATCATCTGAAGATCAATAAGTCTAAATAGCGTATAACTGTCAGATTTATACGTGGCTAATACGAAAATTTCTCAAAGATTTCAGTACATGATAAAGATCCAATTAGTTTATTATAGTAAACACTATGTATAATTACAAGCATTGTGAGACACTTGGAAATAAGTGTCATTTAAATTTTAATTGGCCTAAAATGAAATACAAAAGCAATAGGTTTTTTTTTTTTTTCTTTCTTTCTTTCTGCTGAACTAATATGCGCAATGGATCAATGCTAGGAAATTACTCGGATGTCGACGTCCAAGCTTTCAGACGAAAACGGAGGAAAATGAAACCTTCCGAAGTTATCAAAAAGTGCGGTTTGTGCTCTACTATTGGCGTCCGGTTTCATTAATGGCCTACCTTTAAAATATTAACAGGTTTTTTTTAAAAATACTCTATTATTCTACTTGGAACAGATTACGTCATACGAGCCTGTGGACGTATGCATCAGAACGACGCGGTAGTCCTATGCACAGCACGATCATCCTTTTTTCTTATTGGAATTTACCATAATGATTAGTTCATTGAACACAAATAGTCATGCCATCAAACTCTGTTGTGCTGCGAAACTGGACTCGTGCTCTTTTATTCTGTGCGTATGTTTCATGAATAATCAATGACTCTGAATTCATAAAATGATCTTTCGTATATTTTAACAAAAATAAATAATTAAAAATATTTTCATTAATGATGAAAATATTTAGGTATAAATTTTTATTAATAATAAAAATATTTTTTGTCAATTTATCTTTCTAAGCGATACGCACGAGTAATCATTTTCTTAATTTTGCAAATTGCTCATTCTTAGCAAAGCAACTGAATGTTATCACTAATTTGTCTAATCTAATATGAGTCCTTTAAACGCAATTTTTTAATAACATGCTGGAAATGATTGTGATTAACAAATAGAGGTTACAAAAGTATGGCTATGAGAGCTCGCTTGTTGATGAGCTCGTGCATCATGGGTGCACAGAAGACTAAAACATTAATTAGATCTTGTGTTTTCAAAAAGTTATTTAAGATATTACGCCTAAAAAATAGGAACCCGATCTTAGAATTAACCTATTTTTAGAAGTCTTCTGAACAGAAGAGCCGCCCTCCTCCCTTATATGTATTGATTTGGCTACCGTCCGATTAGTGTCGATATTTGTTATATGATAATCACGACAGATCACATGAAAGGATGGATTCCTTTTTAATTGTTGGTTAGCTGACGGTAATGAAACCAAAGACCGCACGACCGGTCATAATTCCTTTGAATTAGTCAAAAGAAATTGTGAATGGAGAGGAAAGAGCAGGGCGAGGTACGAAAGGACAAAGGATTCAATTTCTAGGACGAAATAAATAAAATTTTCTCTAAAACCTCGCAATAGAATATTCTCTAAATCCCAACCAATTATGCAATAAAGAAGGAAAAGCGGGTGCGTAGGCCTGTAGGGTGTGACGACAACCCTTTTTTCACGAGGGAAGAAAGCCAAAAAAAAAAAAAAAAAGGCAAATTGTAATTCCATCCATTCGACCTGGTTAGTCAAAGATCACGCACCGATACGACATGGACTTGGCCTTTTCTTGCTTCAGCAACCGATATCTCCGTTACGGTGTCCAAAATAAGGACGTTTTTTTTTGCATTTTTGCTTTATCTAAATTAGAAGTTAAGGCTTCTTCGAAGATCTAATGGGAACTTATTAGCGAAAAAGCCACAACCTTTATCACGAATCAAAATGTTACGTACATTTTTCTAACACCTCCTTTTCTTCCTTTCAGATTTTTGGTGCTCACAATGAAATTACCTCTTCGGCATGATTCTATCCACGCTGCTATTTCAATAACTGGCGAGGAAAATCCAGGAGTATATATAAATTAAAAAAAAATAAAAATAGAGAAATGTCTTTCAATTTCACACGGCAACCGGACCTTATCGCTAATTTATTTTATGAACTATGAGTCCCCATTTATAAGCCTTAAAAGCACTGATGAGGCGCTGATATTCTCTTGCCATACTCATTACTTAATTGTAGTGTCAATTATTTGCTCCATTTGTTAATAGAAATTGTCAAGTTGACCCTTGTAGGGATCGTCGGATCCCCAAAAACCGAATTCGGCACCTAAACCGAACCCCTAAATCATATGCGGAAGATAAGCCCGGGAATGTCACGTATCACCGATCAAAAAGCACACCACGGATTCGAGCGTACCTTGTTGGCCACAGATTAGACACCGACGTCGTATTGAGGAAGAGGATTCAGTCCCGTTCGATCCGATGTCGAAAATTCGCCAAAAAGGGAAGATGGCGTCGCTTCTTGACTTTTGAGAGAGAGAGAGAGAATTCTTGAAGAGAAAGTGAACGTCCGTACAAAATGCCAAGAGGTGTCTTCTCCTTCTCTCTCATCCCTTTTATAGGTTCCTCTTTCCACGGGCCTAATTCCCGTGGGCCGGACCCTTAGGCCCATCGTGACCGGGCCAACTTAGGCCTATGACTAAATCCATCATCTCCCACTCGCACATGGTGGATCAAAACCAACATGGGCGGATAGGCCCAACTGAGGCCCATCGTTTGAAAATCCTCTTTTCCTCTTTCAACATTCATACCGGTGAATAATCCGTGCGACCAAAGATACTTTGAGAGCTCGTTGCTATACATCTGTTAGGAATATATAGCAGCTCATAATGGGCGTCACATTCCGAGTAAATTTAGTATGCAGTACCTAGATCGATCGATCACATTTATATCTCTCTTTAATCTCATTTGAACAATGATATATTTATTGTATTCACAATTATGATTATCCCAAAGACAGTCATAATTGGTCGACCTGTGAATACAAAAACCATAATGTGATTCTACAAATCCGATATTTCTCTTTCCTTCAAACTCTCAATTTCAGTTCAACTTGCTTTTCTAGAAATGTCCCATTAGATCGAATCAACTCATGACCATTGGCAACATTATGAGATAGCAAACACCAAATAGAAATCTTGAGGATAAGTAAGAGTCATGAGGGCACTATAATTGAGGAACTCAATTCCTCAAGAGTCTCACATGTCTTAAAAGTTGAGATCAAACTTTTGCCACTCTTATAGGTCGTCTCATGCATACGTAGTATGAAATACGTATTACGGTATTAACTCCTTTCCCATGGAGCATATGTCTACACCATCAATAACGTACAGATGATAGTTCAGACATACCCAATATCTAACTTGAGTTCACGTATTTACTCATTCACAAAATTCATCGTAACTCACATCGGCATCTTAGACGATAAAGTAAAATGTGTGGGTTATTTTACTTTCGGACATCGTAAGTACTATGTCCTCATCTTAACACTCGTTAAAGCGACATACGTATTTTAAGCTTGAGCTCTCGATTATCACCTAGATAATAAGCTTAAAAACCGTCTCATCTCTATTTATCACATAGTAAATAGAGGCGATTACCCGTGTGAGTGGGCTAATCTCTTATCTGTCCGACATACTTTCTCAACATAATATAATGCACTAAGCATTAAGATGCATAAAGATCAAACAAAAATACATAGACATTAATAATGAAACAACACTAGTTCATACATGTGAACAATTCAGGGAAATTACAATCCAATACATCAGACTCTACGCAATCCTAGAGATTTTACATGACCACAAAACACATCTCTAGGTATTGGTTTTGTCATAGGATCTGCTACCATTCTATGCGTAGATATGTACTGCAAGTTCACATCCTTTCGTGCAACCATATCTTTTACAAAGTTATACTTGGCATCTATATGTTTGGTCTTGCCATGATATTTTGGATCTTTAGTGTACGCTATAGCTACTTGGCTATCACAGTTAACCAATAACGGATGTGCAGCTTTCTCAATAACACCTAAATGATCCAAAAATCTCTTAAGCCAAACTCCTTCTTGTACTGCTGCTGATAATGCCACGAACTCAGCTTCCATCGTGGATAAGGCTATACACGTTTGCTTCTTACTGCTCCATGATATGGCGCCATTGTTCAGTAAGAAAGCAAAACCAGAGGTAGATTTCCTTTCATCTAAATCTCCTCCCCAATCAGCATCTCGAATAGCCTTCAAGTCGCAGATCCTTTCCTTGATAATTCAACTTGAAATCAGCAGTTCCCTTCGATACCTCGGTATTCTCTTCACGGCTTTCCAATGTGCTGGACCTGGATTGGATTGGTATCTACTCACCATTCCAACTGCAAAACATATGTCGGGTCTTGTACACATCATAGCGTACATTAAGCTCTCAACTGCACTAGCATAAGGAACATGTTTCATTTGTTCCTTCTCTTGTAGAGTCCTCGGATACAGTCTATGGCTCAATCCTTCACCTTTTGCAATAGGAGTATATATGGGTTTACAATCTTGCATACGGAATCGTTCAAGAACTTTATTTATATATGTTTCTTGCGAAAGAGACAACGATCTCTTCGAACGATCTCTTGAAATCTTAACTCCAAGAATGTATGCAGCCTCACCCATATCCTTCATCTCAAAGTTGGAAGACAACCAACTCTTAACAGTATGAACAAACTCCATATTGCTTCCGGCAATCAGTATATCATCAACATATAATGATATGATCACAAATTGATCCTTGGATATTTTGATATATACACAATGATCCTCATCAATCATTGTAAAATCATATGCCATTATGGCATTATGAAAACGTATATACCATTGTCTCGATGATTGCTTAAGGCCGTATATCGATCTCAAAAGTCGACATACCTTTTCTTCTTGGCCTTTGACTATGAAACCAAAGAGGTTGTTCCATGTATATTTCTTCCTCTAATTCTCCATTGAGGAAAGCAGTTTTTACATCCATCTGATGTAACTCAATATCCATACTAGATACTATTGCCGAATAATGCGAATCGAGGTAAATCTCACTACAGAGAAAACGTATCTTCATAATCAATTCCTTCCCGTTGATTATACCCCTTCGCCACAAGGCGAGCCTTATGCCTTTCTATCGAGCCATCAGCCTTTCGCTTTATTTTGAGAACCCACTTGTTCCCAATAGCTCTGCGTCTTTTTGGAAGATCAACCAATTCCCAGACTTTGATTTCATTGACTCCATTTCCTCTTCCATTGCATGAATCCATTTTTCCTTACTAGGGCAATTCAGAGCCTCATTAATATTTCTAGGCTCATCCTCATCTTGTGGAGCAACCATAAAAGTTTCACCTTCAATATCAAAACGTCGTCGGGGAATACTTTGGCGACTTGTTCGCCATATGGGAGTTTGTGCATTTTGCACATTATTTCCCATTATGCTCCCACTGGGATTAGATAATGATGTCGTCTCATCATGTGGTTGCAATTGAGAATGAGTTGAATTCAATTCATCACTTCTCATATTACTCCCACTTGACGAACTCCACTAAGATCATTATCTTGATCCGAGGTTTCAAATAGGGTGTTGTCTTCCCCTATTTCGCCCTTCTTAGGAAATTCATCCTCTAAGAATGTGACATCCCGTGATTCAAATTCAGTTATACTCCCACTTTCCTGCTCACCTATGAACACATACCCTTTTGAGTGTTCCGAGTATCTTATGAAAATACTCTTCTTTCCTCTGGGACCCAATTTCCCAAACTTGTGAGAGGACTCATGTGTATAGGCAGCACAACCCCATGGCTTAAGAAAACTTAAGTCCGGTTTTCTACCTGTCCATAACTCATATGGAGTAGAAGTAACTGATTTGGAAGGCACACGGTTAAGTATATAGGCAGCAGATTAACAACGCATCACTCCAAAAGGTGATAGGTAAGTTAGCATGCGCCATCATGGACCTAACCATTTCTAGTAGGGTTCTGTTTCTTCTCTCCGCAACACCATTTTGTTGAGGAGTATATGGAATAGATAACTGTCTTTCTATTCCTTTTTCATCACATAATTTTCTGAACTCATCAGACAAATATTCTCAACCTCGATCGGATCTCAATACTTTTATTTTCTTGTCTAATTGATTCTCTACCAGGTTCATAAACCTTTTGAAACAACTTATTGCTTCAGATTTGTGAGAAATCAAATAGACATATCCGAATCGAGTATAATCATCTATAAAAGTGATGAAATAAATAGCCCCATGCCTTCCTCTTACATTCATTGGACCACGACATCGAATGGATTAAGTGCAGAGGAAATTCAGCTCTTTTACCTTTTCCAAATGGTTTCCTTGTCGATTTCCCTTCTAGGCAATGCTTACATATGGGCAAATCAACTTTTTCAATGTTGCCCAACAAGCCCTCTTTGGCTAGTCTATTCATACGCTGTTGGCCAATGTGACCAAGTCTAGCATGCCATACATTCACATCATTATCATATGTATTGGGAGACGTGAGAAGGGAATAACAAACATTTGCATTAACATAATCAATATCTAATACAATGAAACCATCCAAAAATAACCATGACCATAGTAGTTTGTATCCAAATACAAATCTACACCTCTATTATGGAAGTTCAACTTAAAACCTAATTTAACCAACACTAAAACAGACACTAAATTCCGACGAATCTCCGGAGCATACAACACATCATGAAGGAACAAGGTGCGTCCACCACGCATATTCAGTTGGCATGTGCCAATTCCTTTCACTTCAGCTCTGGAGTTGTTTCCCACATAGATCCACTTAGTTCAAGTTGGTACTCGTCGGAATTCCACGAAGGATTCTCTATCCTTCGCTACATGGTCTGTCGCTCCCGAATCAACAGTCCACGAGGATTAGATTCAGTCAAGAATACAGAACTTGACACATATGCAAAGTTCCCAATTGTACAAAGGGTGTGTACCTTCTTTGGCTCGCGACAATCGCAGGCATAGTGACCCTTCTGGTCACAATTGTAACATTTCACCCTTGAGATATTCTTCACATGAGGACGCTTTCCTCTCTTTTTGTTGGTTAATTCTTGGTTTCTTGCAAGGAGGACTTGATCCCTTGCATTTCCACATATTGAACGAATCAATGCGCTTGCGCTTAGAGCATGAAGCCCCTTCGAGCTTAAAGCAACACAGAAAAATCTGTTTCCTACTCTAATGCCTTGAGGCGATGATCTCGCTAGCTCAAGGTGGCGCACGCATCCTCTAGATCTTCCAAAACATGGTCAAGAGCTTTTAGTGCTTTTTGCTTTTCCAGCATACATTGAATTTTCATTTGCCAAATTTCATAGTTGTCACCATTGAACTTTTCACCTTTGTTCAGCTCGGCAACTATGCTCTTTGTGGCTGAAGCCATTAATCTGAACACATCAGACATATATGCACGAGTTATTAATGCCTATCATTTATGCACCCATTTTGCACAAACCCATCATATTAATTAATAATTTTAAGTAAGGTTTCAGAATCAAAAGGTCACTATGTTTTCAATCACCCTCCAAAAATCCTAACTTAAAACTATCATTAATATGATTGTCATATGCAAAATCAATTCTATGAAGTTACAAAAACTTCTATTACTACCCACAGCTAACTATCCACAGCAACCAGCAATCACAGAAAGCAGCAGATAATTGACATACAATATAATAATAATGCTTTCACTCAATATTGCTAACAAATAGGTTGCTATATCAACAACAATCAGGTAGTTAACTTTACATAAGATGTCCACCAAGAACATTAAATAAAGACAAGCCATAACATCTATAAACGAGGCATCATACAACTAATAGGGAAAGCAGCTACATGGTCCAATTTCTTTTTCTCTGTAAAATTCTCAGGCATTCTTGACAGCCACGGAAAAACAGACGGATATCCCTTAGGATTTCTCCTATGCACATTCAGTCCTGGCCTAATCGAAGTCATTCATTGGGTCGCAGTCTTTGTGGCTCAAACCCGATGGTATTCATCTACGAATTCCATTACTAGCACCTTATAGCTAGTAAAACCTTTGACCTCCCGTAGGCGGTTCAACACTCCTTACTATCCTTGTGGAAGAGTGTTCATAAAGAATCGCATCATCTGAATATCTCGCATGGGATAACCGTTCCAAATGATTTCCTGAATTTTGTTGTTGACCTCTATGACATGATCAATTATGTCGTCACTCTCCTATCGATAACCACTCAAATCGGCTATCAATCTTGAAAGCCTTTCTTTTTGTTCATTTGACATTGTGTGCACAGATGCGCGCGGCTTTCGGGGAGGCATTGTTCCTGCAACAAATGCAGAACAAAAAATGGATTACATATAATCCACATAGACATAATTGAAAAAGAAACTTTTTTTTTTTTTTTTTTTTTTTTTTTTTTTTTTTTTTTTTTCGGGTCAACGGTCGTCGGTTAACGGTCAACAGTCAACGGTCAACAGTCAACGGAAGTCAACGGTCAGGTCAATGGACCGGTCGCCCGGTCGGACCGACCCGACCGCACGTGCGGCGCACGTGCGTGGGCCGACATCACGCGGACGTCGGCCCGCACGTGCCGCGCACGTGCCGAGGCGAGTCGGGTCGAGTCGCCCCGTCGGGTTGCCGGCCGGTGACCGTCCGGCGAAACGACGTCAATGCCGACGTCATCGATCGTCACCCCAACGGTTAATGACCGTTGGGTGACGTCATGATGACGGCGTCACGCACGCTGTCGGTCCGTGGACCGGCGCGTGTCGGTTCGTCGGCCGGCGGCACGCATGCGCCGGTTCGCCACCGGCGCGTGTGCCGCACGCGCTGGACGAAGCAGCGCGTCTGGGCGCGTCACGCCCACGCGCAGCGCCTTCTGGCCGCGCGTGTGGGCGCGTGCGGCGTCCCCCGGCGGCGTGCGACGTGTCGCCGGACTCGTCTTGACGTCGCCTTCCTCCCTATGCATTCAGATTTTGATTTCGACTTACGAAAAGTCAGAAAAAATGGTGAGTAACGCTCGGGTGTCGGGATTTCTCGCCCTGATCCGTACGGTCGAAATGCTTTTTGCGAAAATCAATCATAAACAGTAAATTGATCGGGAAAAACGTGAACTAATGCTCTGATACCAATGTAGGGATCGTCGGATCCCCAAAAACCGGATTCGGCACCTAAACCAAACCCCTAAATCATATGCGGAAGATAAGCCCGGGAATGTCACGTATCACCGATCAAAAAGCACACCACGGATTCGAGCGTACCTTGTTGGCCACAGATTAGACACCGACGCCGTATTGAGGAAGAGGATTCAGTCCCGTTCGATCCGATGTCGAAAATTCGCAAAAAGGGAAGATGGCGTCGCTTCTTGACTTTTGAGAGAGAGAGAGAATTCTTGAAGAGAAAGTGAACGTCCGTACAAAATGCCAAGAGGTGTCTTCTCCTTCTCTCTCATCCCTTTTATAGGTTCCTCTTTCCACGGGCCTAATTCCCGTGGGCCGGACCCTTAGGCCCATCGTGGCCGGGCCAACTTAGGCCCATGACTAAATCCATCAACCCTAAAAAAAAAGGAATACGTGCGCTAAAATTGTCTATTGATTTGAATGTTTATGGCAGGGTTTGCCGACGCATCTACGTCCAAATCCAAAGGCAGAGGAGTAAAAGGTGTTATGTGGGTTCGACTTTGTGGCTACACAAGGTACAGGTAGGGTTTTTGATGACCTTCCTTCTCATGGCAAATGTCCAAAAGCTGGGTTCTTTTTTCAGAGTTATATAACATGATGGTCGGCTCTACATTTACGTGAACGATGCAGGGGGTTATGTAACGCAACACGCCTCATGTTACCTTCGGGACAGAGTTGGTTGAGCGCCAACTTGGGTTGGGTCAGTCAATGCAGGTTTTGAAAGACTGAACTTCGTATGTATGTCTGGAGACTTTCATGTCCCATGATATTTTTGCCAATCTACACGTGCCCTCATTTTTTTAATGTGTCCATTTATTTAATCATAATTGAATCAACTGGTTTTAAGAAACAATTAGTTTAAAAGGAAATCTCTTAATAACATGCTGGTAATGATTGTGATTAACAAATAGAGGTTAGAAAAGTATGGCTACGTGAGCTCGCTTGCGGATGAGCTCGTGCATACTAAAGCTTCAATTAGATCTTGTGTTTTCAAAAAAGTTATTTAGGATATTACGCCTAAAAAACAGGAACCCGATCTTAGAATTAAACTATTTCTAAGTTTTCTGAACAGAAGAGCCGCCCTCCTCCGTTATATGTATTGATTTGGCTAGGGTCCTATTATTGTCGATATTTATTTGTTATATCAGAATTACGGTAGATCACATGGAAGGATGGATTCCTTTTTTATTGTCGGTTAGCCGACGGTGATGAAACCAAAGACTGCACGGCCGGTCATTATTCCTTTTAGTCGCTGCGCAGCATATGATTTATGAAAAATCAAAGCTAGAAAAAGAAGCTCCAATTGACTTTCGATGAAGAACCTTTCGGTTTTTCATGCAGACCCTTCTTTCTCGTCCCAATTATTCTAGACTGAGGATACTTCGTGGCAGCTTCCTTACCGTGTGCATCTCACTTTCCTTTCCATTTTATATATTGAAAATTTCTCTACCTTTTCCACCCACCTAATAATTTCTCTACCTTCACTCAAATTAACATCATAAACCATTCTTGGTTCTTCCCCACATAAACTATTTTGGAGAATTCTAGTCAATTCAATTGTGAGTCTTTCAATTTGTTAAAGAATAAAATTTATCAAAATATAAGGATTTTTCTTTTTCTTTTTCTTTTCTTTTTTCATTTTTGGCGATGGGTGGGCGACCCACGTTCTCTCCCTTTCGCCGCATTCAGTCAAAGTTTCGTTTACTAAACGAGAATCACTCTCCTCGTTCTCTCCCCTTTGGTTTTGTCGGGCAAAACAACACTCATGCTTTATTCATCAACTGATAATCTGCTAATACCTGTCTTAAAAACCGCGTTTGGCTCTCATCCCTGTGATGTCTTTAAAGATGATAATACGCCCCGGTCTGTCATCGATCTCCATTGATAGATTTTAAGCGCCCACCCAAGCCTTTGTTTTTCATTTCATGTCTCCATAACTTTCGCTCTTCCCCAGTTCTCATCATCTTCTCTCGGAGTCTCAAGGTCACGCCTTTCGGTTCCATTTCTTTCTGCAGATAAGCTGGAGTTTTTAGTTACGAGCGGTGATTGCAACATTAGTTTGCTCGAGAGCGTAGTGTTGGGATCGGTCGGATCCCGAAAAACCGGATTCGGCACCTAAACCGAACCCCTAAATCATATGCGGAAGATAAGCCCGGGAATGTCACGTATCACCGATCAAAAGCACACCACGGATTCGAGCGTACCTTGTTGGCCACAGATTAGACACCGACGCCGCAAAGAGGAAGAGGATTCAGTCCCGTTCGATCCGATGTCGAAAATTCGCCAAAAAGTGGAGATGGCGTCGCTTCTTAGCCTTTGAGGGAGAGAGAGGATTCTTGAAGAGAAAGAGAACGTACGTTGTAAATGCCAAAAGGTATGTTCTCCCTTTCTCTCATCCCTTTTATACCTTTCCCTTCCACGAGCCTTATTCCCGTGGGCCGGGCCTTTAGGCCCATCGTGGCCGGGCCAGCTTAGGCCCATTTATTAAATCCATCATCTCCCACTCGCACATGGTGGACCAAAACCAACATGGGCGGATAGGCCCAACTGAGGCCCATCAACTGAAAATTCCTCTTTTTCCTCTTTCAACATTCATACCGGTGAATAATCCGTGCGACCAAAGATACTTTGAGAGCTCGTTGCTATACATCTGTTAGGAATATATAGCAGCTCATATTGGGCATCATTTTCTGAGTAAATTTAGTATGCAGTACCCTAGATCGATCGATCACATTTATATCTCTCTTAATCTCATTTAAACAATGATATATTTATTGTATTCACAATTATGATTATCCCAAAGACAGTCATAATTGGTCGACCGTGAATACAAAACCACAATGTGATTCTACAAATCCGATCTTCCTCTTTCCTTCAAACTCTCAATTTCAGTTCAACTTGCTTTTCTAGAAATGTCCCATTAGATCGAATCAACTCATGACCATTGGCAACATTCTAAGATAGCAAACACTAAATAGAAATCTTGAGAATAAGTAAGAGTCATGAGGGCACTAAAAACGAGGAACTCTATTCCTCAAGAGTCTCACACGTCATAAAAGTTAAGATCAAACTTTTGCCACTCTTATAGGTCGTCTAATGCATACGTAGTATGAAATACGTATTACGGTATTAACTCCTTTCCCATGGAGCGTATGTCTTCACCATCAATACCGTACAGATGATAGTTCAGACATACCCAATGTCTAACTTGAGTTCACGTATTGACTCATTCATAAAATTCATCAGAACTTGCATCTGGCATCTTAGACAGATAAAGTAAAATGTGTGGGTTATTTTACTTTCGGACATCGTGTGTACTATGTCCTCATCTTAACACTCAGTTAAGGCGACATACGTATTTTAAGCTTGAGTTCTCGATTATCACTTAGATAATAAGCTTAAAAACAGTCTCATCTCTATCTATCACATAGTAAATAGAGACGATTACCCGTGTGAGTGGGCTAATCTCTTATCTGTCCGACATACTTTCTCAACATAATATAATGCACTAAGCATTAAGATGCATAAAGATCAAACAAAGATACATATGCATTAATAATGAAACAACACTAGTTCATACATGTGAACAACTCAGGGAAATTACAATCCAGTACATCAAACTCTACGCAATCCTAGAGATTTCACATGACCACAAAACACATATCTAGGTATTGGTTTTGTCATAGGATCTGCTACCATTCTATGCGTAGATATGTACTGCAAGTTCACATCCTTTCGTGCAACCATATCTTTTACAAAGTTATACTTGGTATCTATATGTTTGGTCTTGCCATGATATTTTGGATCTTTAGTGTACGCTATAGCTGCTTGGCTATCACAGTTAACCAATAACGGATGTGCAGCTTTCTCAATAATACCTAAATGTTCCAAAAATCTCTTAAGCCAAACTCCTTCTTGCACCGTTGCTGATAATACCACGAACTCAGCTTCCATCGTGGATAAGGCTATACACGTTTGCTTCTTACTGCTCCATGATATGGCGCCATTGTTCAGTAAGAAAGCAAAACCAGAGGTAGATTTCCTTTCATCTAAATCTCCTCCCCAATCAGCATTAGAATAGCCTTCAAGTCGCAGATCCTTTCCTTGATAATTCAACTTGAAATCAGCAGTTCCCTTTAGATACCTCAGTATTCTCTTCACGGCTTTCCAATGTGCTGGACCTGGATTGGATTGGTATCTACTCACCATTCCAACTGCAAAACATATGTCGGGTCTTGTACACATCATAGCGTACATCAAGCTCCCAACTGCACTTGTATAAGGAACATGTTTCATCTGTTCCTTTTCTTGTGGAGTCCTCGGACACAGTCTATGGCTCAATCCTTCACCTTTCGCAATAGGAGTGTCTATGGGTTTATTATCTTGCATACGAAATCGTTCAAGAACTTTATTTATATATGTTTCTTGCGAAAGAGACAACGATCTCTTCGAACGATCCCTTGAAATCTTAACTCCAAGAATGTATGCAGCCTCACCCATATCCTTCATTTCAAAGTTGGAAGACAACCAACTCTTAACAAAAGTATGAACAAACTCCATATTGCTTCCGGCAATCAGTATATCATCAACATATAATGATATGATCACAAATTGATCCTTGGATCTTTTGATATATACACAATGATCCTCATCAATCATTGTAAAATCATATGCCATTATGGCATTATGAAAACGTATATACCATTGTCTCGATGATCTTAAGGCCGTATATCGATCTCAAAAGTCGACATACCTTTTCTTCTTGACCTTTCACTATGAAACCAGTAGGTTGTTCCATGTATATTTTTTCCTCTAATTTTCCATTGAGGAAAGCAATCTTTACATCCATTTGATGTAACTCAAGATCCATACTAGATACTATTGCCAGAATAATGCGAATCGAGGTAAATCTTACTACAGGAGAAAACGTATCTTCATAATCAATCCATTCCTGTTGATTATACCCCTTCGCTACAAGGCGAGCCTTATGCCTTTCTATCGAGCCATCAGCCTTTCGCTTTACTTTGAGAACCCATTTGTTCTCAATAGCTCTGCGTCCTTTTGGAAGATCAACTAGTTCCCAGACTTGGTTTGATTTCATTGACTCCATTTCCTCTTCCATTGCATGAATCCATTTTTCCTTATCGGGGCAATTTAGAGCCTCATTAATATTTCTAGGCTCATCCTCATCTTGTGGAGCAACCATAAAAGTTTTCCCTTCAATGTCAAAACGTTGACGGGGAATACTTTGGCGACTTGTTCGCCGTATGGGAGTTTGTGCTCTTTGCACATCATTCCCCATTATGCTCTCACTGGGATTAGATAATGATGTCGTCTCATCATGTGGTTGCAATTGAGAATGAGTCGAATTCAATTCATCACTTCTCATATTACTCCCACTTGGACGAACTCCACTAAGATCATTATCTTGATCCGAGGTTTCAAATAGGGTGTTGTCTTCCCTTATTTCGCCCTTCTTAGGAAATTCATCCTCTAAGAATGTGACATCTCGCGATTCAAATTCAGTTATACTCCCACTTTCCTGCTCACCTATGAACACATACCCTTTTGAGTGTTCGAGTATCTTATGAAAATACTCTTTTTGCCTCTCGGGACCTAATTTCCCAAACTTGTGAGAGGATTCAAATGTATAGGCAGCACAACCCCATGGCTTAAGAAAACTTAAGTCTGGTTTTCTACCTGTCCATAACTCATATGGAGTGGAAGCAACTGATTTTGGAGGCACACGGTTAAGTATATAGGCAGCAGATAACAACGCATCACTCCAAAAAGTGATAGGTAAGTTAGCATGTGCCATCATGGACCTAACCATTTCCAGTAGGGTTCTGTTTCTTCTCTCCGCAACACCATTTTGTTGAGGAGTATATGGAATAGATAACTGTCTTTCTATTCCTTTTTCATCACACAATTTTCTGAACTCATCGTATAAATATTCTCGACCTCGATCGGATCTCAATGCTTTTATTTTCTTGTCTAATTGATTCTCTACCAGGTTCATAAACCTTTTGAAACAACTTATTGCTTCAGATTTGTGAGAAATTAAATAGACATATCCGGATCGAGTATAATCATCTATAAAAGTGATGAAATAAATAGCCCCATGCCTTCCTCTCACATTCATTGGACCACAGATATCAGAATGGATTAAATGCAGAGGAAATTCAGCTCTTTTACATTTTCCAAATGGTTTCCTTGTCGTTTTCCCTTCTAGACAATGCTTACAGATAGGCAAATCGACTTTTTCAATTTTGCCCAACAAGCCCTCTTTGGCTAGTCTATTCATACGCTACTGGCCAATGTGACCAAGTCTAGCATGCCATATATTCACATCCTTATCATATGTGTTAGGAGACGTGAGAAGGGAATAACAAACATTTGTATTAACATAATCAATATTTAATACAATGAAACCATCCAGAAAATATCCACAACCATAGTAATTTTTATTCAAAAACAAATCCACACCTCTATCATAGAAGTTCAAATTAAAACCTAATTTAACCAATACTAAAACAGACACTAAATTCCAACGAATCTCCGGAGTATACAATACATCATGAAGGAACAAAGTGCGTCCACCACGCATATTCAGTTGGCATGTGCCAATTCCTTTCACTTCAGCTCGGAGTTGTTTCCCACATAGATCCACTTAGTTCCGCTTGGTATTCGTCGGAATTCCACGAAGGATCCTCTATCCTTCGCTACATGGTTCTGTTGTTCCCGAATCCACATCCACAAAGGATTAGATTCAGTTAAGAATACAGAACTTGACACATAAGCTAAGTTCTGAAAAATACAATGGGTGCTTACCTTCTTTGGCTCACGACAGTCGCGAGCATAGTGACCCTTCTTGCCACAAATTGTAGCATTTCACCCTTGTTAGCTTTTTTTTCATGCGAGGACGCTTTCCTCTTTCATGTTGGTTAAACTTGAGTTTATTCCCTGAAGGACCAGCTTCCTTGCCTTTCCCTTTATCAAACCAGTTAGGGCGCTTGCGCTTGGAGCCCGAAGCTCCATTTGAGCTAGAACTAGCATGATAGAGTTCAGCTTCCGGCTTAGCCGCCAATAGGCGGTCATCTTCAAGCTCAAGATGACGCAATGCATCCTCAAAGGTTTTGATATTCTCATTATGAGTCAGGTGCACCTTCATATGCTCCCAACTCTGAGGCAAGGAACGAATCACTGCTTGCACTTGTTGCTTATCTGTCAGGACATGGCCAGCATCTTTAAGCTCATTAATCATGTTTGACATCTTTCTAAGATGTTGCTTCATGGTCTGACCATGAGGCTTCTTATAAGAGTCAAACTTAATAGTGAGCTGCCTTAGTCTAGTCACCGAAGTATGACCAAATCTTGCCGCCAATGCTTCCCACATATCTTTAGCATTTTCAAAACGCCTAAACTCTCGCATGACGTCATTTTCCATGCTACTCAGCAACGTGATGCGAGCAAGAGAGTTCTTTCTTTTCCATGCAGCAAATGCTTCTTTGTCTCTCTTATGCTGTGCAGTGGTTCCTTCTTCAGGTTCTACCATGGTCAGGACAAGAGTCTCAAGTGCTTCTTGCTCTTCCAGCACATACTGGATTTTCATTTGCCAGATTTCATAGTTGTCACCATTGAGCTTTTCACATTTGTTCAGCTCGGCAACTATGCTCTTTGTGGCTGAAGCCATTGATCTGAACACATCAGACATATATGCACGAGTTATTAATGTCTATTATTTATGCATCTATTTTGCACAAACCCATCATATTAATTAACAATTTTAAGTAAGGTTTCAGAATCAAAAGGTCACTTTATTTCCAATCATCCTCCAAAAATCCTAACTTAAAACTATCATTAATATGATTGTCATATGCAAAATCAATTCTATGAAGCTACATGAAACTTCTATTATTACCCACAGCTAACTACCCACAGCAACCAGCAATTAACAGAAAGTGACAGATAATTGACATACAATAATATGATAATACTTTCAGTTAATACAACAAACATATAGGTCGTTACAATAACAACAATCAGGTAGATAACATTACATAGGATGTTCGCATAGCACACTCAACAAAAACAGCTAATAAATTTTACAAATAACCTTCACACGAACTGGGAAAGATCCTCTTTTGGTCAATTTCTTGACCTTTTCCCTTGCAACAATGCAGTAATATTCGTTTACAAAATCTATCACAATTTTCTTATATGAAGCAGCACCGTTGACATCCCATATGCGATTCAACACATCTTGCCATTCTGATGGAAGAGTGTTAATGAAAAATCGCACCATCTCTGACTGCGACATGGGATGACCATTCCATATGACCTGTTGAATCTTCCCGTTGACTTCAAGAACATGATCAATTAAGTCACCTTTCTCCCATCGATAATCAATCAACTCAGCTATCAACTTAGAAAGCTTTGCCTTTTGTTTATCGCTAATCACGCGAATAGGCGTACGTAACTGAAGGGGAGGCATTGTTCCTGCAACAAATGCAGAACAATATTGGATTACATATAATCCACATAGACACGTGCCGGGCGCGTGCCGATGATGTCACGATGACGTCATCCGGCACGTGCGTGGCACGCGCCAGGCCGAACGACGTGCCGTTTGGTGCGCGCGTGCATCGCATGCGCCTGGGCCGAAACGGCGCGGCGTTTCCTTCAGCGCGTGCGTCGCACGCGCCCGGGCCGAAACGGTGCGTGACGCACCGTTTGCGCGCGCGTGCTTTGCACGCGCCTGGGCGAAACGGTGCGTTTCACGCGGGGGGAGCCGAGTCGGCGCGTGAAACATTATGTTGGGATCGGTCGGATCCCGAAAAACCGGATTCGGCACCTAAACCGAACCCCTAAATCATATGCGGAAGATAAGCCCGGGAATGTCACGTATCACCGATCAAAAGCACACCACGGATTCGAGCGTACCTTGTTGGCCACAGATTAGACACCGACGCCGCAAAGAGGAAGAGGATTCAGTCCCGTTCGATCCGATGTCGAAAATTCGCCAAAAAATGAAGATGGCGTCGCTTCTTAGCCTTTGAGGGAGAGAGAGGATTCTTGAAGAGAAAGAGAACGTACGTTGTAAATGCCAAAAGGTACGTTCTCCCTTTCTCTCATCCCTTTTATACCTTTCCCTTCCACGAGCCTTATTCCCGTGGGCCGGGCCTTTAGGCCCATCGTGGCCGGGCCAGCTTAGGCCCATTTATTAAATCCATCACGTAGAAGCCATCCTATCTTCGGAAGGGTCTGATGTTCCGAAATTATATGTTTTGTGTTTCGTTTCATAGGTGAAGAGTTTTATCGTAAGTCCGGTCATGATTTAGAACACATAGGAGTGAGAAGAGAGGAGAGAAGTGAGTCTCTAGAGAGAGAAAGGGGAAGGAGGGGTAGAAAGGGGAAAGCAGGTGGCGCGGGGTGACATGACGGGAATGCCCTCTTGCGTCGCCACTTTGACTTTCCCCGGGTCCGCACGCCTCCTCCTCCTCCTCCTCCTCCACATCATTTCACAGATTTATTTTCCCCATCTCTGTTTTAGCCCCCAAAAACAAAAGAGATAAGAGAGAGAGAAGAAAGTCAATGGTTTTTCTGTTCCTCTCCGTTTTCTAGACCTCTACTTTTCTTTCGCCTTAACTCCTTTTTTTTCCTTTCTTTTTTAGGGTTTCGTAGTTAATTCACTGAAAACTAATTCGAATGATTAGTCGAGGTGGAGAGACGGCGGAATTTTCTCATCTAAACGAAAGAAAAAATATGATATAAGGAAACGGAGGTTATGAGCCTTGCCTTGAAGGGCTTGCATTATAGTGGGCTTTTCACCCATCCCTTCTTACCTCAAGTATAGAAGGCTATTAAATCTACTCACTCAATGGTAGCCAAGACCAAAGTCCTGATTATTTACTTTCATCATCGAAGGGCTTCCTAATTCCCAATCAATCCTTTTTTTCCTTTGAGAATTAGTGGCTAGGAGTAGTGGTCCAACTAGATTGGCCTTGCTCCGAATAGATTAAGAACTAAAAATCTGAGCTTAGCCTTTGAAAACAGCCTCCATCAAAGGTAATATTGAAGTGGATTTCATGGGTTGCGTTCGTATGAAATGCAATAGTAAAAAAAGAATATTATAGTCACGGTTCCATTAGAGATTGTTCTGTAATTCATGGTGCCAACGAAACATATTGTTTTGATCAACTTGGTTTTCCCACCATAACAAATAATTCAAAGTTTTAGGATAGTAGCATTGGGTACTTAATCTTGTTCCCGATGAATATGCTAAATTACTTAACAAAAAATAAGTGGGTATCTTAAGAAGTTATAAATGCAATCACCACATAGGAGTCCAACACATCAATTTAATAATCAATTTTGCAAACCTTTTTCCCCTTAAAATTGACTTTAATTAACAACTATTTATGAGTGAGAGAACTTATACAAGCTATACAATAAATGAAGATATTTTTTTAATCAAATGATATATATAGTTTACTAGTTTTTTTCTATAATAAAAATTATTGTTGGGAGAGAAAAAGGCCAAAAAAAAAAAAAAAAAAATACAGGGAAAGCAAGAAAGAAATAAGTAAAAGGGTTTCTAAAGGTTTTCATAAAAAAATTCAGAAAATTTATAAAAATCAGAAATCTTCAGAAAAAACTAATAATTAGCTTTTTCAGTGGTATTTTTCATAAAGAGCAAAGAAAAAATCTGAACAAAATTGAAATCCAATTGATTAAGCCTTTAGGGTTTTCCATACGATTTTTTTGGATGACTTTCTTTCTTTTTAGAGATGATGCAAGATAATATTAAAAGATAATAAATAAATAAATAAATAATTCAGAAATTCATGAAAAATTGAGAAAATTCATAAAAAGAATTTTTGAAAAAGATTAAAAATTAGCTTTTTGAATAGTTTTCTCGTAAAAAGCAAAGAAAAATCCTTAAAAATTTGAAACCCTATTGAATAAGCCATTAGGTCTTTATTATATGATTTGTTTAGATGCTTTTTTTTTTTCCTTCTTTAGACGATGCTAGTTAATATTAAAAGATATAAATAATATAAAAATAATTCAAAATTTGAAAATTTATAAAAATCAGAAATATTTAGGAAAGAACTTAAAAATTCACTTTTTGAGTGGCTTTATCATAGGAATTTTATGGATGCCCTTTTTTTTTAGAGATGATACTAGGTAATATTAAAAGATAAAAAAATATATCAAAAATTTTAAAAATTCATAAAATTCATAAATATCAGAAATATTTAAAAAAAACTTTAAAATGAGCTTTTGAGTAGTTTTCTCCTAAAGAGTAATAAGAATTCCTTAAAAGAAATTAAAAATATTAAAAATTAAAAATTGAAAAATTAAAAGTCAGAAAAGTCATTAAAATTTTCAGAAAATTCATAAAAATTAGAACTATTTAAAAAAAATCTTAAAATTAGCTTTTTGAGAAGTTTCCTCATAAAGAATTAAGAAAACATCCTTAAAAAAAATTGAAGCCCAATTGAATAAGCCTTTAGAGTTTTGTGATATCATTTTTTATGCATTTTTCCTTTTAGAGACAATGCTAGACAGTATTTAAAGATAATAAATAATTTTAAAAATAAAAAATTCTTTAAAAAATCATAAATTTCATAAAAATTAGAAATTTTTAGAAAAAATAAAAAATAAACTTACAAATGAGCCTTTTGAGTAGTTCTCTTAAAGAGTAAAGAAAAAACCCTTAAAAAATTGAAACCCAATTGAATAAGCCTTTAGAGCTTTACCATAGGTTTTTTATTTTTATGTCTTTTTTCTTTTTAGAGAGGATGTTAGATAATATTGAAAAATAATAAAAATAACAAAATAATATATAAAAAAATGAAAAGTTCAAAAATTCATGAAAGATTCAGAAATTCATAAACATATGAGGCGAAGATTCATCTTTCAACTTTCAGGCAAAAGCATCTAAATTGAATAATCCTCAAAATTGTTTCTCGGAGAGATCAATTTCAAAAAAACCCCATTAGCAAGAAGAACATTTTCAGAGAGCAAGATGCAGAACAAAAGAGAAAGGAGAAACATTATGAAAGAGTCTTCTCCGATTTTGTTGGATGATCACAATCCATTATTGCTCGAAAACAAATAGGGGGCCACTTAACCCCTACTGCAAGCCAACTTCAACATCTAATCCTCACGGATCTTCGCATACAACTCTCTGAAAATTCCTAGTCATTGTACTTCCCCCTCTAAATCTATGTCAGACCAAACATCAAACACGAATCACGCAGACAATGGAACTGAAAAACCCAGCATTAAAGCACACATCAAGACAGAACAACAGTCGCAACTGAAAAAAAAGCAAACTGCTCCAAAGAAAAACAAAATGAGCTAACCAACGTAAACCCAGAAATATGCAAATGCAGAGCGAAATGCTCACCGATCCGGACCTGAACCCCAAAAGTTTGAATAATAGTGAAACTAAACGTGCAGGAACAACCAATGGGAGCAACCTCAACTGGTATTCACTACCAAGAAACGTGCAAAAAGTTAGGACTTTTTTTCACCTTTCGGAGTGTCATTCATTAGGTTATAAATAGACAAGACCGTGGATACAAATCTGAAAGAAAGGAAAAATCTGGCTGTGAAAAGAAATTACATTGACAATGAACGTAGCACATCAAATAGTACAAAGAAATCCAGCATATGTCTAGCGTGGGCTACTGATATGAACCAATTCTTTATCCAAACTAATTTGGGATTATAGTAGATTCCACTTACAACAGAGTAAATAGCTTCTCAATTCTAGCCTCTCAATGAAGCTAAAATCAAGAGACGACTAATTTACATGAAATTGGGCAGACAAGCATCCTACGCCAGTCTATCCAACTGCACCGTGTACTGTTTCCTTTATTTCCTGTTGTGCCTTTGACGATGACTGGTTGAACGCCAGCTAGTACTACAATTCTCACATGAAATTTATATCAGCAATTGTACGTGGCAGAAGCGCTATTCCTTGATGGCGGAACCATTGGACGAATGCCAATACTAGAATCTTTTGCTTGAGCTTATGAATAAGACCCCACAGGTGAGCTCCAAAGAGCAGTATTAACAACGGCAAACAGAGGAGAAAAAAGGAGAGGCCTCGGAACAACAACGATGTGAGGAAAGCTATAGAGAGAAAGGAAAGGATCCTGAGGAAGAGAAAGGTGCGGGCGCCGCAAGCAGTATGAAAGGCTGGTAGATGAGCGGAGCAATAGAGAAGGAGAGTGAAGATGGTGAGGAAGATGGTAATAGGGTGGGCGTTAAATGGAGAATCTGGCATCCCCTGATATTTTATGATAATGAAGTCGACTAGAATTGGAATGATGAAGGTGACAATGTCGTCGATGTTGTTCCATTGATCACGCACGAAAATTGGCATTCTTGAATCTGTTTAAATATCGGAAGGGTGTAATTTTTGGACCTACAAAAAATCCTTTGACTTCAAAGATGGAGGAGGGCCTAGGATTGGACTAGGGTCTTAGACTCCATTTGTTTCACAGAAAATGAATAATTCCAAAAATATTTTCCTAAAAATAGCTCATTGTATCGCTTGAAATAATTAGTCGATAGAAAATGTTTTCATTATTAATAACAATTTATGCACAAATATTTTCGTGAATGATAAAAATATTTTTCATTTGTTCATTTTATAAAAGTAATAAACGATGTTTTTAGAAAAATATTTTCTAAATTATTTATTTTTCATGAAACAAATGAATCTTATTATGGAGATAGATTTCTTTGTAGCTTCTACTCTATGATTAAATGGGTCATATGGTTTTTGTTTGGGTTGTCACCAATAACGATCAGTCTCCATTGTCGATTCGTCACGGCCCAAGTTGTGCTCTCATGTGACTTTTGCCTTCGATGTCTAGTTCTTGTGATCTTCATGGTGTCGGAACGCCCATGAAGAGGGCTTCTACCCCCTTCCCCATTGTCGATTCGTCACGGCCCACCTCCTCCTCCGCCACCAAGGTCTAAAGAGTAATCAAATGAATTTATAAGGGAAATTTGGAAATTGGTGGGATTTTCGGAGACCTGAAATTTTTCGACGTGGAAAGACGTGATTTAGAAAGGGCGTATTTCCGGACCTACAAAACATCCTTCGACTTCAAGGATGGAAAAGGGCCTAGGATTGCGCTCCATTTGTCACAAAAAAATAAATAATTTAAAAATATTTTCTTAAAAATAATCACTTATATTTCTTAAAATAATTAATCTAACGAAAATATTAATAATTTATGCCTAAACATTTTTGTAAGTGATAAAATACTTTTCATTCATTTATTTTTGTAAAATTTATAAATGATAATTTTTAGAAAAATATTTTATAAATTACTTATTTTTTGAGTTTATGATCGAGAGTTATTAGTAACGCTCATCAAAGTCTTCAATATTGTATTCTATATAAAAATATATATTTTTCAATCCAATCCTTTCTTCACCACCATCTCTCCCTCTCTCTTCCGACAGAAGACTTGTAAGAGTTTTTTGAGGGCCCCTCAAACCCGAACTTTCTTTGAGGCCGCCTCCAGCTTTCGGTTTTAGTGAATTTGTTTTCTTTCTCCTCTTCGCAAAAACCAAAAAATCAATGTCATTTTCAAGTGTACAGTCGGTCAACAGCAGGTTAGGAAGGCCAAGTTTCAGTTGGTGACCCCCTGGTTTATCCCAATTTTTCGATTTTGAGTAAAAATAGTTTTGTTATATTCTTTTCGGAATCAATTACCGGCAAATATGTTGTGCTTGTTTAGAAACTTGACAGTCCGGTTCCAATTAACAGATTAAATTTAGATATTTCTAATCAAATGCCGGCAATTTTCCAACATATACTAAAAATCGAAAGAGACAAAAAGTCCCCCAAAAGACCGGCAAAGATCAACAAAGAAGGGCGACACTGCGCCTCCCCTTCCCGGCAAACCTCACCAACGATTGCTGAGCTTGACCTTCAACCGTCCGCCTCCTTCCACCGTGCTTCCGCCTCCTTCCACATCCTCCATTGCCAAAAGGTGGTTTTGACGCCGTTATGTTCGTCTCCCCTAGACCTCTATGAAGCCATCATCACTCGCGTTGAATCTCCGATTGGAGTGTCTGTTCCCTCGTTTTCGACCTCCGTTTTAAGTTTGACCCAGATTGCGCGGCCCCTCACGAAGGTCGCGGCGACCAAGATGGCGTGGAAGTCGCGTGACTCCCCCATGGCAGTCGCCTGGGTTGCCATGACCATGCTGGTCTCTCTCTAGCCTGTCACCGGCCCCTCACAACCCTATGCAACCTTGCTGGCCAACCTCAATGGAGAAGATGAATAGTCAAGTAACAAGGACAAAATGGGAAAATACAAATTTAGTAATGATAGTTTTTAAAGAAATTTTTTTACCAGCCTTATCCGAATTCGCATGCCGAAAAGGTTGAAAGCCCAAGACACCTTGAGATCAGTCTTGGGCTTTCAACCTCCAGCAGGCCAACTTTTCCCGAAGAAGATTTGTAAAATCTTTCCCAAACACTTAAATATTGGCCAAAGAGGCTTAGGTGTCCAAAGCCCCTTCCCAAGGCCAATCTTAAAGGCAACCCTCATTGGTTATATAGAAAGAATTTGAGAACCAAATTGGTCAAAATAAAAATTCAAGAACAACATTCCATATCGAAGAAAAATGCAAATGATTATAATCATGCTATATTTGCAAATTTTGACAACTGAAAAACAATTACTTTTGACCCTTTTTCAGCCAAAATAATTCTGGGCACTCATATCCTCGAAATTTTTGCTAGTAATCGGGCAAGCTTGCCAGGGAATACATACCGGGGATACTTCTCTCAGAATCAACTACCTTGCCAAGCAATACATACCAAAGATGATAACCTTTTTAATTCATAATTTTTGTTACCAAATTTAATTCATATGCAAAACTTATTTTCTTTACTACATAGGCAATTAGAACAATCTACCATTTGCAAACAAATTATTAGAATTACCCCATCAGGAGCTGTATATTTCTACTTGCCAATTCATCAGCTGTTTGCACAGTTTATGTCCCGCAGTCGCTGGTGAGCATCAGAGCATTTCAAGATGCTAAAATCTGTCAGGCAAAAGAATTGGTTGAACACCAAATATCGGCTCGTCGGAAATTTAATAATCTATTTCTTTAAAATAAGAACACTAACCTATCTCATAAATTCTAGTGTGCATCATGTTATCCCAGAGATAAAGAAAACAGTTGTTTACCAATGCAGGATATAAAACAACCATTGCCATATAGCTGAAAATGCAAGGGGGGCCTACGACACTTATGTATTCGTCGTCCTGGTGGAGATCTGCTGGCTTGCATGAGAAGAGACCGTCCTGATCAAACCTCTAGCCATGAGTTCTCTTATTGCTTTCTGCGCAAGTAATACATTAAGCTGCACCAGATGAAGTTTATAAATAACAAAGAGATGACTAATTAGTAGAAAGAGAAGCTCAGCCTGCAAAACATCCTCTCATTGATGAGAACATGAATATGTTAGCTATACAGCACATGGAAGTATCTAATTGTTCTACGCAAAACACTGGACATGAAAAACTCACGAGTCCAAATGCAACAGAACCACCAGACCACATTTTAAATCAAGGCAGGTAAGTTAAATGTTATCTCAACTCAATCACACGTAAGCGACACAACAAATCATTTATAAATGCAGCAAAGACTTAGAGTTTTTGGTTCTAAATTACTTAGAATTAATTGTAAAAGATGACGCATAAGGATGAATTCGAAAATATGACAGCTTAAAGGATCCAGAAGGGAATTCGCAGTATAAATCTCAAAAAGTGAATTTTATTCTCCAACAAAGGCTGAATTATCCAAATTAGCAGAAATATGTTCCGCCACCACAAAACTTGCTGATTAAGAATGCATGCTTTTAGGGCCAAGAAAAATAACAATTCGCTCCACACAGGAAGTGAGCTGACGGGGCGATCTAATTAAATCATCATTTGCCTATTGGAACAAACTTTCCACACTCACATCCTCCTAATTTAATAGACCTAAAGAAACCGTGCCAATGATATTATTATATGGGACTCTACTTGAGAACTCCACCATATACAAAACTAACAAGTCGAGGCATTTGTTAGAATTAAAAGAGCAAGATCCTGCTGTAAACATCCTATCAGTCACATACAGGTACATAATTCACCTAAGTGCATCAATAAAAGGTTTCATCAGAACACGTCCAGAAAAGTTCAAGCCTGATAGCAATTACCATCTCAGTAAATAAGAAAATACGAGATGACGGATCATCTGAGCAGAAAAGGGGACAAAGTAGGTGCCTAAGCCAAGAAACAGACAACTATAAATACTAAGTAGATTAACACAGAGGCATACCCTTAGGCGATCAGAGAGGATGGACGGGATGATGAACTTATACTCGGGCGCTTCGGACAGAAGCTTGTCATAAGTAGCCTGGTCAAACAGCACCCTGTTGTTCACCTTCTCCTTCTGCTTTCCCTTGTTCCACTTCTGCTCACCATCACAAAACCCAATCCTTCACAACCCAACTAAGCCCGACATAAACAACAAACGACTGCAGCACGAAAGTATAAAACATGTTCGTCTCAAAATCTCACTTTTTTTGCCTAAATTGCAGAGACCAATCGCTCAAATTCTCGCCGATAAAATCAATCCGTAACTACCCAGAAAAAAAGGAAAAAAAAAAAAACACACACACACACACACAAAGATGGATGCCCAACACACTCTTCGACAGCTCAACTTAAGACCCCAGTCCAATTACCTAATAAAACGTACATGCAGTGGAAAAAATTGAAAACTTGCAAGGCCATCGTAGCCCAACATGAAAGATCTGCTATTCTCACTTCATTCTCACTTCATTTTGTGTAACATCATTGAAAATATTCTCACTACAAAGAAACCCCAGTTGTCCCAACACTTTCAATAGCTCAACATGAGAGAGAGATAGAGAGAGAGAGAGAGAGAGAGAGAGAGAGAGTGATGCCTTCTTCTTCTGCTTTCTACCACAAGAATTGGGATTACGAGGAACAATTTCTGCAGCCAATATAACAAGTCTTGAAAACTCAACCATAGTCAGGCTCAGGTATAATAATTGATAATGAAACAGCGGACGCATCTATCTCAATCTTGAACTTCTTCCGAATGCCTAGAGTATCAACTACCACACTACTACTATACAACTAATCCCTATGGAAAGGCTGGGCGACAAGACCGAACTCTCTTTCATATCAAATATTAAACCAAATATAATAGGAAAATCAATGAGAAATAAGTACACAAATATTCTATTATAATCGACAGAGCCTTCTTTAATATCACAGGAAACCGTTTCAATCCCCAAATGTATCCTACAACAATGTGTTGTTAAGGACGTGGTGCTGAAATTGTCTGCCATTAATATTCTGACTAAGAAGATAAAACTAAAACTTTTAAGAGGAAATGAAGGAGAATTAGGGAATTCATACCTTCTATATATAAAATTGTCAAGGAAGTCCATCATGAATGTCACCAAATCTTTAACTCTAAACTCCCATTTTCAATTTTAGTTTATGATGAGGGTCATATCCAATTAAGTTTGAAATCAGCTGCTACAAAAGAGTCTATATCCTTCCTCTTGGGTTTATCTTAAAATTTGTACATGTGAATAAGAGTATAAGCCAGTACGGAAGAAGATGAGTTAGAACAATGAAATGAAAGAGGAGTGACCAACCTGCAATTTTATTGCAGATTACTCACCAAATGTTGAGGACTTCCAAGGCGTCTTGAATGTAAAATTGAAGACCATTCAAGTATTTGTTCACAAGCACCTCTTCCGGATCCTAGATATTGTTACAAATCACCAACTCATTGAATTCATTGGTGTATTGGTTCACCATTCGCGTACCTTGTTTTAGATTTTGGTACCGTTGGTAGAGCTCTCTCTTATATCCGTTGGGAAGAAAATATTTTCAAATCTTGCCCTCCATCTTTCTCTACAAAGTGATTGGTGCTTTGCCAACGGCTTGGCAAGTTTGTTTTTCACGTCTCCACCAAGCAATTGCCTTGCCTCGGAATCGCATAGCAATGATCCCAATTCGACAATTCTTCGGAACATTTCAATGCTCAAACACTTCATTCACAAGTCTTAGCCAATCAACAATTTCATCAGGAAATTCAATACCTGTAAATTCTGGAACATCTTTCTTGACTTCCTTTTCCCAATCTGGCTCACGAATATGTTGTAAACGATGTTGAACTTGCCTCTGACTGTGAATAGATTGGACACTTTCCGAAGAGGAAGAGTCACCATGGGAATCTTCAGTCTTGGAACGGGGTGGAGAATTATTTGCTTCAGCCCTCAAACGCTAAACTTCTCACGTCAATTCGTCAATTTGTTGTTGCATACGTTGCTGCAAATTCTTAGCGAGCGTGTGCACTTCATCGAGGGGACTAGTTTTGCCGCCATGACGTCTAGCTTGTCTTGGAGGCATTGTCCTCTCCTCCAAAGCTCTAATACCAAATGATGCAAGTCAAGGGTAGGCTTTCTCGAAAAGTAGGATCGGGAGAGTGACTCACACACGGGAAACAGGATGAACAGAAATTTCAACACTGCGCAAGCTCAGGAGAACAGTTGTATCTTTGTCGATATAGATTGGTTCGACCTGATTCCAAAGCCAAATGAACAAAGACTTCTGGATCTACAATTTCTCTGTTTTGGGTTTTCTGAAATGAGCACTGTAGGATGGTCGAAATTGGGTTGGAAGTGGGTGAAAATAACGAACGGAACAGGAAAATATAGAAACTTCGTTGGTTGCTCTTCTAGGCCTCCAAGGAAATTGAGCGGGCATTGATTCTTCTAGATCGATGACTGCAACTCTTAGATTTCGAAAAGCTCCTACTCTTCAAGGACGAAGTGAAAACTCTTCTAGGTTTTCAAGGATATGAACTCTGCAAGGTTCACGATACTTGCTTGAAAGCAAAGTTTTCATTCATCAAAAGTCGTCTCCCTTATACAAGGAATTGGATGGCTTATATCGTCAAAGAAATAAAGACAGAGCATTGAAACTAGGAAAACATTGAATCTAGAAAGTCAAAACCGAGAAACTTGAAAGCATTAAAGAACTTTGAAACTAGAAAAATAGTAAAGAGCATAGAAACTAGAAACTAATAAAAGCATAACGTCTTCATGGCTCCCAAGGTGTCTTCTTTCAAGCTTCCAGGATGGACTCAAGATATCGATACGGCTTCTCGGTTGAATCGACAACTTCATCGATAAGAGGTTTCGTCAAGCTTGAATACTGGCCGATCTTCTTGGTTGAGAGTGGACGTGGGTGTTGGCCGAGAGGCGATGGTTGACTGTTGATCAACAGCCAGATCTATTCTATTGCTCAACAACTTTAAGCTTGAGTCTTGGCTTGTCCATGGCTGCGGCGAATGAGCTCAATAGCTTTGCCGTTGGCCTTGGTAGCCATAGTGGGGTGGCGGCTCAAGGGTTGAGGTTGTGGCAGTTTAGACGGTGGAGATGGCCAAGCGCAGGCGGAGCATGGGTAGGGCTGGGGAGGAAAATAGAGAAAGAAATAATTTTTTTTAGAGTTAATATCACGAAAAATCTCAAACTAATATGTCTGTGAAAAAATTACTTCAAACTAATATTTTGACTACCAAGAACCCAAATTGATATACTTGTAACACATTTATCCTCCATTAATTTTCATTCAATAATATTAATATCACGAAGAAATACAAAACTATTGCACCTATGACAAATTGAGGATAAAACATTAAATTACTATACCCATCAACTATCACGCGTCATCTAACTCAGCAATTTGATGATAAAATTTAACGAAAACTAACGGAGGGTAAATTTGTCACAAAAAGTACTAGTTTGGGATAAATTTCTTATAAATGTACCGGTTTTGGGTTTTTCATAATATTAACCATTTTTATTAATCTTTAGGTCAATATCCGTGAGTCAAGATGTATTTGAATGCAAGCCACAACAGTAATTGATGTAACTGGACAAGGCTTTCTGTCCTTGTTTTTACGTAAAAGATGGTGAGATCCATCCGTTTCAAATCTTTTATTCAATTCCATAGTTGGGTTCTAAACCCATGCTCTTTAGACAAATATTATATTAGCAAAATATTCAAGGTCATTTTGGACCTTTTCCGTTGAAGTCTTTAGGTAAGTTGAGTTTTCTTTTCTTGGCAAGAAGTTCGTCTTTGGCTAAAGCCACCGTCTGTCTCCTCATGCTATTCTGAAGCCTGGTCATCATAAAATTTAATATAAAAACATATATAATTTATATATCAGTAATTTTATACTATTACTTAAAATTTTAAAGTATAATGAAAATTGTCTCATAATGTTCAGTTAAATGAAAAAATTAAAATTGTGAGCGCAAAATTAGTTTTGGATTTGTTCTGCCGAAATAGAACTTGTTTGAATTCTTTGTGAGAGAAAACATGAAATTAATTCAAAGTAAAATCTGCATTAGATTTCTTACAAACTAATCGATGTCTCGATGAGGAAGGAATATAAAGTACAACATAACAAAGTTTTCGCGGGGGGTCCTTGGTCCTTTTGTCCAGGAGCAGGTTTCGTCGCTCCATCCCCGCGGGGACGAAGAATCCGGCTGTTCCTCATTAAAGTGATCCGTGAGCCGGGTTGGAAACAAGGAAATTGCCCCGGCGCCCAATACGGAGCATGGGTGAAGTCAAAAGCGTGTGAGGCAATGTGCATCTTCCCCCGTTTTTGTTAAGAAGAGAAGCCATTTCAGTTTTCCATCTACCTTTTGAAAAGTGTTTTTGTAGGTTTTTGTTTGATTCTTTCTTTTACTTTTGGGAAATCAATTAAAGAAATAGTTTTAGGTGACATACCCAAACCAGATTTGTTAAAATAGGGTTTTTGCACAGAAAGAATCTTTTTTAACTTCTCAGATCCTTTTGAAAACTTCTTTGATATATTTGAAATGTCTCCTTTCAAGGAGTAGATAGCTTTAGTATCAAGAGCTTGTCTCTTGGTTATGTCTTCTTGTGTCATATCGCCAGCATCTATAACTTCCTTTCCTCTTTTTGAGATTGATATAGCTTTGGGAATGATTCATTTTTCTACTACATCCCATTCCAGGGGATCTTTCGATCTCATGAATGCCTTCATTTTGTTTTTCCACACATTGTATTCATTTCCATTAAAGTAAGGAGGTCTGGTGTTGCTCTGGCCTTCAACCAAACCTGGAGCCAAAATACTAGCCATAGATCTTTAACTCAGAAGTAAAAACACTTCAATAAAATGAGCACACGAGCTCTGATACCAATTGTTATGAGTAGTATTATCACCTAGAATGGGGTGAATAGGTGTAGATAAAAAATTTTGTGAGACTTGGAGAATTAATTTTTCCTTTGATAATGAAAGAATTAAAAAGTAACTCAAATTGAGCAAGTAAACAAACGATATAAGAAAGTAAAAAGTTCAAGGAGGAGAAAATAAGAACACAAGGTTTAGAAAATAAGAACACAAGGTTTATAGTGGTTTGGCTTAGATCAAGCCTACGTCCACTCTCCACGCTGATAGTTTGTTAGCTGGATTCCACTATGAATCGAAAGAGATGTTACAGTTTGTGATCTTGACTATCACAGTGATGAATCTCTACCGAACTCTCACACAGTCTCACTAAGAGTATCTCTCTTTTGTACACAACTTTTAGCTCGATGAATGAAAAAGCGAGAGACTAGAAAGTTTCGGACTTTGGAATTCTCTTTCAAGCACCTCCTCAAACAACTTGAGTGTCTTCCTTATACTCCTCCATGCCTCTACAACCGTTGGCACTTTCCAAATGAGTTCTTCCAATGTACCAGTTGGACATAATCAATCAAGGAGATCTTGAGTCATTTAAGGAATGTGATGATAGCTTATCAATCCTGTTCGTCCATACAATCAGGATCTTGAGTTTCCATAAGTAGAACTTTCCAAGTTTGTTCACCTTTCAAAGATCTTCTTATCGGAGTAGATCCTAATAAGAATAATCAATCAAGCAATTATGAAATCCAACTATAAGGTCTTCCAGTAATTATATGAATCAAAACCTTGAAGATAATCCTGCATTTGAATACTAATTTTGCATTTGGATAAGTCTTCATTCTTTAGTCTGGAACTGTCAGTGGGAATAGACTTTGAGACTAAAATCTGATGGTCTGTCGGTCTTCAAACTTTGACAATAAAGTCTTGAGATATTTCGATATAGACTTGGAAAGGTTTTGTCAACTTCAAAACAACAAAGGAGTTTTCTCTAACAATGATGAGTACGAGATCCCGAGTCCAACAATAACCACCTCCTCTAACACTTCAAAAGAAGCCAAAGTTTAGGAGAAAAGTGACAAATCCATAGTTTTCTTTTTACAATGGAAAAGGTCAGTTTGCTTTCTGCGGGGATGGATCATTGTGACACTATTTGAAAAAAAAAAAGATTCTTGCTCAAGTAGTAGACTTAGAGACATATGTGTTGCAACCCAAACTTTTCCGATATGGTTAGGAAAAAGGGATGAGTTTGTAGTTAATGTCCAAATGCGGCCCAATGACTCTCAATTAAGTGCAAGTTTTCCCAAGCTCATAACTATCGCGATGCTAGATTTCATTTTAAGTTAGCTTAAGGGATTTTAGGAGTTGCCATTAGCCTGTTGGGGTTGGCTAAAAACCAAACGAGATATGGTAATTTTGTCTCACTTCTTATGCAACTAGAGATTTAACTAAGCTCAGAGACTTGATTATGCTAATCATCTAATTAGTGCCATTTCGATATATCCATTTGGTGGGATGTTTATCTAAGTGACTTTTTTTTTTCACTTACTACATGTTCAAGCATTGCACATGAGGTTTCATTATGATCCTAAGGGTGAACCAACTTTAGAAAGAAAAGAAATGATAAATGTATTTAAAGTGTAGAGAGTAGACTCTAAAAAATTCAATGACTTGAAATAATAGTGCGGAATGACAACCCGATGCTTGTCGGACGAAAAATATTACATCACCTAGTTACAAGTCTCATGACATAAACCCCTATAAGATTGACCTGATGCTAAGTTGGGCAAAGAATATACATCACATTGTTCTAAATCTTGGGACATGAATCCCTATAAGCTTGAAATTAGAGACTAATCCTAAAAATTGAAATAGTTAAGGCAAGCCTAAATTCTACTCATTCTAGGCTAAGTTAACTGTTTATTGGGGAAAATGATTTTAAATTTAATTGACTATACTAACTAAGGTCTAAAATAACTTGATTATTAATTCATAAGTTCATTAACTACACTAGCCTAAGCAAGACTAAGTTAAAATAACGATCCTAAGTCAAATTGCCACCATGAAGCACCTCCTTGAGTGTCAGTTGCGACTAGGTTCCGGCGACCGCCCTCAACATCTCCATTGTTGATTTAATTCACGCATTCGACCATGCACACAATCAACTTAAGCAAATTAGCAAGCTCACACAAGTTAATCGGCAATCGGGGCAATTAAGTTCGGCTCAAGAATTTGTCATCAGTCATGCGAATCAATTATCCATCCACCTCATAGAACTAGTGATTGATTAATTAATGTTAAGTGATCGGTAACCTCCACTTGCTTTTCACCAAGCGGTAAGCTAAGCCACCAGCGCTTAATTAGAGTCTAATCCCATTCGTAAACTAACCGCCGAGGGTTCATGCATCGTTAATTGGAATAGAAGAAAACGGAGACGTCCCTTCTCTTTCTTTTCTTGCGCGGCCAAAGAAGTCCACTGTGCGGATACTTTTAAGAGCCTGATCAAACCTTGAAGAAATTTCTCCAGCGAATAACACCCTTAATACGGATAAAGGTTGAGTTCCGCCGCCCAAAAAAATCGAACTTTGGATCTGATAGACAAGGGCACACCGAATTGAATATAAATCAAGTCTCATTAGGATTTTCCTTATCGGTCTACATACTCCAATTGGGCCGGATTTCATATACAAATATAAAATCGAAATATATTTAAATAAGGGAAAGTCTGATATTAATGAAAGAGAAAATATTTATGCTTTCATACTAATGATGGAGTAGATAAGATTAATGAAGGCCGACAAATAAAATTTTTCAAATAATTTGCCATGGTCTACACCCACGTTGCACCCGTCACTTCTAATGCGCTCACTCTTTTTTTGGTTACACCTGATCTAATGCGCTCGTTGATTTTCTAAAATTTTAAGGTGGACAGTGACGTAATGTAATGGGTTAGACTTGAACTTTCCGAATTTCGTTTGATGTAATCATTCTATTGATCACGAGCTTTTCTACTTATGTCGACTGCCGACTGAGCATTTGGTGGGTCAAAGAAAATGGGACTAAAAAATACTTGTCCTTTGGTAAGTAAACGTTAAAAAAAAAACTTAATCCTTTTTTCTTTTCTCTTTTTCCTCTCTTTTTCCTCTCTTTTTATCTTTTACCTTTTGCCTTTCTTATTCTTCTTCTTCCCCATCCTTCCCACGCCGCCATCATAGTTTCAATAAGTCAGACGTCTTCGTGCTTTGCACCTCCGCCTGATGAGGTCGCAGCTCTGAATAATGCATGGGCGTCAGCTCATTGAGCTTTCGCAATACAGGAGAATGTAGTGTCCTTTTATCAATGACTTCAAGTTGTCAGCAAACAAGAAGTTTCACATATCATTATAGGACCTTGCGAAGCAACAAAAGTTGACACGAAAAATTATAATGAGACAGTACATAGTCCTCTCGATTATCAGCATAAGTTCACATGCTACATAGGACTATATCAATTATGATTTTACAACTATATTGCATGAAGAATTGAATGTTGTTATTAATTCTTGCTATATAGTGCAAATGCACAATAATCAACACTGGCATTTATTGCGATTCTGACATGAAATGCATATCAGTAACCGTACGTGGCAAAAGTAGTGATGTTCTCCCTCTGGACAGTCGACGGAGAAACAGATTGATGAATATGACCGTTTGAATCTTTTGCTTGACTAGATAAAGTAGTTTATGGATGAGATCACGCAAATGAGTTGCACCAAGTAGTATCAGCACCGGCATATAGAGGAGAAAAAGGGAGAAGCCTCGAAACAACAAAGATGAAAACAAAGCTATAGAGAGGGAAAAGGAAAACACCATGAGGAATTGAGAGATGCGGGAACTGCAAGCAGTATTAAAGGCCGGTAGGGAAGTAACAAGTGGAAGGGACAAGGAGCAATAGAGAAGAAGATTGAAGATGGAGAGGAAAATGGTGATGGGGTGGGTGTCAAATGGAGAATTGGGCTTCCCTTGGTATTTCATCTCGATGAAGTTCATTAGAACTGGAACGATGAAGATGAGAATGGTGTGGATATTCCTCCATTGATTACGCTCGATTATAGGCATTTTGAATATGTATATATCTGGAGAAAGAGTAAGAGAAAGAGGAAAAGGAGTTTATGAGGAATGGCGAGGACGATTCCTCCATTTATAATGGCGTGAATGACCCCCGTGGTACGTGGAAGTAGGGTATCATGCCATATTCTATAGAGGAGTGTATAAAGATGGTAAGATCAATCGCTTTCAAATATATTATTCTATCTCAAGGTCATTGAGGATCTTTTCGGTTTAAGTCTTTAAGTCAAAAGGGCAATTTACCTGAGACAAGGTTGTCTTCTGTTTATTTTTTGTTTTGGCCAGAAGGTTGTCTTTGGTTAAATCCACCATCTTTTTCCTCATACGATTTGAGAGCCAGTTTATTATTAAATATATATATATATATATATATATATATATATATATAGTTCTAATTTGTTTATCAGTAAATTTTATACTAGTATTAAATACTTTAAAGGATTATGAAAATTGTCCAAGATTTCATACGTAAAAGCCTGTCCTAAACGGTGTCAAAGTTATTGTTATATCGAAATTCAAAATTGTGAGTGCAAAATTCGGAACAGACTTGTATAAAGTAAAATTACTCAAAAGAAAATTTAATTTGCCTCGGTGCACGGTACGAAGCATCGGTGAAGTCAAGAGTGAGTGAAGCAATGTGCGTCTTTTCCCCATTTTGTTAGGAAAAACAATTGGAGTTTTCCATTTTCTTTTTGTAAATCAGATCTCGGTGAGATGACGAATACATTAATAGACTCCTCATGTTTCTCTGTTTTGTCGTGCTGCATTATCCTGCATTTATGGTAAGTAGACTCATGTCCCACCATGAGCTGGAGGCGAATTTGCGGCAGCTTTGTTTTCCTTAATTTTATTTAAAAATAAGAACAAAGAAAAATAAAATTGTATGTTAACTAGAAGAAGGATGCAAGTATTGGGGTGTGATTAATACTCCCTATCAACAGAAAAGCATGGGAATAGTGCTCCCTAATGAGCAAATGAAGGTCTAGGGGTCACAAGTAGGGGTGAGCATCAATTTAGGATCAACCCCGGACCATCTCAACCGATCCTATTCTCAGGGAGATCGGGTCAATCCATGGTTTTGGGACTCTTGACTCCACACTGTACGAGTTGGTCTTTAGTCTTAAAAATTTAGTGTTGATCCAATCTGGACAAACCCTGTACATATTATATATTTTTTTATAATATATATTAGATATATTATATGCTATTGTCTACTTTAAATCCTAATGCCTCCTTCTTTGTTCCCTTCACACTTCAATTTGCTATGTAAACTAGAAAATCAAAAGAAACCCAGGACTCTTCACTCGCCTCAGCTACTCATCTTGCGACTTGCCTCTCCACACTTGCCTCACTCGCCTTATCTCTCGCCTCTGTTCACTCACCTCACCGCTTGGCTCTGTTTCCTAGCCTTGCATGTTTGTTTTTATGGTTTATTGCTTTTAGCAAGTGTATAATTTATATTGTTACCTTATATTTATGTTTGATAAGTATTAGTGTTCATAGTTTGGTTGCTCGATGTCACATTGTTAATGTTTGTCCTTTTAAAGAATACAAAAAATAATTGGTTGGTCCTAGGTTGATCGTGGAATTGTACTGGACCCACAGGGTTGGTCTTTAATCCCAAAAATTGGGAACCAATATTGTGCGGGTTGGTCCTTGAGTTAGGTGCAAGACCGGTCCAACTTGGAACATGCTCACTCCTAGTCATTGGGACAGCACCCTTGAGCCACTTGAGGACTTTTATAGTTTTCCCCATATTTTTATTGGTAGTTTGGGCTTGCATTCTTGAATAGTTACTAGGTATGTATAATCTCTTTCCATGTAATTGAGAGTCATTAAACAAATATGCAATGTACTAATGATAATAAAATCCTCTACTAGATGTAGCCCCTTGTTAACGAATGAATCAAGTTAAAAAACTTTATGTCTCGATTTCTTTTCTCACTTTTATTCTCTATGTCCTTGTAATTGTGTGTTGAATCCTAACAGCAAGCTTAAATTAATAGTAATTTATGTGTTCTTAAATTTTATAGAATCAGGAGAAAAATGGGTTGAACCTTTTACAATATGTTGACATTGCTTCTTCAAATTTCAACCAGAGTAATTATGGATTTGTTGGTTCACAATATGCCAATAAAGCAGCGCACAAACGCATAAGTAGGTTGGCCAACAATCAACGTAATAAAGCAGATTCTCCGAACGTGATTGTATGAAATCTGTCTACAGTTTTCAAATCTTGGAAAGACGTTGGCCGTCGAACGTGACTGAGGGATATAAATAGGTGATAACGTTGTTGGATTACAGAGTCGTTTGTTGTTTTCCAGTGTTGTTAATTCATTATCCTTTTCAACTTTATAGTGTCTATGAAATCGTAGACTAAGTTAGTGGACCATATTGTGATGCATGAAAAACGAATTAATAAATGTCCCAAAGCTTGCGATGATGGCCGACATCAGCAAGAGCGAACGGTCAATGTATTGATGATCCACGTATTACTTTGTCATTTTATCATGAGCAGAGTGCTAAGAAGCGCCCATGCTTTTCTATCTGTTCATCTCCACGTCGAAAACTAATTCCCATTGTCTACTCAAAGCTCATAGATAGACTCGTCAAACAAGTAGGTGGATCGAAAATTGTCCGACCCAAATTGATCACATTTCCTTAACATACAAATTTAGTGATTTATGTTGGACCCGACTTGACCCATAGCTAACCTATACTTGATTTGACCCATAATACTAAAATACTTTCATATTTAACTTAAATTAGGAATTTTCATACTCAAATAGAGGTGGGAACGCGAAATCGGGTGAGAGGCATTAGAGTGAAATTCTAAATCTATTTATTAGATGTAATTAACTCAAATAATAATATAGTCGATAAAATATAAGTTAAGAAATGGGCTTAAGATCTATTTTAATAGGTTGATGGTTGTGAATTAGCTGGAAGACATTTGGCTTTTAGGGAGAGGCGAATTACTTAAAAGCCTGCAACATATCACTTCAAAGATCAATTTAACTTTACCATTGTCGTTTTATGATGGTGGCGATACACAAGCGTTATCCTGAAGTTGATGATGACTAGGAAGAGATCAATCATCCCAAGTTTGACCGCATAGTGGACCCCATCAACAGCGCTGCACGTTGAATTTTCTTTTCTTAGCCGAACAAATGAAAGAAAAAGTGGTGCTCGTCTTCGGTCGTAGGACTAGCTCTGAACACAGAGGGATTTTGTAGACGATTTCTTCGGGAACTTATGGATTCGAGTGTAATTTAGGTCTGGGAAATATTGACCGTAGCTTGAATGTATTTAAGCCAAAGGAAGAGCTCTTTGTTTTCTGGAAAATGGGGAGAAGTACACTAGAAGTGTGTTAACTTGTGTACGACGATCACTTTAGTTCTATAACTTTTCGTCGGCTCACTTAATTGTCAAAATTTGAAAAAAAAAAAATGATTACTTAAGTGCCTCCAATGAAAAATTTCGACGAGCGAAATTACGTGACTTTTATAATTAAAAATATTATCTAAAGTGGCATTTTTTGGCATTGAAGTTGTCATTTTTTTATTAAAATTGGCACTGAAGTGATCATTTTTTAATAACGATTGGTACTTGTTGAGAAAACTCTTACCAAGTTTTGTCGTTGACAAAACTTTCTTATTCTTACTCTTATTTTGAAGAACATAATGCATTTAAAGTTACTTATGGGTTTATATCGAAACTTTTGATAAGGTTTATTTGTTCCCATAAGTATTTCTCACTTTGACAAAATCCAGACTGAGATAATGCCCAAAACGAGAAAGAAAACAAATTTAGATTTAACGATTTTGTGACAAGGATTCAGAATGAACTTATTTGGAATTTATTCTACAATGTCTAGTTCTCTAACAAAGGATTTCACTTACCTTGTATAAATTCATTGATGGAATCAATCATAAATTGATAAAATCAACCTTGAAGCCAAGTTCTTTTTTGGGAAGTATCTACTTATGAAAACCAAGATTTTGATCATATGAGCGATCAAAATCGATGGATTTACCATCTCTACCTTCAAACGGCTACAAGATCACTTTAATCAATTCCGTCCAACGGATTGATAAGAAGAAATTCCTCTGAAATGTCAACTGCTAGTATGGCGTGGAGAAGTATTTAATGAGGTCATTTAGTCTATTTGAATTGTGGAACGTGAAAATTAGAATTCCAAAGTGTGAAGCTTCTTTTGACTACTTGTTTCCTTCAGTGCACTTTACAAATCGTGTTCAAGAGAGAAAATAACAAAAAGAGTGACTTAGTGAGTTGGATGAATCTTCCACTGAATGTTTGCACTCATAAATTGTATTTCTCTATTGACTCTATAGTGAATTCCAACCAGAAAGCTGTCAGCGTAGGAGAGTGGATGTAAGCTCAAACTAAGCCGAATCACTATAAATTTCATGTGCAATCTTCTCTTCCCTTAACTCATTTACTTAAGTTTGTTACATTATTATAAGTTATCATGAAAGTCTAAATATTTACCAGAATTTGGTGTTTCTCGAAATTGATTATGTTTCTTATCCAAACTTTACCTGTTCCTTACTTTATTCTGAAATCGGTTGTTAAAATTTCTTTTAAACACCTATTCACTCCCTTTTAGGTGTTCTTATTAGTTTTATCAGCATTGAAGTGATCATTTCTTATAATGATTGGTACCGAAGTGATCACATCTTAACTTGCTATACGATGTCATTTAAGGGTTTTTTGACATTAAAATGATCACTTTTTCATTAAAATTGACGCTAAAGTGATCACTTTTTTAACTTGCTACATGACATCGTCTAGAGATTATATGTTGACTGGGCACACCTGCAAGCCACGTAGGATTGAGAAATTATTAAAATATTTCCATGTTAGATTTTTGGCAACTTAGATCATAGTTGATACTTAAGTGATCGTTTTTTTTTTTTTTTAAAGAAAAAGAAAAAGTGGCACTTAAGTGAGCCAACAAAAAGTTGTGGCACTAAAGTGAGCACTATATACAGGTTAGGGCACTTCTAGTGTACTTCTTACCCAGAAAATGTTTTCCAGAAAATTGATTTTCGAGAAAAAAATAATAGTTTCTGGCGTTTAGCTGAAACTTGAAAATGAATAAGATAATATTTTCTGCAGCTTATATGAAAAATATAATTTGATTTTCTAAGAAATTGCAAAAACATTGAATTTTTTAATTATTTTTTCTTTTAGTTTTTCTTTTATTTTTTTCCTTTGTCGCCTATCTCACCCTCCGACGCCTCATTTGAAAATGGTCTAACTTCCCTTGCGACATCCTCTTGGTTGCCCCCGCCTCCAGACTCCCCTCTTTCCCTCAATTACGTCCTTATGATAGGCAATGCCGGCAAATGCGTGGAGTCATTATTGAGAATCCTGCGGTTCGTGAGCAAGTCAGAGGAGAACTATGATTTCCTCATGAGGATCGAGGGTTTCTTGAGCTCGAATATCGCCAGCCTCGAGCCACGCTCCCCCTCGCCCTCACTCGAGGCCAGCGGGCAACCGGGGGGGAATGGGTTTCTAAAGAAGCAACAATCGGACGCTTGAGGGAGCTCCACAGGGGTGGTGGAGAGTAGGGGTGGGCATGATTTCAAGGTAGAAGCGAACCGGTGGAAATCAATAGGTTTTAGGTTCCAAAGTATGTAGGATAGGTTACAAATTTCAAAAAACGAGGAACCTTTTCGGAGGGGTAAGTTCTAGGTTCTTAGTTGGAGAAATCTATAACGTAGAACCTGGAACAAATTTTAATGCTTTTCATGGTCCATATGTCTATGTAATCTTTTGATATTCCATAGCGTTCGATGATGAGTGTATATTCTAGAAGCACTAGTCCAAGTTCTCATTTTATGATTAAGCTTTTTACTTTATTAATGTTCATGTTTTTGTGTGTCTAAATATAAGTTATAGTTAATAAAATAATATAAGTGGCATATGAGTAAACCTTTGAAATTGGCCCTAGAACCTGTGACAAGATAGATTCTAGGTTATAGGATATACATTGTAGGTTCTAAATTCCAAAAAATGAACAGGTAGATTCTATGTTTCAAATAGAATTTGTACGAAACTTGAAACTACTCACCCCTATTGGAGAGTAACATAAGGAAGAGATTGGTGAGGCAATTGGATTTCATGGGGGGTAGAGGCAGTAAGAAGAGAAAATGAAGAAGGTACAATCCAAGTGAGAAGCATGGGATGGCGAGAAAATCATCTCTAAAATGCAGGAATATGATTTCTTCTTTTCAAAATGAGAAAACCATTTACTCTACTTTTGAATGTGCTTTTTTTATTGATTGAGAATATTTCTTTAATTAGTTTATTTTTTTGAACTAAATGCCAGAAATTTGAGAAAATTTATTTATAAAGATATTTTCTATGAAACGGATGAAGCCTGCTCACCTAATTTTGATACATGATGTTAGGTTGAAAAGAAAGCTTATGTTGTTGGTATATTAAGGAGCGTTTGGTAACTTGCCAAATAATAAAATAAATTATTATTTTATTCTCGAGAATATATTTGAAATAGAAATCTGTTTGGTGAATTTTTAGTTCTCGGGACCAAATTTGTTCTCGGGAATAGATTTGGAGTATAATCAATAAGTAAAAAAAAAAAGTTGATTCTTTATTTCCAAAAACAATTCTAGAATCAAGCCAACCCATTTTTTTTTTTTTTTCTCTTTTCTCTTATTTTCTTCTTATTCTTCTTCTTTCTCTCTTCTTCTTCCACTTATGTTGCCATCAACCACCGCCGCCGCCGATCGTTGGCGACCGGTTGGGCGCCCGGCCTAGCGAGCCCGTGGTGAGCTCGCTAGACCTTGCCCACCACTGGCGAGGCTCGGCCTCACCGAGGCGGGCCTCACCCGAGCCTTCCTCGGCCACCAGCGAGCCTTGCCTGGCCGGGCGAGGCTCGGCCAAGCTTGGCCAATATCATTGGCAAGGTTCAACCTTGCCAAGCCACCACGAAGTCGACATCACCAGACCAAGGCAAAGCTGACCTCACGATTGCCTGGCAAGGTCAAGCTCGGTTAGTGACGGGGTGAGCTCCATTTCGCTAGATCTGGGCAAGGCCGCTCACCTAGCTAAGGCTCGACTGAGCCTCTCTCAGTTACCAGTGAGGCTTGGCCAATGAGGCATGGCCTCACCTAGGGTTGATAATGCTCCGACGAAGTCACCGGCCAAAGCTTGAAGAAGAAGAAAAGAAAGAAAAGAAGAAAAATAGTAATAAAATTATTAATAAATTAAAAGAAAATGATTTGTCTTAAAAATTTTGAGAACGGTACCAAATGCAATTTTATTTTGGAAATAAAAATTTTGGACAGTTGCTAAACACCTTAAAATACTTGAAAATTATTCCCGAAAATGAAATAAAAAAGAATTATTTTTTGTGAGAAATTATTTCAAAAAATATAATGATTATTAACATCTTAAAAAAGAAATTTCCACTATTAGCCAGAACTAGGGTTTTGAGGAGGGGACTCAGTTCAACAAAAACAAAGATTATCTTGTCGGTCACCAAAAAAGAACGAGTAGTTTAACAGGATACGATTTGATCTCCTTCGGCATCATTGCCGTCGATTAAATCAGATGCCAAACATAAAAGTTAGGTTCCGTACCTCCCTGTGCAGAGTGACGTCAAGTAAGACCGCGGCAATGGCGTCGTCGATCACATTATATAATCACTCACCACGTAATTCGGAGAATATAAAATGATGCCGTGTCAAGTCCTGGCGCCGACTCGCACCTGTCATTCACTGATACTTCTGAGATGAGACAGTGCAGGGGTGTCAAAACATTTTGAATTAGTATTGCTACGCCTCCGAACAACCTATTAAGTTAAATAGGTTAGGCATTTTCTTTTAATAACAGCTGTCCTGAGCAATTGAAGAGGACACGTGTCTCCGATAATAATAGGAAGACCCTAAAGTTTGTCCAGACTGTCGATGTACATTTTATATTGTGTTGTTCTTCTAATAATGATTGGTTGAACATCGGGTACTACGATTCTAACATAAAATGTGTATTAGTAATTGTACATAACAGAAATAGTGGTACTCTTTCTCCATGCAGTCGACGATGGAACAGATGGACAAACGTGAACTAAATTTTTTTGCTTCATCATACAAAAAAGTTTCTAAAGGAGAACATGTAAGTAAGCCGCATAGAGTAGTATTACTAAGAGTAGATAGTAGAGAAAGAAGAAGAGTCCCTGGAATGACAACAAAATAAGCAAAGCTACAAAGAGGGAAAAGGAGAGGTTCATGAGGAAGCGAAAGGTGCGGGCACTACAAGCAATATAAAAGGCTAGTAGATAAGCAACAAGTGGATGCGATAGGAAGCAATGGAGAAGGAGAGAGAAGATGGAAAGGAAGATAGTGATAGGGCAGGTGTGAGGGGAATTGGGCTTTCCTTGATGCTTCACCATAATGAAATTAACTATAGCTTAAATGAGAGAGAATCACCAAGAAAATCCTAAATTTATTACAACTGTACCAATTCAATCATAATTTTTTTAAAAAAAAATTAATTGACTCCTAAACATCTTGTATTTATGTCAATTCAGTTTATTCAGCCAAATTTGGTCGGCCGGCACTAACGTGGAACCCCCGATGTTGATGTGGCACGATCGACTTGACTTGGACAAAGTTTCGTAATATTTTAATTTTTTTTTTCGATTTTTTTTTATATTCTTTATTTTCTTTCTCTTTATTTATTTCCTCTTCCTTTTTCATTTGACTAGTTGTTGAACTAAGAAGACCTCGCCCACCCTTGGCAAGGTCTTCTCAGTCTAGCAACCGACCCTCACCTCTGGGTAGTTGCCTTAGTTCGACGATAGGCTAGAGAAAGAAGGAAGAGGAAAAATATAAAGAGAAAGAAAAGAAAAAGGAAAAAGAATAATAAATAACTAAAAAATAATTTGAAAAAAATATTATTAAAAATTGTTTATATTAATGCTGGCTGGTCAAATTTGGTTGAATAAACTAAATTGGTACAAATGAAAAAAAAAAAAAACATTAGGACTTAATTGATAAAAATAGTTTATGACTGAATTGACATAATTACGATAAGTTTAAGACTTTTTAGATAGTTCTCCTAATGGAATGATGAAGATAAGTATGACATGTATGTTTCTCCATTGGTCATGATCAATAATAGGCATTTTTGGATTTGTATATATTTGGAGGAGGAGGAGGAGGAGGAGGAGAAGGAGTATCCAAAGGAGGAAGTGAATTTATAATGAACATTTATTTGTTGGTAGAAAATATACGTGTGAAAAATTTCTTAGCTAAAGCTAGAAGTTTGTCATTTGACTGACTTAGCTACAGCTGAGTTTGTCATTTAGTTATCACTTAGACTGACTAAGCTAAAGCTGAGTCCAGTTAGTCATTCTATTCTTTTGCTAAGTGGCGCACTTGAGCTATTGCTAAGTCTGTCATTCTAAGCGACCAAAACCTAAATCTTCATTGTAAATTCACTTGCTCCCTTTCTCCAATGCATTGATATCTGGCCAACTTCATTGCAGTGATTAACTAGAGTGCATTCTCATAAGCTCGTAGTCATGTCCTATGGTCGGTATTGAATTTGAAAATGTATTAAACGACCCAAGTCTGCATGACCTCAGTTGGTGTCAATTGATTAATCACGTGGTCTCATGTGGATCCAAATTATGCAAAGTGTTCACAAGGCACCATAAGGTTGGAAAAGGATCTTTTGTGTCTTTTTGGTTTAGCCATTGGAATATAATCGCCAAGGACGGCGGAAGCAAGTCCTAGAATGACCTTTATTTCTTTTGGTGTTTTAGGACTTGTAATGAATTGGGCTGAACTCAAATTATGCGCTAGTTGTTTCTAAGTAAATGTCGTTCTCATCAACATATTCATCTACATATTATATAAATATGTTGATGGTGGCTATGTATATATATTGCCACCATAGACATATATTTGCCGTCATCTCCCCAAAGATATGAAGAAGCAATTCTTGAATAACATTGACAATTGAAACCGTCAACCATACCCTATAACCCATATAAAAAGACCGGTCATATGGTCTTCGGTTTCATGGCAGGTAACCCGAGTTATTGACAATCAAAAGCTATTGATCTTTTTGTATTATTTGGTGAAAAGTACCAAAAAAGTCTTAAACATATTGCATTGGTACCAATTTAGTCCTAAACTTTTCAAATGGACCAATTCAGTCCTAAACCTTTTAATATTGGTACCAATTCAGTCCATCCGGTCAATTTTGGCCGGCCGACGCTGACGTTAACGTCAGCCGGTGGTCGGACGCTGACATGGCAATTTTTATGATTTTTTATTAATTTTTTTCCTTTTTTCTTTTCTTTTTCCTTTTTTTTTCTGCCTTCTTCTTGGCGGTGGCCGGCGAGGGCTGCGAAGCCCTTGCCTACTGCCGGTGAGGGTCGTAGCCCTTGCTTGGCCTCTCCCAGGGGTCGTTGGCGAGGCCACCTTCGCCCGCAAAGCAAGGCCGGGCGAGGCCGGCCTCGCCCAAATCTGGGCTAAGTCGCCTCACCTGCGGCCCTGGGCAAGGTCGAGCGGGGGCTGCGACCCTCGTCAACGGCTGGCGAGGGCCGCTCGACCTCACCCAGATTCAGGTGAAGCCACCTTGCAAGCGGCCTTGGGAGAGGCCGAGTGAGGGCCGCGACCCTCCTCGTCGGCCACCGGCAAGAAGAAGGAAGAAAAAAAAAAGGAAAAAGAAAAGAAAAAAGAAAAAAATTAATAAAAAATTTGAAAAAAATCATAAAAATTGCCACGTCAGCATCTGGCCACCGGCCAACGTCCATGTCAACGTCGGCCAGCCAAAATTGGCCGGATGGACTGAATTGGTACAAATATTAAAAGGTTTAGGACTGAATTGGTCAAATTGAAAAGTTTATAACTGAATTGGTACTAATGCAATATGTTATGACTTTTTTGGTACTTTTCTCTATTATTTGAGGTAATTTTGATCTAAAACATCAATCAGACCCTAGCCAAAATGAATTCATATAAGGGAGGAGAACGGCTCTCCTGTTTAGAAGGCTTTTAGAGATGGTTTAATCTTAACATTGGGTTTTCACATCTCCTATTTACTGATGACTCGATTTTCTTCATCGATGAAAAGGTGCTAACATTTCATAACCTTGCTCTTATCTTGAATCAATATTGTTATGCCTCAAGGCAAGCAATAGACTTGAAAGAGTCTAGTATCTTCTTTAGCTCAAATTGTCCACTAGAATTGAAAGGAAACATGGCTAATCAACTGAGGGTCCCTCTACTGGACAAGATGGGAAAATACTTAGGAATCCGCTCTGACTGGAGGGGATCTAAGAAATAAATGTTTGCTTGGTTGTTAGCAAGGGGTCAACATGAAACTAGAGGGGTGGAAGAAGAATTTAATTTCGAAGGTAGGGAAGGAAATTTTGATTAAAACAGTAGTCCAAGCTCTTCCTCAATATGCCATGTCCATCTTCGAAATCCCTATTTCAATTTGTCAATCTATTGAGAAAAGGATAGCTAGGAAATGGGTTTCAAAGATTTGTTAGCCTTTAAAAGAGCCATGCTTGGTAAATAAGCCTGGTATTTGGCTCAAAATCAGCCATCCTTATAGGTTCGAATATTAAAAGGCCTATATTTCCCCAGTAGATCATTATGGCAAGCTAATAAAGGGTCTCGGCCCTCTTGGGGATGTTAAAGCATTTTGATGGGTAGAGAAACAATTTCAAACTCAATCATGTGGTCAGTGGGAACTGGTGAGGCAATTAACATATGAGAAGACAAATGGCTGACACGTGGAATCATTGGAGGGCCAGCCAACTTTAGTGACCTTATCAAAGTTGCCAACCTGATTTTACAGGAGGAAGCAAGGTGGGATGAGAATACACTCTTGAGAATTGTTTGACGACCAATTAGTAAGCAAGATCCTAGCAATGCCTTTGAGCGCTCGTCTCACAAAAGACATATTAACAAGGACGGGTACTAAGGAGTATACTGTGTTGCAAGTGATTATAATGTGCTTCCTGAAGAGGAAAACAAATAGAAAACGAGGCAAGCCTCTTCATCATATTAACTATCCCGCAAGTTATGGTACCGAATCTAGCACCTATAAACATCCCCCCTCAACAAAGTTAGAATTTTCTCTGGAACTCGTGCCAAAATGCACTTCCTACCAGAGAAAATCTGTACAAGCACAATATTATACCTCAGCCTCTATGTCCTTTTTGTAATCAACAAGTTGAAATGGTGGAACACATATTCTTGCTTTGCTCCTAGACCGGATCATTACGGGAAGATCCTCCATTGAATTTGCAATTATTGGCTCAGAACATTAGGCGCATGGACACATATTGTGGGTTATAGAACCACCTACAATAGCCAGCAATCTTACCATCCTTTGCGAAACGGCAGCCCTCCTCTAGTACTTCTGAAAAGCTAGAAACGATCTCATGTACTGGCGAAATACCCCCAACTTAGCAACCGTGATTGCATCAATCTACATCAAGTGGAACCCAAAAAGCTTATACTTGACATGAATTGAGCTCACTTACCATCCAATTGGAGCTCGCCGAAGAACCACACCTTCAAGATAAACATTGATGGCTCCATCATAGCCGGCTATACAGAGGGAGCGATCGCGGGTGTCCTCAAAGATGCCTCAAGTGCACTACTTGACAGATGCAAAAGAAAAATAAAAAATCCAAGCTTCTTCAACGATTCAAGTCGAGGCTCTTGCTCTAGTTGAGGCGTTGAAGTTTTTCAGATATAGAAGTGAACTGGAATTGTACTTGGAGTATGATAACTTAAGGCCTATTTGTTAAAAACAATTTCTATTCACCGGAACAAAAATTTCTAATTTTTTTGTTCTAGGGAACAAAAAAAAAAATAGAAACGTGTTTGGTAAAAATTTTGTTTCTGGGAACAATTTTTTTTTTTCCGGAAATAGATTTGGAATAGAAATAAAAAATAGAAAAAAATAACTTTTTGTTCCCAGGAACAATTTCTAGAATTAATTTTTCTCTCTCTTCTTTTTTTCTTCTCTTTTATTATTCTTCTTCTTCCTTTTTTTATTTGGTTATCGGTGTTGGCCAACACCGACAACCGGCCGATGAGAGCCGACAATTTTGCTGGAGCGTCGCCGGCCCCCGAAGACGTCAAGCCATAGCGAGGCTCGTCAGCCCGAGCCTCGCTGTGCTCACCATGGCCGCGCAAGGCTTAGCCTCCCTAGCCAGTGCGAGGTCAGGCCTCACCGAGCCTTGCCCTAGCTTGGCGAGGCTCCGGCGAGCACATCGAACGTCACCTAGCCAAAGAGAAAAAGAAAAAGGAAAAAGGAAATATTAATAAAAAATAATAATAATAAAAAGAAATAAAAAAAAATCTAAAAATTTTACCAAACGTATTTCTATCCCAAGAATAGAAATTTTGGTAAGTTACCAAACACGTTTTTTTTTGTTCAGAAATTAATTCTAAGAATAGAAATGGAAAAAATCATTTCTCATCAAAAATTGTTATCCGGAATAGAATGGTTACCAAATGCGCATTTAGCAATTATTGGTTCCCCGTTGGAAGTTGATCGCGTGCCATGGGAGGTGGAAGCACATATTTTGGAGGCCCGAGCCCAGGTGATCCATTTCAAGAAGAAATCTGTGGTCCATTGTGGAAGAATGGAGAATTAGGTAGCAGATTAATTAGCCAAGGCCCAACGTTTAAATACTCTTCCATCTTCTTGGTTAACTTAGGGGGTGTTTGTTAACACTTCTTTTTTTTGCTTATAAACAAAAAATTTGTTTTTTTGTTCCAGGGAACAAAAAAGAATAGAAACGCGTTTGTTTGCGTTTTTGTTCCCAAGAACACTTTTGGAACAAAACAAGAAACAATAAAAACTTGTTTCTTGTTTCGGAATAAAAATTAAGAACAGATTTTCTCTCTCCTCTCTTTTTCTTCTCTTTTTTTTTTTTTTTTTCTTTTTTTTTTTTTTGGCCGGCCACCGGCCTCGGCCACGGCCGGCGACCTTGAGGGCGCCGGAGCGTCGCCGGCCCCTGGCAAGGCTCCCTAGATCCGGCAAGCCCAAGCTCGCCCAGCCACCAGCGAGGCTCGGGCTCGCCGGATCTAGGCGAGCTCAAGCTCGCCTAGCCAAGGTGAGGTCGAGCCTTGCCCAACCACGGCAAGGCTCGGCCTCGCCGGGGTCGCCGAGCCTCGCCGTGGGCTGGGTGAGGCCGCGGCCCTCATCGGCGGATCGCCGGCCATGGCCAAGGCCGGGCGACCGGCCAAAAGAAGAAAAAAAAGAAAAAAAGAAAAAGAAAGAAAAATAAAATAAAAATAAAAATATTAAAAAATTAAAAGAAACAAAAAAAGAATACAAAAATTTACCAAACGTGTTTCTGTTCATTTTTATTCCCGGAACAAGTTTACCAAATGCGTTTTTTTGTTCAAAAATTGTCCCCCGGAACAGAAACACTTATTTCTATTTCTGTTCCCTGGAACAATTTTTAAATAGAAATGTTACCAAACGCACCCTTAGTCTCCCAACCTTTATGGGATTTGCTTTTTATTGATAACCCAACTTTGGGCTTTTTGTCTAAGAACTTGTGATGACAAAAAAAAGTAGTTTTTCTGGCCCAAAAATAAAAATAAAAATAAAAATAAAAATGGTGGGTCTATGGTGGTGGCTACATGCTACATGCTGTTATGGTAGCTGGGATGCTGGTGTTGCTAGTGGTGGTGGCCAGTGGTGACTGCTAATGCCTACTGATGGTAGGTCTATTATAGGGGTTGGGTTGGGGGTTTGTGCTGCACTTGGTGCAAGATGTAAGTGTGCAATATATACATCTTGCACCAGGTAGTGTTGGTGCAAGCTGGTGTAAGGCACCTTACACTAGCAACTCCTATAGCAGCATACCACCAGCATAGTGGTGGCTAGTGGTGGCTTAAGTAAAAACACATTCCATCATCAACGATTTAGATTCAAGAATAAGCAAAAACATAGTACAAACAATATCTCATTCATTCATTCATTCATTCCCTTTCCTTGACCTTCCCACAAACACAAGAAGTAACACATAATACATATGATAGCCAAAAAAAAAAAAAAAAAAAGCCACAACAATATTGTAGACAACACAAAACTTCTTCTCATCTTCTAAAAAAAATAAGTTACATTTCATTCAAAACAAGTACATTTCTCCACTCATTTACAATTATGGCAGTCAGATAAACTTCTTTTCATCTTCCAGTACTTTACATTTTATCATAAAGTGGGATAGACAAATAAACAGCAATACAATAAACACTTGGTAACACTTTCGTTCAATTTTCATCCTTGAAACTTCATTCTTCAAATGGTTAATAGAAGATGCTTGAGCTTGCATTGAGTCAACATCGTCCAAGTCGTCCATAAGCGTAGATGGAGGTTGATGACATCTATCAAGTAGGCCTAATATCACCTCTGTAGCTCGGTGAGAGAATTTCGCATCGACCCATTTGAAATATTTACACTTCGACCCTTCTTTGTATTGGACACATCCATAGAATCTTCTCCCGGGATTCATTCGAGTCCATGATGTTCTTCTTGGACTTGGTAACCCACAAAAATAGAAACGCTCGCCTTCTCCTTCGCTTTGATGAGAGAAATTTGAGCCGCTGAAAGTCCTACTCTCCATTTCCAATATTTGACTGTAGAATTTGGGGCAAATTGAATTAAGGTTCGGGATTAGGGCTTCAGCACTTCAATGGCATTTTGCCCGATTTAGGGTTTTAGATTTAGGGCAATTAGGGAGACGACGTCGTTTTGGGTGAATTAGAGCTAAGTTAGCTCTCTGGCGAGCCACGTAGGCGAGAAAATATTAATATTTAATTACCATGTATGATTTCCGGCCGGTTTCGCCGGATGTGGCACTCATGTGTCCCACTTTTCTTAAAATGTGGCACTTGAGTGTCACTTTAATAAATTTTGGCACTTAAGTGTCCCTTTGTGCCAACTTTTGGCACTTGAAGCGATCTTTTGCCAAGATCTGCTATTCTCACTTCATTTTGTGTAACATCATTGAAAATATTCTCACTATAAAGAAACCCTAGTTGTCCCAACACTTTCAATAGCTCAACATATGAGAGAGAGAGAGAGAGAGAGAGAGAGAGAGAGAGAGAGAGAGAGAGAGATGATGCCTTTTCTTATGCTTTCTACCATAAGACTTGGGATTACAAGGAACAATTTCTGCAGCCAATATAACAAGTCTCAAAAACTCAACCATAGTCAGGCTCAGGTATAATCTAGGAAGCACCGACACTCTCCAGGAGTCTTTGTGTCGTGTCGGACACTTCGACACGTATCCGATACTCTTTGACACTCTTGGATACTTTCTGACACTCAGTTAATACGTGTCAGAAAATCCGACACTTGGTCAATTTTTTCAACTCTCTTCGACACTCGAGTTGGAATTTCGACATGCAAGTTTTCCACGCACGATTCCAACATGCGAGGTCAATTTAAAAAATTTCCAATAAATGAAGAGTCAAAATATATATTTGAAAAAATAAAAATCAATAATAAAAATAACAAATTATAAAGAAGAAAAACTTAATATTTTCTTCTCTTCTCTTTAATTTTCACTTTCTGTGATCACAATTTACTCTCAAGTTTTTATTTTTTCTTTCGACACATTTGATACGCAAGTTTAGAATGTGAATTACTTTTTTTCTTTCCAATTTTTATGAATTTATTGAAATGGAGTTGAATTTGTCAAATTGAAACAATTAGGGATATAAATAAATGATGGATTAATGTTTTTAGTGTAAATTTATTATAGGATTTTATTATTAATTATTTATTTGTGAATTTGAATCAGATTAATTTGGTTGACATAATCATAAAAATAATAATTTATTATTTATATATAAAATATACATATAATATACAACGTGTCCCAATATGTTGGAATTCTCTATTTTTTGAAAAACGATATGTCGGCGTGTCGATGTCGTGTGTCGATGTCGTGCTACTTAGGATATAATAATTGATAATGAAACAGCGGATGCATCTATCTCAATCTTGAACTTCTTTTGAATGCTAGAGTCTCAACTACCGCACTACTACTATACAACTAATACCTATGGAAAGGCTGAGCGACAAGACCGAACTCTCTTTCATATCAAATACTAAACTAAAAATAATAGGAAATTCAATGAGAAATAAGTACACAAATATTCTATTATAATCGACAGAGCCTTCTTTAATATCACAAAAACCGTTTTAATCCCCAAATATATCCCACAACAATGTGTTGTTAAGGACGTGGTGTTGAAATTGTCTGCCTTTATTATTCTGACTAAGAAGATAAAGCTAAAACTTTTAAGAGGAAATGAAGGAGAATTAGGGAATTCATACCTTCCATATATAAAATTGTCAAGGAAGTCCATCATGAATGTCACCAAATCTTTACCTCTAAACTCCCATTTGCAATGTCAGAATTTGGCGGCCTTTCTACATCAATATTGTTTTGCATCAGGACAGGCTATTAATCTAAATAAATCAAGAATTTATTTCAACAAGAGTTGCCCAATGAATCTAAGAAGAAATATGGCTGCAGAGTTTAGAGTTCCATAAATAGAGAAAACAGGGAAGTATTTAGGAATTCCCTCGGATTGGGGAGGCTCAAAGAAAGATATCTTTGTCTGGATTCTTGCCAGAGTTAACATGAAGTTGGACCGTTGGAAGGACAATTTGTTGTCAAAAATCGACAAGGAGATATTGATTAAATTAGTGGTGCAGGCCATTCCGCAATATGCAATGTCCATTTTCAAAATTCCTGTGTCAATTTGCAAAGCTATTGAGAAGAAAATTGCCAATTTTTGGTGGAGAAATGATAACAAAACTGCTGGGGTTCATTGGAAAAAATGGGAAACTTTGAAACTTAGGAAGGATGAGGGAGGTCTCGGCTTCAAAGATTTACTAGCTTTCAATAAGGCAATGCTAGAAAAACAAGCGTGGCGTATTTCACAGCAACCTACGTCCCTTTTAAGTCAACTGATGAAGGGCCTCTACTATCCACAATGCGAGTTCTAGAAAGCTAGAAAAGGTTCCCGACCTTCGTGGGGATAGCAAAGCATTGTCTTGGGAAGAGACTCTATATCTCCACAAGTTATGTGGTTCGTTGGAAATGGACAGAAAATTTCGATTAGAGAAGATAAATGGTTAAAAAGTGGACTTATTGGAGGCCCAGCAACAAGAAATGAGCCAGAGAAAGTGGGCGCTTTAATAGAACAAGGGAATGGTAAATGGAATGAAACAATGGTAAGGTCGTTGTTTGATGATCAAAGAGTGAAGGAAATCCTTGCAACCCCTATTGGACTACCTACTACAGAAGATAAAATGGTATGGATTAACAACAAATCGGGGTCCTATACAGTGAAAAGCGGCTATTTCACCACTAGAAATCGAGCAGCCAACCCACAAACCACAACAACAACTTCCTCTCACCAAACAGAGCCAGATCTATGGAAATATATTTGGCAATCTGGAACTCTACCCAAAGTTAAACAATTTCTCTCGAATGCATGCCAAAACGCACTACCTACATTGGACAACTTGCACAGGAGAAGAATAGTACCTGATCCATTATGCCCTATTTGCAAACAGGAAGCTGAAACTATCGAACATACTTTGTTGCTCTGCCCTTAGACAGCTCAGATATGGAGCGCTAGCCCTCTGCAAATCAAAATCACAAGAATTGGGTTAACACGACTCGATGAATGGCTGTACATGAGGAAAGAAGACCAACGAAGTGCACTAAAATTTGACCAAATCGCCACTACCTTGTGGTGCATTTGGAAAGACCGGAATCGGTCCATCTTCGGACAAAATCCCCTACACCCACAACAAACCCTATTCAAATCAATAGCTTTACATGAAGACTTTGCAATCTGGAATAGAAACGCAAAAGAAGAGAAGAAAAGCGAGGCTCACACGCTCAGATGGCAACCCCCGACCTCGGATACACTGAAAATCAACATTGACGCCTCCTTTGTCCGGAATGAAGGCGCGACATCAGACTTTGAGGAGAATAGAGGAGAGGACGAGCATAGGGGAGCCATCGCCTGCATCTGTCGAGATTCTCAAGGTCGCCTGGTCGATGGTTTCTCCAAGCTGGTGGCGGCATCCTTGGCGGAACAGGCGGAGGCACTCGCTCTCTTAGAAATCCTAGACTTCCTCTCCACCAGATCTAACCGAAGCCTACAAGTACACTCTTGACTGTTTGTTGCTCGTGCAAGAGGTTCTGGTTGTGATAGAGTCAAGCTGGGAAGTGGCACCGATCGTGGACCGGATCAAGACAAAACTAAAGGACTTTCCGGGCCTTTCTCTAGCCCATTGCAGCAGAGAATCTAATAGACCTGCAGACTGGCTTGCAAGAGCCCAAAGAGATAATTACCTTCCTAGTAATTGGGTAACCAACCCCCCGATAGCCCTGTTTGATTTATTATGCGCCGATGCTTTTGATGTAATTGCTCCAAACTTGCTTAAGTAAATGAATAGCAATTGTATTTTCGACCAAAAAAAAAAAAAAAAAACTCCCTTTTTCAATTCTAGTTTATGATGAGGGTCATATCCAATTAAGTTTGAAATTAACTGCTACAAAAGAGTCTATTTCCTTCCTCTATGGGTTTATCTTAAAATTTGTACATGTGAATAAGAATATAAGCCAGTACGGAAGAAGATGAGTCAGAACAATGAAATGAAAGAGGAGGGACCAACCTGCAATTTTATTGCAGATTACTCACCGGAAATGGCTTGGGTACTTTCTGAACTTGTTCCTGTAGCGGTCTAACATGGGTACAATAAACACAAGTATTCCTAATAGCGTGGACAAACTCACTGGGAGAAAGCTCTGCGAAAAAAAAAAGTCTTGAAAAGAGTACTAGTTCCCGTGTTTATATCCTCCTATCAATAGGATACCCTTTACCCATTATGCTGGGAAATCAAAGCTAGTAATCATCTAGCATCCACTAGAGTGTAAATTATTATAACAATAATCCTTGTAATGCATTTTCTATAGAAGCATTAATCCTTTCCGACCAGTATCCTGAGAAGCAAAAGAAGGGCATTTGTGAGTCAGTTTTCCCCTCGCATCAGCAATTACAGAAATCCAAAACTCTGTTTGTTAGTACTATTCAATAGCCATTACAAACGATATAGAGAAGAACATACCACAAATAATGGGACGTTTTTTTTAAAGCATAATACCCAGACATGAACAATCATGCATGTAAGTGAGCATAAGAAGCAATGTTGAATGGCACTACCAATCCCATGTGAGCAAGAGTGCTGATACATTTTACCCGACAATTACCATTTGCAACATAAATCTGCAAAGGTAAAATTAGGTTGATCAAACAAAAGAAGGAAAGAAAACAGAAAGAATCGGGAAAATGAAGCCAAGCATATCAAACCCGTGCAAACATGTGATGTGACAAGGTGGAAGCGACAATAGTTTTAAATCAAAAGGATTCCAAGCATAGGGTATAATTGAACAATCGTTTGGATCATTCTTGATCTTGTAAATAACATCCAACAACCAATGAAATCTGTGGGCGGGCGGTTACTGTACCCATGGCGTATGACATACATAATGTCATTAAACATATATTGTCACAATGAAAAAAGCTGATCAACTCAATAAAGGCAAACCAAGGCCTGGCACCAAAATGCCACCACTGAGAACCAGAAGCTGGTCCTAAGTCACCTTCTTCTCAGTCTTTGAGACCAAGTTTAAATTAGACAGGACAAATGTCATCAAGGTAAAGAAAAGTATAGCCATAAATGGTTCAGCAGGAATACTTTCCCATGTTTTTCCAACCGTTATGACTGCATTCTTTTTTCCCAGGATCAATTGTCGAGAGAATAGTGCTCTTAAAAATTTGAGATTGCAGGGCAGCCTCCAGGGAAGTTTTCAGTCCTTGCCGATGCCTATATCTCAAGTTGCAGCAACAACAATTTGGTAAGTTTTTCAGGGATCAGATGGAGTCACATTGCAGTTGCCATTAGGAAGGGTCACTGAGACTTCACCAGCCATTCCAGAACTCAAAAGGCTGAAGACAACCAAAAGATAGCACAGCTTGAAATAAATGCTGCACGACCAACTTCTTTAGAAGTGCAGCAGAACCTGAAAATTGTTCAGAAAGAAGATAGATGCCATTAGATTAGAATTGCATATAAAACGACACTAGCAGAGGAGTTATATCTTTAAAATCTAAAAAGAACAGTTGAAAGCCTGAAATGCGGTAAGGTATAGCGGTAACACAAGCATCCCTGTTGGAATTTGTGATCCAATTCTAGAAACTTCAAGATTTTCAACTAGAAAATTCAAGAAAAATTCTAGAAGAGTCTACAAGCTACCATCTCTTGTATGTTCTAGAACACTCCATCTTATGTTACTATTATTGTAGCTATTTGTAGAGAAGTCTAGAGACTTCCTCCACCAACTTTGGTAGCTTATATAAAGGAGCTGTTGGATAAATTCTCTTCAGGTATTTTGAAGTTGACAAAATATTTTCCTCGGTCTAGTCGAAGACTTACGCGACTCTACACAAAGTCCGAAGATCAAAGTATGAAGATTTACGTACTCTACCGACAAAGTCCGAAGCTAGCAAGACTCAAGTTTCAAAGTCTACCCTCATGGACAGTCTCCGACCAACTTCTATTTAGATCTTATATGGTTTTTACTCTAACGGCTAGAGAATATCTTTCTCTTGGATATAGCACTAAAAGATCTTATTTTCGTATTCGAATATGTATAGATTCTCTAAAGATTTCGCAACTTATATTTGAAAGGATCTACTTATGGAAACCAAGATCCTGATTGTATGGGCGAGCAGGATTGATGGGCTATCAACACTTACCTTAAAGAGCTCGAGATCTCTAAATTGATTCCATCCAACGGGTTGATTGGAAGAACTTCTTTGGAAGGTGCCAACGGTAATGAAGGCATGAAGAAGTATATAAGAAAGATGCTCTAGTTGTTGAAGGGTGCCGGATAGAAGAATTCCAAAGTCTGAATCTCCTTTTCTATTTTGTGATCTTATTCTTCGAGCGTTATATGTAATCAAAAGAGAGATCATATTGTGGTGAGACCTTGAGGAAGTGTAGTAGAGCTTCTACACTGTGGACTCAAGAGCGTGAGACTCGTAATCACTCTTTTTGATTCTTAGTGAAATCCAGCCGAAGGGCTGTCCGTGTGGGAGAGTGGACGTAGGCTTGGTCTAAGCCAAACAACTATAAATCTGGAGTCTTGATTCTCTATCCCTAATCCTTTTATCTTTTATTACTTTCATCTACTGTGATTGTTGGTTTTAATTCTTTAATCTCTCATTCGGATTAAATTGTTGAAATCGCTTTAATCACCTATTCACCCCCCTCTAGGTGCTAATTCTAGTCCTAACAATTGGTATCAGAGCTCGTGTACTCATTCATAAGAAGTGTCTTTACTTCTGAGTAAAAGATCTATGGCTAGTATGTTGCCTATAGGGTTGGTTGAAGGTCAAAGCAATACCAGACCTCCATACTTTGATGGAAAAGACTACAGCATATGGAAAAATAAGATGAAGGCATTCCTAAGATCGAAAGATCCTTTGGAATGGGAAGTGGTTGATAAAGGAATTATTCCTGCTGCTGCATCAGAATCAGAGAGAGGAAAAGAAGTTGTTGATCCCACTCTACTGACTCAAGAAGAAATCACCAAGAGACAGACTCTTGACGCCAAAGCTATTTACTCTTTATATTGTGCTTTATCCCCTACTGAGTATAACAGAATATCTTCTTGTGATACAGAAAAAGAAGTCAGGATAGGCTTCACATTACCTATGAAGGAACTGATCGTGTGAAAGAAACGAGGATCAATATTCTTTTGGGACAATATGAAGTCTTTAAGATGAGATCAGGAGAATCAATAACTGACATGTTTAGTTGCTTTACTGAAATTGTGAATGGTCTTGAATATCAGGGACATCCAATCTCAGGACATATGAAAGTCAACAAACTCCTACGAGGACTCTCTAAAGACTAGAATTACATAAAAACCTCAATAAGAGAGACGCTGAGGATTGCTCCACTCTCTGTAGACGAACTAGTTGGGACTCTTCAATCTTATGAAGTGGAACAGACCAACGAAGAGGAAGATTCAAAAGGTAAGAAATCTATTGCCTTAAAGTCTAATGACTATTTTGATGCTACGGACTCAAAAGATCTAGATGATGAAGAACGGCACTCATGATAAAGAGATTCAGAAAGTTGAACAGAAAAGGAAGGAAATTCAATTGGAAAAAACAAAGCTCACAAATGTTTCAAAACAAATCAACAGAGGAAGATGATTCTAACAAAGAAGTGATTTGCTTTGAATGCAAGAAAAGAGACACATCGACCCAACCGTCCTCTATTAAAGAAGAGAAAATGAAAGACCGAGAAATACGGGGAAGGCACTCAAAGCGAGACTTAGAGTGATACTGAATGTGAAGAAAGTGATGACGATTATGCCAATATCTCGTTTAATGGCAAAATCGGAAATCAGACTCGGACCTTGATTCGAACACGAGACTCGAGACAAAGAACTCGAGGTTAGTAACCTAAAAATTCCTGTCAAGGTTTCTAAATATATTGATGAACTTTGTCTTAGTCTAAAAACCTCTCTCAAGAGTATCTCCGAATTAAAAAGGGAAAATTCTACATTGAAGCAATAGGAAAAACTTATGAAAGAAAAGTTTGAAAAGTTGGAAAAGGACTTTGCTGTTGTGAAAGAAAACTCAGACTCTATTTCAAATGAAAATAATCTTTTGAAAAATGATATTACTAACATATCAAAAAGATTTTCAAATGGTTCTGAAAAGTTGGATAAGATTCTTTCGATACAAAGACCATACTTTGATAAGTTAGGTCTTGGTATGACTTCTGAAACTATTCCACTAATTGATTTCCCAAAGGTAAAGGAAAGAATCAAACAGAGACCAGCCAGAATTATTTATAAGAATTATTTCCATAAAGTTTTTGTAAAACCTGTTGGCAGAAATGCTTTGAAATGTTCCAAGTGTAAAAGCTCTGACCATTTTGAGAAAGAATGTCATTTGGTTTAGAGACATGTTAAAAAGAGCTGGCTAAGACTGTCTATTGTTCTAACACTTCTGGACCCAAGATGAAATGGGTACCAAAGAGAGCTTGAATTTGTGTTATTTGCAGGTTACTATCAAAAGGAAGATTAAATGGTATCTTGATAGTGGCTGCTTAAGACATATGACAGGAGACTCAAGTTGCTTCATAAAACTTGTCCAGATAGACAGAGGAAAAGTTTCCTTTGGTGGTAACAACAAAGGAAGAATTACTGGTTGAGGAACAATAAAGATTGGAAGTTTGTCAATAAAAAATGTTTCCTTAGTTGAAGGATTAAATTACAACTTGCTTAGTATAAGTCAGTTGTGTGATACTGGTTTCAAGATCAATTTCCAGGAAGGAACGTGCTCTGGAATCAGTAAAGACTTTACTCAATCTTTTACTGGACGAAGACATGGAAATATCTATATTCTAGATGTGAATCAAGAAAGATCACAGTGCTTAATATCAGTACAAGATGAAGCTAATCTATGGCACAAAAAGCTAGGCCATACCAATATGAAGCAAATCAACAAGATCTCTACCAAGAAACTTGTTCGAGGATTGCCTATTCTCAATTACTCAAAGTATGATCTATGTACACCATGCGTACTGGGTAAACAGGTTAGAAACTCTTACAAATCAATAAATAAAGTTTCCACTAATCATGTACTGCAGCTTCTGCATATGGATTTGTTTGGACCTACCAGAATGCAAAGCATTGGTGGAAAAAAAGGTTCTGTCTAGTAATTGTGGATGATTACTCACGATTTACTTGGGTCTACTTTCTTTCAAGTAAATCGGAGACTTTCTCTCTCTTTTCAAAGTTTACTAAGAAAGTGCAGAATGAGAAAGGTCACACTAGCTCGAGTATTCGTACAGACCATGGAGGTGAGTTTGAAAATCAAGACTTTACTAAATTTTGTGATAAATTTGGTTTTCAGCACAAATTCTCCTCTCCATATACACCCGAAACGAATGGGGTTGTGGAAAGGAAGAATAGGTCTTTACAAGAAATGGCAAGAACTCTTTTAATTGGAAATCAAATTTCTTCAAGGTTTTGGGCTGAAGTTGTTTCAACCGCTTGCTATATTATAAACCGAGTGTTTTTAAGGCCAATTCTTGAGAAAACCCCTTATGAAATTTTTAAAGGAAAGAAACCAATAGTTTCTTATTTTCAAGTATTCGGTTGCAAATGTTTTATTCTAAAGAATGCAAATGATCGTGTTGGTAAGTTTGAAGAGAAATCAGATGAAGGATTCTTTCTTGGTTACTCAACTACAAGCAAAGCCTTTAGAGTATTCAACAAGAAGACTCAGATTGTGGAAGAATCAATGAATGTCAAATTTCAAGACTCTCCACAAATTCAACAAATTCAGACTAAAGATTCAGAATCTGTTCCAGACTTTGCTAGATCTACCTCCATTGAAGCAGTTACTAATTCAGAATCAGTACAACAAGCTACTGATGAAGAATCTACTCAAGAAAAAGATCAACAATCTATCAAACTGACTAGTAACTGGAAGCACAAGTCTAGTCATGCTGAAGAACTCATTATTGGAAACATTAATGAGGGAATTCGAACAAGATCCAAAAGGCGAGAAGAGTCTAGTGCTGTTGCTCTTATTTCTGAGATAGAACCCAAAAATATTGAAGAAGCTTTAGCTAATGAAAGCTGGATTGAAGCAATGCAAGAAGAGCTCGAGACAATTCAAAAGTATTAACGACGTATGGGAATTGACTCCTAAACCAAAAGGTAAATTAGTTATTGGAGCTAAATGGGTTTTCAGGAACAAAGTTGATGAAAAAGGAAAAGTAACGAGAAACAAAGCAAGACTCGTGGCTAAAGGATACACGCAAGAAGAAGGGATAGACTATGATGAGACCTATGCTTCAGTAGCAAGGTTAGAAGCAATCAGATTACTATTTGCTTTTGCTTGTTATAAGAATTTCAGGTTATTTCAAATGGATGTCAAAAGCGCATTCCAGAATGGATTTATTTAAGAAGAAGTCTACGTGGAACAACCTCCTAGATTTGAAGACTCAAAGAAACCAGACTCAGTGTTCAGACTGAAGAAAGCTTTATATGGATTGAAACAAGCTCCTCGAGCTTGGTATGAAATGCTAAGTAATTTCTTAATTCATAATGGCTTTTCTAAAGGAAAGGTAGACACTACTTTGTTTATTAAAAAGGAAGGTAAAAGTTTTCTAATTGTTCAGATTTATGTTGATGACATTATATTCGGATCATCTGATGAGACTTTGTGCAATAAATTTTCTAAGTCTATGCAGGATGAATTCGAGATGAGCATGATGGGTGAACTATCCTTTTTCCTTGGTCTACAAGTGAAATAACTAAAGGAATGAATATTCATTCATCAAGAGAAATATGCAAAAGAACTTGTTAAAAAGTTCGGTCTGGAAAATTGCAAAAAAACTGACATACCAATGTCGAGTCCCTTGAAGATAGACAAAGATGAAGCAGGGAAAAAAATCGACCAAAAGTTATACAGGAGTATCATTGGTTCACTTCTTTATCTTACTGCATCCAGACCTGACATATTATTTAGTGTTTGCATATGCGCTAGGTTTCAATCAGATCCTAAGGAATCTCATCTAAGTGCTGCTAAACGTATCATTAAATATGTTGCTACTACTGCTAAGATTGGTCTATAGTATCCCAAAGAATGAGACTTTACTTTTCTTGGTTATTCGGACGCGAGATCTTGCGGGTTGTAGAGTTGAAAGAAAAAACACTTCAGGTACTTGTCAATTGCTTGGAAACGGGGGCGGTATCTTGGTTTTCAAGAAAACAAAGTACTTGTGGCTCTTTCAACGGGCTGAAGCGAGAATACGTAGCCCTTGGAAGTTGCTGTTCTTAAATACTTTGTGGATAAAACAACAACTACAAGACTTTGGCATTGAAGATTCTTGCATAGAGATCAAATGTGACAATACCAAATAAGCAATCAATCTTACAAAGAATCCTATCCTACATTCAAGAGCAAAACATATTGAGATTCGACATCATTTTATAAGAGATCATATTCAGAACAAAGAAGTCTTGATACAATTCATAGACTCAAAGAATCAACGCGGACATCTTCACAAAGCCACTTGAGAAAAGCTTGTTTGAGTCTATTCGCTCAAGACTCGAGAATCTAAGTCTAAGCGGACTCGGAGTATCAAACTCAAAAGGTTGTAGACTGAGAATACCAATCGACACGACTGTAAGTTCATTTATTTACTTAAACTGTTATTTCGAAAAGGCAAGATTATCTGTTTATCTCTAATTGAGTTTATTAAGGCAGTTAAATTTTTAAAAAAGGGTGGTTATCGATTTATTAAGGCAGTTATTTTTTAAAAGGAAATTCTTAATATTTCCAAATTGCAACGCTTGAGTTATCCCGTATCAGTTATCTTTTATATACCCATTCTCCTTCGTTTTCACTTTACCCAGAAACCCTAATTCAAAAGCTTTTCACTCCTCTGAATTTTCTCTCCCAAATTTCTACGTCTCAAAGCTTTTAACTTTCTTGCGACACAAGTGTGAAAGTTTCTCCAAGAAAGCGACAATGTCTTACCAAAGGAAATCCTTAAGGATAGCAAACAAGGGACCACAGGGCTTTGGTGAGGGGCCTACGCACTTCGATCTCACAGAAGAAAGTGACTTTCCAACAGAATAGACTCCTCAACGATCTCAACATCGTACTTCCTCAACTAGACCTCATGATCGTCGCCCTCGACATGCAGAAGAAGTTCTTGAAGATATTGAACCTGTAAGATCACTCAAGCCTACTTTTGTTTATAGGCTTTACTCGGCATTGAAGGAAGGAGGTTCTGCAATGACCTTCATTGATGAATTTATGAAAGAAAAAGGTTACACAAATGAGATACACTTTCTCACTGTAATGGAGAGATCAGGCATTGTTCCTGCTGGAACAGTAGCAAAAGTCTTTGCAAACTTTCCCAGTGACCCTAGGTTTAGTAGTGTAAATCAACCAGTGGGAAAGGATGATGATGAGAAAATGTTTATACATTTTAAACCTTGGATGGGTGTGGCTGCAAACCTTCGAGGAAAGAAGGATGAAGCTGTTTCGATCGGACGGACACGGGAAGATGTATGAGAAACTGCTGAAGCGTGGGGTGATGAATCCACGGACGGTGGACTTTGATTTTCTGGACTTATTAAGCATCAATCTGAGAGAGAAGTTTGAAAAACTTCAACTTCATAAGTTTTGTATTGAATGTGATGTGGCTTATTCTGAATTAACAGCATATTTTTATTCCAATATCAGTTTCCTTGATGCGAATAGCTTTTCATTCAGTGTGAGAGATAGAGAATATGTTGTTGATACGGACACTCTGGCAGATGTAATTGGTGTGGAAAGAGGTTCTTTTCAATCAATTTCTGTGACTGTAAGTCATGTAACTCTAGAACTTGCGAGAGACTGAATTACTGAAGGTTGTCTCTCCTACTCCAAGATGAATGCAACAAACACTCTACTTCACAAGATAGTGATCAACTGTTTTAGACCGAAATCAACATCAAAGACAGATGTATCCATCTCAGAGGCTAAGTTGATGTATGCAATCAAGATTGGTCTTAACTTTTCTCTGCCACACACTATCATGTTTCACATGTACAAGTCCATGGCAAAGGACAAGGGAAAACTCCCTTATCTTTGCTCTCATCACTCGTCTTTTCAGACACTTGAACATTCAGCCTCCTCACATTCTCTCTCTGTGAAGACTATTGATAAAATGGTCATCGGACTGAGGATGATAACAAAGATGCGTCGAAAGAACTCGGCAAGAAGAAGTGGAGCAGTTCAAGGAGAAGACTCCTATCAAGTTCGGACCCGACTCTTCTGCGGCCAAAAGAAAAGGAAAGGAAACGGTGACTAGTCCTATCAAGAAGAGAAGGGCAATCATCTTGGAAGATGAAGATGATGAGGATGCTTTGCCCATTTCTGCTCTTGTCTCTCAATTTTCTGCACCTGTTTCAGTATTCCCGAACAACAATTTGCGAAAGACACTAAGAAAGGACTTTAGGAAAAGGGATCCTTACAAGAAGAAGAGAAAGAAGAGAAAGAAGAAGAAGAGAAAGAGGAAAAAAAAAGAAGAGAGGAAGAAGAAAAAGAAGAACAAGGGAAGAATCGGCAAAAAAGGACAGATTCTCCAACGAGAAAATGAGGATCAACGACATCCTATCACTTTGAGGAAACTCCTCAGAAAGAAGAGTACTTTTCTCCTCCAGAAGACATTGAAACAAGGGGAGATACCCAAAGAGAATGTACTCCTCTTCTACTAACTTTTACAGAGGGAGATACCCAAACATGTGTTAGTCGATCACCTCCTGATGCAGAAGATGTTCATGCTGCTCAATTTCCTAAGGGAGAGGCATCATCTCCAAATATTGATCTCTCTGTGATATTCACACGGCTTGACTCCACCATCGGACCGAGTTGACGCAAGCACACGGACTAACAATTCAGGAGATTTTGGAAGGTTGCTTGACATCATCTTGGAGCTCAAAGGCCAAATCTATGCTATGGGATATGAATTTCAGACTTTGCGAGAATGAGAATCATGCAATGTTCATCACCATGCATGATCGGCTTAAAGAGGTTCGGCGTCGGATTCGGGACACCCAAAGGCCTTTGCTCTTATACAACTACGGGAAGATTTGAGGAAGCTAGAAGGAACTGTCAAGTCTATGGAGGACTTTCAACTTGTTCGCATTCCTCGTGCTCCTTGATTTTTTTAATGCTGACAAAAAGGGGAGAAGACTTTGCAGATTTCAAGAAAATTTCAAGACTCTATCCTCAAACCAAGCAGATTTCAAGAAAATTTCAAGACTCTATCCTCAAACCAAATCTTCATTTTTAAACATTTTTTTTTAATTTGTTATGATTGTGATTGATATTTTGACTTTATCTTGAGTTTTTTGAATGTGTGCTCATTATTGCATTACTTTAAGCTATTAAATTAGATAAAGATAGTAATGTACGCACATGACTAATGAGGTTTCTATGGATGCGGATACGTGTGCGGGGTAAGTACGTATGCAGGGACATCCACGTATGTACATGATAACTTCTATTATTTTTATTCTAATATTTTATGAGATATCAAAGCTTGCTTAAAAGTTGTATTGCGGGGCAATAATATTCAAATCTGCAGGAAAGTTTTGTCACCATCAAAAAGGGGAGATTGTTGGATAAATTATCTTCGGGTATTTTGAAGTTGACAAAACATTTTCCTCGTCTAGTCGAAGACTTACAGACTCTACTGTCAAAGTCTGAAGATCAAAGTATGAAGATTTACAGACTCTACTGACAAAGTCTGAAGCTAGCAAGACTCAAGTTTCAAAGTCTACCCTCATGGACAGTCTCCAGACCAACTTCTATTATGATCTTATATGGTTTTTACTCTAACGGCTAGAGAATATCTTTCTACTGGATACAGCACTAGAAGATCTTATTTTCGTATTCGAATATGTATATATTCTCTAAAGATTTCGCAACTTATATTTGGAATGATCTACTTATGGAAACCAAGATCCTAATTGTATGGGCGAGCAGGATTGATGGGCTATCAACACTTACCTTAAAGAGCTCGAGATCTCTCTAAATTGATTCTGTCCAACGGGTTGATTGGAAGAACTTCTTTGGAAGGTGCCAACGGTAATGAAAGCATGAAAAAGTATATAAGAGAGATGCTCTAGTTGTTGAAGGGTGCCAGATAGAAGAATTCCAAAGTCTAAATCTCCTTTTCTATTTTGTGATCTTATTCTTCGAGCGTTATATGTAATCAAAAGAGAGATCATATTGTGATGAGACCTTGAAGAAGTGTAGTAGAGCTTCTACACTATGAACTCAATAGCGTGAGACTGTAATCACTCTTTTTTATTCTTAGTGAAATCCAGCCAGAAGGGCTGTTCGTGCGGGAGAGTGGATGTAGGCTTGGTCTAAGCCGAACCACTATAAATCTGGAGTCTTGATTCTCTATCCCTAATCCTTTTATCTTTTATTACTTTCATATATTGTGATTGTTGGTTTTAATTCTTTAATCTCTCATTCGGATTAAATTGTTGAAATCGCTTTAATCACCTATTCACCCCCTCTAGGTGCTAATTCTAGTCCTAACAGGAGCAAGTGCTCCATGTTTTGTGTTGGGAGCTTCCCATAAAAACCACATCATGTAGCTCCCCACCGACACCTCCTTCAACTATTGTAAAATTATTTTATCCAACTAATGAAACTATTTCACATATCCCATGTTCTTTGTCATTCAATTATCCTATCTCATCCCTTGTCCATCCTCTACAAAATATACATACACTTGCACACGTCACTAACCAAAAACTATAACTAATACCAAAACTATGCTTCCGCGCACATTTAAATTCTAACATGGTATCAGAGCTAGGTGCGCCCAGGTTCGTAACTGAGCTAGGCGTAAGGGACTATGAAGCCAGAGCTAGGCATACTTGGATGGTTATGGGCATTTGTCCTCACCATCCTCAACTAAAAAGGCCAGAGCCCAAGCAAGAGCCAACAGAGCCGAGCCGAAGCCAGAGCCAGAATCAAAGGCCAGAGCCCGAGCAAGAGCCAAGAGAGCCAGAGCCGGAGCCGGACCAAAACTAAAGCTGGAGCCAGAGCCAGAGCCTACGAGAGCCAAAGCCCGAGCCCGAGCTAACACCTACAACTAAGAACAATTTGATGCCCTAAGACATATGGGACATCGTTGAAGAAAAGTCATGCATGTTCAAAGGCAAGTGCAAGTGTTTCGACAAGAGAATGCAAGGGATCGTGGAACGAAGACGGAATAAAGGCACGGGACAAATTACAAGAGAAATTTCAAGGTACGTTCGAGGCTTTATAACACAAGTCCGGAGTATCCCGAAATTGGATCAAGGGGAGTGTTGGAATTTGTGATCCAATTCTAGAAACTTCAAGATTTTGAACTAGAAAATTCAAGAAAAATTCTAGAAGAGTCTACAAGCTACCATCTCTTGTATGTTCTAGAACACTCCATCTTATGTTAAGTCTATAGACTTCCTCCACCAACTTTGGTAGCTTATATAAAGGAGCAAGTGCTCCATGTTTTGTGTTGGGAGCTTCCCATAAAAACCACATCATGTAGCTCCCCACCGACACCTCCTTCAACTATTGTAAAATTATTTTATCCAACTAATGAAACTATTTCACATATCCCATGTTCTTTGTCCTTCAATTATCCTATCTCATCCCTTGTTCATCCTCTACAAAATATACCATACACTTGCACACGTCACTAACCAAAAACTATAACTAATACCAAAACCATGCTTCCGCGCACATTTAAATTCTAACAATCCCTGAGATCCGTGACACTAAAAGCTGAAAATTATACCCACAGATCATTATCTAAGAAAAAAGTGGCGCACGTTTATGAATAAAATAAATCAACCAAGCTGTACAAACCATCAAAAGCCTCCTTACTAAGCTGGATTTCTCCAGCATCGCTCGCACTTAACTTGACACAAATGGTGGAAAATTCCAAATCCTAGTACCTCTCTCTCGCATCACATTAAGCCAGAAATTATGTGAGGCGAAGATTCATCTTCCAACTTTCAGGCAAAAGCATCTGAATTGAATAATCCTCAAAATTGTTTCTCAGAGGGCTCAATTCAAAAAATACCCCATCAGCAAGAACGACATTTTCAGAGAACAGAATGCAGCACAAAAGAGAAAGGAGAAACATTATGAAAGAGTCTTCTCCGATTTTGTTGGATGATCACAATCTGTTATTGCTCAAAAAAATTAGTATTGGGAAATGTATTTAAAAAAAGAAGAAGAAGAAGCCATAAACCAATTCAGTTCTTAACTTTTTAATTGGACTAATTTGGTCCTAAATATTTTTCTATCGGTACCAATTTAGTCCATTCGACTAATTTATGCTAGAAATCGCTGACGTGAACACCATTAATTTTACGTGACACGGCAAGTGCTAACATGGACATATATTTTCTCTTATCTTCACCAAAAAAAAAAAAAAACATGGACATATATTTAATAATTTTTTTCTTAAAATTTTTTCCTTTCTTTTTTTGCTTTCCCTTTTCTTTTCACCGTTGGCATTGGCCAGTTGCTGGTCATAGGGCACTAGCCATGGCCGCCCAAGGCTGGCCTCACCTGGGAGAGAGTGGCCTTCGCCAGCCATAGGTGAGGGTCGGCCTTGTTGGGCCACATCTAGGTGAGGGTTGGCCTCGTTAGATCTGACTAGGATTAGCTTGCCGGGCTCACCTGGGTGAGGGCGAGGACGAGGCCCAGTGAGCCTCGGATCACCCGCATTCGATTTCGGCGACCTCTGAGCGACGCTAATGGCGTCAGCAGGAAGCATTCTGCAGAAGAATTGTTGAGGCGAGCAGGAGAATGGATTGCGTCACGGGATGAGCGAGAGGCACTTCGCGGAAATAGTAGTTTCTCCTCGCTCGAGGCGGACGACGAGGGGGACGAAGGTGCAGCATCGTTTCGGAGGAGTAGAACGTGTGGAGTCAGGGCCAGTAGGTGCTAAGAGCGAGAGCTGCGTCGCCGCCCGAGAAGGTTTCGCTAACGAAGAAGATTGCGTCAAGGCCGGAGGCTCGGAGCTGTGCTTCGTGCAAATGCAACAGAATAAGGCCATCGATAACCACTCTAGAATTGCGGATAAGGTCAGTGAGTGTAACCCTCGCTGAAATTCTGTTTGTTTTTTCGTGTTGCAGAGGCAGAGCCAGACAAGAAAAGAAAATGCAAGAAAAAGGAAAAAAATAATTAAAAAATGTTCACTTCCCAAGCATGTCACGTAAGATAACCAATATCTTAGTCAGTAATTTCTAAACCAAGTTGCTGGTGGATTGAATTGGTATTAATATAAAAAGGTTTATAATTAAATTGATTCAATTACAATATTTAGAATTGAATTGATATTAATATAATAAATTTGAGGCTTTTTTTTTCTTTTGGTATACTTTGCTAGTACTATTGTCATTGTACTTTCCCTCTCTAACTCTATGCCAAGACTAAACATCAAACATGAGTTACATAGACAAAGGAAATGAAAAACATAGCATTACAACATAATTCGAGACAGAACAACGGTCAAAAGTAGTTAAAAAATATAAATAAATAAATAAATAAGCACATCGCTTCAAAGAAAGACAAATCGGGCAAAATAACATGAACCCAGAATAATCCAAAATGCAGAGCGAAATGCTCACTGATTTGGACCCGAACCGCCAATTTTGAATCGCAACGGAACTAAACACACAAGAACGACCAATGGGAGCGGCCTCAGCCGGGTTTGGGCTTTTTTTTTTTTTCCTTCCCCTTGGAGAGCGTCATTTGTTGGGTTATAATAGACAAGACATCCGATACAGATACTAAAGATGGTAAAATCCAGCAGTGAAAAGAAATGACATTGACAATCAAGTAGCGTATCTAATAATGCAGAGAAGTCCAGTAAGTTTGGTGTAGGGCGGGCTATTGATATGAATCAATGCTTTATCCAAACAACTATCCTTGGGATTATAGTAAACTCCCCTCTCAATAAAGCTGTAATCTTGAGACAATTTAAATGCTAGATAATTTATCTCTTTTGCGCAGCCAAGTCCTCTGCCAGTCTATCACACTACACTACCTACTGTTTCCTTAATTTCTTGTGCCACTAACAATCATTGGTTGAACACCAACTAGTACTACAATTCTCACACGATATGTGAATCAGCAACTGTATGTGGCAGAAGCGCTCTTCCTCGATAGCTGAACAAACGGGCAAATGCGACTACTAGAATCTTTTGCTTGAGCTTTTGAATGAGACCCCACAAGTGAGCTGCAAAGAGTAATATCAACAACGGCAAACAGAGGAGAAAGAAGGAGAGGCCTCGGAACAACAATGCCATGAGGAAAGCTATAGAGAGAAAGGAAAGGATCCTGAGAAAGAGAATTGCGCAAGCACCCCAAGCAGTACGAAAGGCTTGTAGATGAGCGAAGCAATAGAGAAGGAGAGTGAAGATGCTGAGGAAGATGGTAATGGGATAAGTATTAAATGGAGAATCCAGTGTCCCCTGATATTTCATGGTAATGAATTTGACCAATACTGGAACAATGAAGGTGACAATGTCATCGATGCTATTCCATTGATCACGCACAAAAATCGGCATTCTTGAATCTGTATAGATATGGAAAACAGGATGAAGAGATAGAGTTGCAAGATCAGAGCAAATGTCTGAAGGATGGAGTAATGTATTGAGTATGTTCAGAAGAATGGCGCTGAGAAGAACTATAGTGTTGAGAACTATGTATATATAGATGCTTTTTAGTGCGAAGATGCACTTAGGTCATCCCCAATTTTATAATATATCTCTATAGACAGCGCTCAAAGATAAGCAGCTTGGCTCATCTCCTAATTATATATATTATATCTCTATAATCATGGCCTAACTGGGGGATAAGCCATGTTGCCAAAGGGAAGATTGCCTTGTTTATAGAGATATTATATATAAACATGGTTCATATATATAAATTTGGTATGATCTAATGGAAGATGGAGTTTGGGTCATCCTCATGTGTCTTTATAAAATGACTCATCTCCCAGTTTGGCCATCTTTAAGAGGTATATATGTATGTATCTATACATACATACATACATACATACATACATACATACATACATACATACATATATATATATATATATATATATATGAGAGAGAGGGGAAGAGCCAATCTACATCTTCTCACTAAAAAGCATCTATATATACATATATAAAATTCAGAGTTAATATTACGAAAAAAAAAAAAAAAAAAAAAAAAACCCAAACTGGTAAAGCCTATAACAAATTTACCACAAACTAATTTTTTTATCATCAAAAATCCCAAACTGATATTAGTTTTTATTAAATTTTACTATCAAATTATTGAGTTTGGTGACACGTGGTAGTTGACAGTATTCAAGTTTGGAGTTTTACCTTTCATTTATCATAAATATATCAGTTTATGATTTTTTTATAATATTAATCCAATTTAACAAAAACTAATTGAGGGTAAAATTATCACAAATGTACCAATATAAGGTTTTTTTATGGTAAAAAAACTAGTCTTAGGTAAATTTGTCACAAGTATATTAATTTGGGGTTTTATATTTTAGTCGAAAAATTAGTTTGAAGTAAATTTACCACAAGTATATAGTTTTGAATTTTTCATGGTATAATATATCTCTTCTTGACGTTGAAGTTGCATGCTAGGTCATTGTTCCCCCCATCTCCTTCTTGGTGAGAATAATATAGAAGCTTTGTTTTTTTTTTTATAAATAAATTTACAAACTTGCCAGGTTCTTATATAAAACCACTCTATTTATGGGTAGACTTATCAAAATGGGTCCAAAAATCATTTATAAACTCGTGTTTGTTTAAAAGGTCACTTCTTATTTGGTGAATTAGCCATAATGGGTTTTAAAAAAGCCAAAATATATGGGTCTTAAATGGGTATAATTTGGATTTCCAATGAAAAGCTCTATACTCTATCTCTCTCTCAAACCATCAATGCTGCAAGCGAACTCCGTGTTGATCCTCACCACCCTTGGTGTGTTGAAACCCCAACCCTAATGCTCCCCCAACACTCTCATCCCCACGGAACCCCCTCCCCCAGCACAAGGGAGGTCGTGGCCATCTACGAGTGGGTCTCGTTGAAATTGATTCAATTCAAAGCCAATCATCGCCGATCTGACAATTATAGCTGGAGAGCAGTGGCAGCACACCGAGGGCATTGCTAATGCGACTTGTTCTTGTATTATTGAGGTCCGTGGACTTCGACCGCGTTTAGGATTAGGTGCGATTTCTTTTTATATTTTTGCCCCATTTTGAAAGGATGTTGGACTTGTGAGTTCGGGTCTTGTACACACGTGATAAATTTGAAATTGGGTGAAATGGAGTGTAAATGGGTTCAGATTGTGCTCGTTTAAGATCCATATATTTCGCCCTTCCCCCCTCGAGCTTTCTCATTGACTTGACAAGTCAGTCAACAGAGTGGCCCATATTTCAAAAGAACAATTTTAGGGGAAAAGTTACTAAAATTGGATTTCAAGTCATGTTGGGTTTGGTCGAGTATGAATTGCTAAATTTGCATTAGATATAATGGGTCAATTTGAGTCGGATTATTTTCAATCAAACCCGACCCACCCATTTCACAGTTTTATTTACGTGTGTTGCCTTCTTCACCATAGCTGATGAGCGAGAAAGGACAAAGGCATGAGCATTTTCTGAATCTTGGTATCTTTTAACCCAAGCTATCTAAATCCAATCTATCAATTCGAATTGGAATTTTCTAAATTTCCTAGCATCGATTCATTGCGCATATTAGTTTGGCCAAAGGAAAAAAAAAAAAAAAAAAAACATATTTCCTATATTTGTCATTTTAGGCTGGTCGAAATTTAGATGACACACAACAATCCATATTTATTATTTTTATTTTGAAGATTTATATTAACGAATGTTCTCACAATGCTTGTAATTGTAGATAGTCAGGAGGGGAATGTTACTTATAATGTGATGTATATGTGATAAACTATTAGGATCTTTACAATAATCTGAAACCTTTGAGAAATTTTCATATATAGCCACATATATATCTAACAATCATATGCTATTTGATCTTATCCACTTTCAGAGGATTAGTACATCAAGGATTAGAGCAGACTTTTTAATGCAAATTCTCTTTTCATGCAAAATCCTGTTAATATGTTGCAAGTAGCCGAATTAAATATTCCTTTAAAAATCCTGTCAATGTGGTAAAGGCGAGATACCAACAATTTTAAATATGTGTATCTTTTTTATCATAATTAAATCAATTAGTTTTTAAGAAAAAAAATTAACTTTTAAGGAAATTTTTTAAATTGATTTGCTGGAAATAATTGTGATTAACTAATAGAGATTAAAAAAGTGTGGTTAAGTGGACTCCTTCGTGGATGATTTCGTGCATCATGGGTGTGCGAAAGACTACAACGTTGATTAGATCTTTCGTAGATTGTTTGAAGGTTCAAGCGAAGTCATTGTTTTTGAGGAATCGCTCGATGATATCGCTATTTTGGACATTGATTTTATTAGGTTTCAATTAGGCTCATGACAAGAAAGTCCAATCTTTCATTTTCAATACATTTTCTTAAGTTTCCAAGCATGGGCCCGTACACCTAAAGTTAATGAGAAAAATGTCCAAAAAGTCATAAACATATTATATTTTTATCAATTTAATCATAAACATTTCAATTATATTAATTAAGTCATAAATCTTATCATGTTTTGCTAATTTAGTTCATTTAGCCAATTTTGGCCAGAATTCGATGACGTGGAGGTTGGTTGTCTTACGTAGCATGATCGGAACTGACATTTACAATTTTTAATAACATTTTCATATTTTTTCTTTTTTTCCTTTTTCCTTTTTTTTTTCCTTTCAACCCTTCTTTGCTTTTTTTCTTACTGTGGCTGGCGAGGGTCTGGCGACCTCGCCAGTGCAAGCAACACTCGTGGCCCTCGAATGGCCTCCCCCAGATTTAGGGGAGGCCAACGCTGCTATGAGCGACGTTAGCCTCACCCAGAACTAGGCAAGGTGACCTTGATCGCAGCCGCGACGATTTAGACTAGCCGACCACCAACAATGCAACCTAACCCAAATATGGGGGAGGCTAGCATGGCTCAAACCACAGTTTTAGTGGGAATGTGAAGGAGGAGATTGTGAAAGAATATGTCTGATTGGGGAATTTGGTCAAACAGGCGGTGCAAGAGATAGCTACAAAGCAGAGGATCTTGGTGAAGACCATGGGTGGTCATGGAGGTAGGAGCGAAGAGCGTGAGCGTGGATGTGCGTTAGCCCTTACTTGGAGAGGCAGGTATCGACAAGGAAACTCAAAGCTCGAGCCCCCAAACCCAAAAGACTCAAGCTCAGCCACGACATGGAGCTCGAGGCCAGATTAGTTCAACTTGTTGCTAAGGTTCCTTCTGGCCCGCAATTGGCCTTACCTAGACCATCGCAGCTGTAGGCAAGGTCGCGACCCTCTCGCCCACGACCAGCAAGGGCTTGGGACCCTTGCTGCACGACCGATGAGTGGCCTCCAACTCTCTCCCATTGACCGGTGAGTGGCTCGCGATCCTTGCGGGCCACAATAATTAAAAAGCAAAGGGGAAGAGAAGAAAAGAAAAAAAAGAAAATGAAACAATTAAAAATTCGAATTTTTTTTAAAAATATCATTAAAATTATCCACATCAAGACTAGTGTTCACATTAGCGGTTCCAAATAAAATTGGTCGTACTTACTCAATTGGTAAACTGTGAAAAGGTTTAGAATTCAATTAACAAAATTAAAATATTTATGACTAAATTCATTAAAAAATATATTTAAGCCTTTTTGGATAATTATTCCTAAAATCAAGGTTTTGTAATTGAAAGTTCAGGGTTCAAAGGTTATTTAGAATATTTGACCTAAAATTAGAAGCACAGTTTTAATATTAAACCATGTCTAAAAATATTCTAAATGGGAGGGCCGTCGTCCTCCCTTTACATATATTTCTTTGGGTAGGGTCTGATTGGTACCGAAATTACACCAAAAGATTATGGCTTTTTGGTTAGCTGACGTTAGCGCAACCAAAGACCGTAAGAGCGGTCCTTGTTTGCTTAGGCGGCTAATATTATATAAAATAAATACAAGCTAAAAAAGGCAGCTCCTTTATTTAGCCCCACTTGATTTTGGAATCAATTTCTTCCTCATTTTTTATTGTGAGGTTTCCTTGGCAGACGAAGACCAACATAAAAAGTGCTGTTCAAGAATTCTATCACAAACGATACTTCGCGGCAACTCTCTTAACGTGTACACCTTCCTTATTTATTTCTGTCTTTTTCAATTACCCTACAAGTTCACTATAAATTGCAACTGTGACATCCCGATTTTTCCAATTTTATTTTTAGTAAATTGAGACGGGCATTTCATCTGCACGCATATAGTTCATTTCCTTGAGTTGGCCACTCATGTGAAAACCAGTCTATTAGGTGAAGTCGCTAAGAAATTCTAATGCATCAGACTCGAGAATTTGACCAGGAAACGACATTTCGACCGGGCTAATCTGCAAGGGTCATTATGGCACAGTTAAAAATCGATTAGAAGTCGGAGATAGGTCGGCTCGACAGAGTCATGTGATCGAGTGTGGGTGATTCCACCAGATCACACTATTCTTGTCGGTCAGCATTGGACCGACTTTTCTGTTGATTGGGTCCCCTGTGTCCATATTTGAAACCTTGAGATTTTCACGATAACCGAGGGTCGCCAATGTGTCAAAGATGTACATTGTGGCTTGAGATTTATCAACCACAGGTCAAATGCATAAAAATTTCTAAAAGCTAATCGGTAGGTCAGGACGGGCTAATATCGTGCTAGAATGAAATTAACCGTGAAATTGTGACTGAATTAAGAAATTGGAAGTCCTGGGGTGTCACATATCTTATGAGGAACATGTATTAATTTTATGGATTTTAATTGGGTTCAATTGGAAAAGAATTGATCGGAATTGAGAAATCAAGGTACAAAATTTTATGCCCCAGCGGAAAATGAAATTGAACCTATTGGACTAAGGTTGTGGGATGGTTGGAGTTAGTGGAGTGTGACATCACAAGTGATGTCATGGGAGGGGGGCATGAAGGGCTAGGATGGTGCCACTTGGAGGGAGGAGATTGAAGCTTATGGGGACCAATCACACTTCATCTTCTTCATGGCTTCTTGGATTTTTGAAAGGGGAGGAAGTTGCAGAAAAACCAGGTCTGACCAGCCCTCCGTCCACCCCTTTGCCGCTCGTCGTTCACCGCCGGGAGTCGCCGCCACCGCCGCCGTTCGCGCGCGGGCTCGCCCGCTTGCCGGTGGCCTCGCTTTGCCTCCGTCCGACGGCCCTCCTCGCACGACATCGTCCCTCTACTCAACCAGCCGCTCGCCCGACGCTGCTCCACCTCATCGGAGGCCCGCCGAGTCACCACCGGAGCTCGTCACCAGCACGCCGTCGCCCTCCTCCGCCGAATCCGTGCCTGAGCCGCCCCTTTCCTCCTCCGATCGGCCATGGTTGAGGGCTGAACTTCCAGCCCATATATGGAAGTTCGAGGCCCTTTTTGGCCGGCTTCCCGACCCCGGTTGCTCGGCCCGCCTTGAGGAAAGTTGGTCCTCATGTCGGCCCCGTCATTTTGGCGTGCTCAGCTCGCTAATCCGGTGAGTTTAGCTCACTAAATATTGATTAGAGGGTTAATGATGCCCTAAGTGTGCTTAGCCTAATTTAATTGTGTTTAGATGGTTAGTTTAGTTTATTTAAGTGTGTTTTGGATTAAGAGATTTAATTAGTATTAAGTGTGTTTAGTTTAAGGTTAAGTAGGTTTATTTAATATAAGCCTTGATGTGACTTAAATGGTTTTATTTTTCATTTATTTTTATGTTTCGAAATTTTGGAAAATGGAATAATATATTATATTCCGAAAATCATTAAAATATTATTATTTTATTTAAAAAAAACTCGAAAAATTATTTTTGACCCCAATTTCTTAGAATTTTGTGCCGATCATCGCTGTGCTCTTAGAATTTGAATTTGATAAATGGATGTGGCAAAATGAGTATTGATTATTATTATATATAAAAAAAACTCAAAAAAATTATTTTTGACCTCAATTGCTTAGAATGTCGTGCTGATCGTCGCTGTGCATTTAGAATTTGAATTTGATGAATGGATGTGGCAATTGAGTGTTGATTGTGATAATTAGGGTTTTAGCTATAAAAACCAAGTGTTGGATTTCGATGCAGAAATTTAATCGTTAAGGTTTACTATTGAAATTGGAGTATGTGAATGAAATGTGGAATGTCTGGAAGTCAATAATGATTTGTCGTGTGCTGGTTGATAGACCCGTTCGCAGTAGTGGCTAGGCTGACTAGACCTGTATTCTTTGTGGATTGCCGTCAATGTGTGACGTGGCTCAGGTCGCAGTAGTGGCTAGGCCGACTGGACCTGTATTCTTTGTGGATTGCCGTAAGTGTAGTGATGTGGCTCGGATCGCAGTAGAGGCTAGGCCAACTGGATCTATGCTCCTTCGGGAATGCCGTTAACGTAGTGACGAAGCCGCGCTCCATGGGGGGGAGGCGATGCCTGACATGAGTGTCAGTAGATAGTTGAATTGCGAGTAAGCTATGCCCTTGTGTGGCGATGAATAATTGGAATGTGTGCTGAGTGCGATTGTGATTTATATGAAAGTGATGCCGTTCTAATTATTTAAATTCTTATTATTACCTGAGATCGTGTGATATAAATTGTGCTAACCTGCAGGAAAGGAATTAAGATGAGATAAGTCTTCCGTGTGAGGTGGCTAGGCCACCCTGGGTGTATTTGCTTTCTAATAGGGGTTTAGGGGGTTGAATTTGCTGAGACGATGTCTCACCCCGTTGTGGGCCAAAATTTTTCAAGACCGTAGATAGAGGAATCACCACCCTTGGAGACTGTCCAGTCTGAAGTGGGATCGAAGAACGAGTCCGATTAGTAGTCTTAGGGCCGTTTATTCTTTTTGGTGGACTGATCCATTTTTGTGAACAGACCCCTTTTTGGTATATATGTAAACCTTGGGAGGTTCTTTGTTTATGGAAGTATGTATGTTTATGATTGTAATTATTTCCTACTTTCCTATCTCGTGAATTTTTGTCAGGGGTTAGATAACACGTTCCGCATGCACATAATGAATTAATTGGGTCGGCGACACTACCTGGGAATGTCGCATGTGTATGACCATGGTGGGATGTTCACATGTCTCGGGGTTTGGGGCGTGACAGCAACCCCATTCTCGGTCCGTCCACCTAGTAATTTGGAAGATTTTTTTAAGATGTTAATTCGAGTCACAATAAACATGTTGGCATTCTTTCCTCCAATTTACATGAAATTTCAATTTCTCTTTTCTTACTTCTTTTCTTCCTTCTCCAAATATCTATACAAATCCGAAATGCCTATAATCAAGCATGACGATGGAGCAATCGTGCACCACTTTCACTTTCGTTGTTCCAATTCTAGTTAACTTCATTGCAGTGAAGTATCAAAGAAAAGACAATTCTCCATTTTAGGAGTGTGCATGGTCCGGGTGGGTGGTTCCTGGCCTAGAACTGGGAACCACCCACTAAGGATCGGTTCCAAAAAATTGGAACCGGGAACCATCTGTTAATTGCATGGATCTACTCGAGAACTGGACCACCGATCCGGTTCGGTTCTCAAGTGGATTCATGGAACCGATCTCACCAATAATTATATCGTTTTCCAAATCTCGTCGTGAGTACTCTTCATATCGAGTAATATTTTTCTTTAAATCGAACCACCTTAATTAATGATACCATCTTTCTTTATTTTACTGGAAAACACTGTCAAAGAAGAGAAATAGGTTTTTTTTTTTTTTTCCTATTTTTGAATCATTTCAATTGAAATCTAAAAAGTTCTTTAAGTTCAAGGTTCTGGATGATTGTCATATGTAGATCATTTTTTCATTTATCTCCTAACAATGCTCAATCTCTTATAACATTTGCTTTACTGAATTCTTTCTGTAGAAACAATTCCATCGATACTCCACATATTCTTGAACATGGTGTCGTATGTGTGTCCTGGAAGTATCCTTTGAATGAGCCATTTGTTGAGTTGTTCAAAGGAAGCTTACACACTTTACTAAATTCTTATAAAAATATGGAAACCGTGAGAGGAGATGGAGCCCTAAAATTTAGGTTTGCTAATTAGTAATTTCGAAATTTATTTTAATATTAAAAATTAACATATTATCATAATATAATCGGTCCAGTCCGAGTGAACAGATACCCACCAGTTCTCATAAATTTGAATTGAGAACCGACCATTTCCCTCAAGAACCACCGGTTTCGGGCGATTCCGGTTCGGTTTTGGGAAGTCCGGGTGGTTTTGGTCCAGTTCTGGAAAGTCCGGACGGGTCTTAATTCTTTTGCATACCCTTACTCCATTTGACAGCCACTCCATCACCATCTTCCTCTCTATCGTGCCAATCACATAAGGAAAATAAAAAATAAAAAAGCAGCTTCTTTATTTGGGCCCACTTGATTTTGGAATCAACTTCTTCCTCATTATTTATTACATGGTTTCCTTGGTAGACGAAGACCATCGTAAAAATTTGCGGTTCAAGAATTCTATCCCAAACGATACTTCGCGGCAACTCTCTTAACGCGTCCAGTTTTCTCTCCCAAGCTGAAATGCATCCACTTCCAAAGAAATTTTGGCAGTAAAAAATAGAATAAAAAAGTTTGAATTCCATTTAATCGGCCACCACTTTCTAGTGGAGCTAGACATGGCATCTTTCCCCCAGATGACCAAGTTGGTAAAAATTTATAAATTTTATAAAAAAATTATAAGTAAAATGAGGTATTTGATAATTATACAAAATTTCTATTCTTGAAATAGAAAAAGAATAGAAATGCATTTGGTAAAAATTTATAAATTTTTGTATTTATTTGATTTTTCTTCTCCCAAGCTGAAATGCATTATCATTCCACTTCCAAAGAAATTCTGCAGTCTATTCTTGAAATAGAAAAAAGAATAAAATGCGTTTGGTAAAAATTTATAAATTTTTTTATTTTTTTTCTTCTTACTCACGGACCACCGATCCGCCACTGCACGACCGCCGCACACCACACGATCGCTGCACGACCGCCGCACGATCATCGCACGATCGCCGCACGACAGCTAACCATCGCCACTGACTGCCACCGTAGGATTGCCGCCCATAGCCCAATTGGTAAACTGTAAAAAGGTTTATGATTCAATTAACAAAATTAAAAGATTTATGGCTAAATTGATTAAAAACATATATTTAAGCCTTTTCGGATAATTATTCCTAAGATCAAGGTTTTGTAATTGAAAGTTCAAGGTTCAAAGGTTATTTAGAATATTTGACCTAAAATTAGAAGCACAATTTTAATATTAAACAATCTCTAAAAATCTTCTAAATGGGAGGGCCGTCGTCCTCCCTTTACATATATTGCTTTGGGTAGGGTCTGATTGGTATCGAAATTACACCAAAAGATTGTGGCTTTTTGGTTAGCTGACGTTAGCGCAACCAAAGACCGTATGAGCAGTCCTTGTTTGCTTAGGCGGCTAATATTATAAAAAATAAATACAAGCTAAAAAAAGGCAGCTCCTTTATTTGGTCCCACTTGATTTTGGAATCAATTCCTTCCTCATTATTTATTGTGAGGTTTCCTTGGTCGACGAAGACCAACATAAAAAGTGCTATTCAAGAATTCTATCACAAACAATACTTCACGGCAACTCTCTTAACGCGTACACCTTCCTTATTTATTTCTGTCTTTTTCAATTACCCTACAAGTTCACTATAAATTGCAGCCCCATTCTCGGTCCGTCCACCTAGTATTTTGGAAGATTTTTTTAAGATGTTAATTTGAGTCGCAATAAACATGTTTGCATTCTTTCCTCCAATTTACATGAAATTTCAATTTCTCTTTTCTTACGTATTTTCTTCCTTCTCCAAATATCTATACAAATCCGAAATGCCTATAATCAAGCATGACAATGGAGCAACTGTGCACCACTTTCACCTTCTTTGTTCCAATTCTAGTTAACTTCATTGTAGTGAACTATCAAAGAAAAGACAATTCTCCATTTAGGGGTCCGGGTGGGTGGTTGTCGGCCTAGAACCGGGAACCACCCACTAAGGACCCATTCCAAAAAATTGGAACCGGAAACCACTCATTAATTGCATGGATCCACCTGAGAACTGGATCGCCGGTCCAGTCCGGTTCCCAAGTGGATTCATGGAATCGGACTCACCAATAATTATATCGTTTTTCAAATATCATCGTGAGTATTCTTCATATCGAGTAATATTTTTCTTTAAATTGAATCGGCTTAATTGATGATACCATCTTTCTTTATTTTATTGGAAAACACTACCAAAGAAGAGAAATAGATTTTTTTCCTATTTTTGAATCATTTCAGTTGAAATCTAAAGTATTCTTTAAGTTCAAGGTTCTAGATTATTGTCATATGTAGATCGTCTTTTCCTTTATCTCCTAACAGTGCTCAATCTCTTACAACCTTTGCTTTACTCAATTCTTTCTGTAGAAACAATTCCATCGGTACTCCACATATTCTTGAACACGGTGTCCTATGTGTGTCCTAGAAGTATCCTTTGAATGAGGCATTTGTTGAGTAAGGTAGCTTACACACTTTATTAAATTCTTATATATGGAAACCGTGAGAGGAGATGGAGCCCTAAAATTTAGGTTTGCTAATTAATAATTTCGAAATTTATTTTAATATTAAAAATTAATATATTATTATAATATAATCGGTCCGGTCCGGGTGGGTGGATTCGCCCATGGAATTGGGGACCGGATCGATACCCACCAGTTCCCATAAATTAAAACCTGGAACCGGACCGTTTCCCTCAAGAACTACCGATTCCGGGCGGTTCCGGTCTGGTTTTAGGCAGTCCGGGCGGGTCTCGGTTCTTTTGCACACCCCTACTCCATTTAATAGCCACTCCATCACCATCTTCCTCTCTATCATGCGAATCACATAAGGAAACAAACAAAAAAAGCAGCTTCTTTATTTGGGCCCACTTGATTTTGGAATCAACTTCTTCCTCATTATTTATTACATGGTTTCCTTGGTAGACGAAGACCATCGTAAAAATTTGTGGTTCAAGAATTCTATCCCAAACGATACTTCGCGGCAACTCTCTTAACGCGTCCAATTTTCTCTCCCAAGCTGAAATGCATTATCATTCCACTTCCAAAGAAATTTTGGCAGTAAAAAATAGAATAAAAAAGTTTGAATTCCATTTAATCGGCCACCACTTTCTAGTGGAGCTAGACATGGCATCGTTCCCCTAGATGACCAAGTTGGTAAAAATTTATAAATTTTATATAAAAATTCTAAGTAAAATAAGGTATTTGATAATTATACAAAATTTCTATTCTTGAAATAGAAAAAGAATAGAAATGCATTTGGTAAAAATTTATAAATTTTTGTATTTATTTGATTTTTCTTCTCCCAAGCTGAAGTGCATTATCATTCCACTTCCAAAGAAATTTTGGCAGTAAGTATATTCTTGAAATAGAAAAAGAATAAAAATGCGTTTGGTAAAAATTTATGAATTTTTGTATTTTTTTTTCTTCTTACCCACGGACCGCACGACCGCCGCACGATTGTCACACAATCGCCGCACGACCACCGCACGATCATCGCACGATCGCCGCACGACCGCTAACCGTCGCCACCGACTGCCACCGTAGGATTGCCGCCCGCAGCCCAATTGGTAAACTGTAAAAATGTTTATGATTCAATTAACAAAATTAAAAGATTTATGGCTAAATTGATTAAAAATACATATTTAAGCCTTTTTGGATAATTATTCCTAAGATCAAGGTTTTGTAATTGAAAGTTCAAGGTTCAAAGGTTATTTAGAATATTTGACCTAAAATTAGAAGCACAATTTTAATATTAAACAATGTCTAAAAATCTTCTAAATGGGAGGGCCGTCGACCTCCCTTTACATATATTGCTTTGGGTAGGGTCTGATTGGTACCGAAATTACACCAAAAGATTGTGGCTTTTTAGTTAGCTGACGTTAGCGCAACCAAGGACCGTATGAGCAGTCCTTGTTTGCTTAGGTGGCTAATATTATAAAAAATAAATACAAGCTAAAAAAAGGCAGCTCCTTTATTTGGCCCCACTTGATTTTGGAATCAATTCCTTCCTCATTATTTATTGTGAGGTTTCCTTGGCAGACGAAGACCAACATAAAAAGTGCTGTTCAAGAATTCTATCACAAACGATACTTCGCGGCAACTCTCTTAACGCGTACACCTTCCTTATTTATTTCTGTCTTTTTCAATTACCCTACAAGTTCACTATAAATTGCAACCCCATTCTCGGTCCGTCCACCTTAGTATTTTGGAAGATTTTTTTAAGATGTTAATTTGAGTCACAATAAACATGTTTGCATTCTTTCCTCCAATTTACATGAAATTTCAATTTCTCTTTTCTTACGTATTTTCTTCCTTCTCCAAATATCTATACAAATCCGAAATGCCTATAATCAAGCATGACAATGGAGCAACTGTGCACCACTTTCACCTTCATTGTTCCAATTCTAGTTAACTTCATTGCAGTGAACTATCAAAGAAAAGACAATTCTCCATTTAGGGGTCCGGGTGGGTGGTTGTCGGCCTAGAACCGGGAACCACCCACTAAGGACCCATTACAAAAAATTGGAACCGGGAACCACTCATTAATTGCATGGATCCATCTGAGAACCGGACCGTCGGTCCAGTCCGGTTCCCAAGTGGATTCATGGAATCGGTCTCACCAATAATTATATCGTTTTTCAAATCTCACCGTGAGTATTCTTCATTTCGAGTAATATTTTTCTTTAAATCAAATCGGCTTAATTGATGATACCATCTTTCTTTATTTTATTGGAAAACACTACCAAAGAAGAGAAATAGGTTTTTTTTCCTATTTTTGAATCATTTCAATTGAAATCTAAAGTATTCTTTAAGTTCAAGGTTCTAGATTATTGTCATATGTAGATCATCTTTTCCTTTATCTCCTAACAGTGCTCAATCTCTTACAACCTTTGCTTTACTCAATTCTTTCTATAGAAACAATTCCATCGGTACTCCACATATTCTTGAACACGGTGTCCTATGTGTGTCCTAGAAGTATCCTTTGAATGAGGCATTTGTTGAGTTGCTGAAAGGTAGCTTACACACTTTATTAAATTCTTATAAAAACATGGAAACCGTGAGAGGAGATGGAGCCCTAAAATTTAGGTTTATTAATTAATAATTTCGAAATTTATTTTAATATTAAAAATTAATATATTATTATAATATAATCGGTCGGGTCCGGGTGGGTGGATTCGCCCATGGAACCGGGACCGGACCGATACCCACCAGGCCCATAAATTAAAACCAGAACCGGACCGTTTCCCAAGAACTACGATTCCAGGGCGGTTCGGTGCCCTGTTACAGGCGGTCCGGGCGGGTCTCGGTTCTTTTGCACACCCCTACTCCATTTAACAGCCACTCCATCACCATCTTCCTCTCTATCGTGCGAATCACATAAGGAAACAAACAAAAAAAGCAGCTTCTTTATTTGGGCCCACTTGATTTTGGAATCAACTTCTTCCTCATTATTTATTACATGGTTTCCTTGGTAGACGAAAACCATCGTAAAAATTTGCGGTTCAAGAATTCTATCCCAAACGATACTTTGCGGCAACTCTCTTAACGCGTCCAGTTTTCTCTCCCAAGCTGAAATGCATTATCATTCCACTCCCAAAGAAATTTTGGCAGTAAAAAATAGAATAAAAAAGTTTGAATTCCATTTAATCGGCCACCACTTTCTAGTGGAGCTAGACATGGCATCTTTCTCCCAGATGACCAAGTTGGTAAAAATTTATAAATTTTATAAAAAAATTCTAAGTAAAATATGGTATTTGATAATTATACAAAATTTATATTCTTGAAATAGAAAAAGAATAGAAATGCATTTGGTAAAAATTTATAAATTTTTGTATTTGTTTGATTTTTCTTCTCCCAAGCTTCCACTTCCAAAGAAATTTTGGCAGTAAGTATATTCTTGAAATAGAAAAAGAATAAAAATGCGTTTAGTAAAAATTTATGAATTTTTGTATTTTTTTTTTCTTCTTACCCACGGACCGCCGACCGCTACCGCACGACCACCGCACGACCGTCGCACGATCGCTGCACGACCGTCGCACGATCATCGCACGATCGCCGCACGACCGCTAACCATCGCCACCGACTGCCACCGTAGGATTGTGCCGCCCACAGCCCACGGGCCACGGGATGGGGCGGTGGTCGATGAGCTGTGGGCGGCGATCCTACGGGAGTGGTCGACTACGACGGTTGACGGTCGCGCGGCCACAAGCGGTGGTCATGCAACGGTTGGCAACAACAGGCTGCCGACAAATGGTGGCGATCATCGGCCAGTGGGCTATGGGCGGTGACCGGTGGGCTACGGTGGCGGCAACCGTCGCCGGCAGTCACCGACGGTCGCCTGCCGATAGTGGTCGCAAGCGGTAGGAGGTGGCCGATGGTTGGCAAGCGGCCGGCAGTGGCCGTAACAAGGAAGAAGAACAAAAGAAAAATAGAAAAGAAAAAAAAAACTTATTTCTAGAAATTGTTCCCAGGAACAAGAAGTTACGTTTTTTTTTTTTTTTTTTTATGTTCCAAATCTACTCCCTAGCCACTTTTCTATTTCGGGGAATAGAAAAATAAGTTGGCATTACCAAATAGATTTCTATTCCTTTTTTGTTCCGAGGAACAAAAGAACAAAAATCGGGAGAAATAGAAATGTTACCATGCAGGCCCGTACAAGGCTCTCGCGCCGTGAGATGGAGGAGGAACGGGGAAATTGCCTAAAAAAGTCAGTAAATTTGTGAAGGTATATTGGATCCACCGGTTCCCGTGTTGATAAAATTCCATAATTTCTAAATATTTTCATTTAGGAGAAAATCCATACCTGCATATGAAATAATTGTTAAATAGAGACGATTTTAGCGGGAATGTGAAGGAGGAGATTGTGAAAGAATATGTCTGATTGGGGAATTTGGTCAAACGGGCAGTGCGAGAGATAGCTACAAAGCGGAGGATCTTGGTGAAGACCATGGGTGGTCATGGAGGTAGTAGCGAAGAGCGTGAGCGTGGATTTGCGTTAGGCCTTACTTGGAGAGGCAGGTATCGGCGAGGAAACTCGAAGCTCGAGCCCCCAAACCCAAAAGACTCAAGCTCAGCCACGACATAGAGCTCGAGGCCAGATTAGTTCAACTCGTTGCCAAGGTTCCTTCTGGCCCGCAATTGGCCTTACCTAGACCATCGCAGCTGTAGGCAAGGTCGCGACCCTCTCGCCCAAGGCCAGCAAGGGCTTAGGACCCTTGCTGCACGACTGATGAGTGGCCTCCAACCCTCTCCCATTGACCGGTGAGAGGCTTGCGACCCTTGCTGGCCACAATAATTAAAAAGCAAAGGGGAGGAGAAGAAAAAAGAAAATGAAAATGAAAATGAAACAATTAAGAATTCGAATTTTTTTAAAAATATTATTAAAATTATCGACATAAATTCCAGCATTCACATTAGCGATTACGAATAAAATTGGTCGTCTTGACTCAATTGGTAAACGTAAAAAGGTTTATGATTCAATTAACAAAATTAAAAGATTTATGGCTAAATTGATTAAAAATATATATTTAAGCCTGTTTGGATAATTATTCCTAAGATCAAGGTTTTGTAAATTGAAAGTTCAGGGTTCAAAGGTTATTTAGAATATTTGACCTAAAATTAGAAGCACGGTTTTAATATTAAACAATGTCTAAAAATATTCTAAATGGGAGGGCCGTCGTCCTCCCTTTACATATATTGCTTTGGGTAGGGTCTGATTGGTACCGAAATTACACCAAAAGATTGTGGCTTTTTGGTTAGCTGACGTTAGCGCAACCAAAGACTGTATGAGCGGTCCTTGTTTGCTTAGGCGGCTAATATTATATAAAATAAATACAAGCTAAAAAAGGCAGCTCCTTTATTTGGCCTCACTTGATTTTGGAATCAATTTCTTCCTCATTATTTATTGTGAGGTTTCCTTGGCAGACGAAGACCAACATAAAAAGTGCTATTCAAGAATTCTATCACAAACGATACTTCGTGGTAACTCTCTTAACGCGTCCACCTTCCTTATTTATTTCTGACTTTTTCAATTACCCTACAAGTTCACTATAAATTGCAACCCCATTCTCAGTCTGTCCACCTAGTATTTTCAAAGATTTTTAATACAAAAATTTATAAATTTTTACCAAACGCATTTCTATTTTTTTTTCCAATTCCAAGAATAGAAATTTTGTATAATTACCAAATACCTTATTTTATTAAGAAATTGTTCCTGGAGTAGAAATAAAAAAAAAAAAATTTTAAAAATAATAATTTTCGGAATAGAAACGTTCCCAGAGACCTACCTTGATCGACGATCAACTCGGTACGTGGCTTGAAGAAAAACCGAACGCCAAACGACGACGTCTACCAACGCACCTCTGACCGTACAAGCAGCACCCTCTAAACGCCGACGCTTCAGCCGCGAGCCGAAGGCAAAACCCTAATCCTGAAATCGAGCGAACCCCCATTCCTTCTCTTTCGTGCCGTCACTGCCTCCCATCTCTCCCCGACTGCGAAGCAGCGAGCCGCTCGAGATCCCATGGTAAGCCTCCTCGCGATTCTCGGCCTTCGACAGCAAATCATCATCATCATCAGACTCTGTCCGTCCGTCCGTCTTCGTGGTCGGGATTCTGTCTATCTTTCTCTCTGACGTTTGATCTTTCGTGGGTCGCGACTCGCAGGCTCCGAAGAAGGACAAAGCCCCGCCTCCCTCGTCCAAGCCCGCGAAATCCGGCGGTGGGAAGCAGAAGAAAAAGGCACGACTCTCTCTCTCTCTCTCTCTCTCGGTCGATCGTGTTGAGTTGTTGAAAGTACTGGGACAGCTGGGGTTTCTTCTGTAGTTGTTCAGAATGTTTTTACGGTGATGTTACGCGAAATGAATTGAGGGTAGTGCAGATCTTTCGTGTTGGGTTGCGATGGCCCGGCGAGTTTTAAACTTTGTCCACTGCACGTGCTTTTCATTAGGTAATTGGACCAGGGGTCTTGAGTTGAGCTGTCGAAGAGTGTGTTGGGCATCCATCTTTGTTATCTTTTTCTGGGTAGTTGCTGATTGATTTTGCTGGCGAGTGTTTGAGCGATGGGTCTGTGCAATTTTCGGCAAAAATATGAGATTTTTAAAAATGAACATGTTTTAGATGTTCGTGCTGCAGTTGTTTGTTGTTTATGTCGGGCTTAGTTGGGTTGTGATGGATTGGATTGTGTGATGGTGAGCAGAAGTGGAGCAAGGGAAAGCAGAAGGAGAAGGTGAACAACATGGTGCTGTTTGACCAGGGAAGTTATGACAAGCTTCTGTCCGAGGCGCCCAAGTATAAGCTTATCACCCCGTCCATCCTCTCTGATCGTCTAAGGGTATGCCTTTATGTTAATCTAAATTGTATTTATAATTGTCTATGTCTTGGTTTAGGCATCTATTTTTTCCCCTTTTCTGCTTACATGATCCATCATGTACTTTTTTCTTAAATAATGAGAGGGTAATTGCTAGCAAGCTTGAACCTTTCTGGATGTGTTCTGGTGAAACCTTTTATTGATGCACTTAGGTGAATTATGCACATGTATGTAACTGATAGGATGTTTACAGCAGGATCTTGCTCTGTTAATTCTAACAAGTTCTTTAACTTGTTAGTTTTATACACGGTGGAGTTCTCAAGTAGAGTTCCATATAATAATATTCATTGGCACGGTTTCTTCAGGTCTATTAAATTAGGAGGATCTGAGTGTGGAAAGTTTTTTCCCATAGGCAAATGATGATTTAATTAGATCTCCCTGTCGGCTCACATCCTGTGTGGAACAAACTGTTATTTTTCTTGGCCTTAATAGCACACATTCTTTATCAGCAAGTTTTGTGGTGGCAAGACATATTTCTGCTAATATGGATAAGTTAGAATGAAATTCATTTTTTGAGATTTATACTGTGAATTCCCTTCTGGATCCTCTAAGCTGTCATATTTTCAGACTTATCAGTATTCACCATCCTTTACATTTTAAGTAATTTAGAACCAAAAAATCTCAAGGAATTAGTCTTTGCTGCATTTGTAAATGATTATTTGTGTCGCTTACATGTGATTGAGTTAAGATAACTTTTAACTCATCTGCCTTGATTTAAAATGGGGTCTGGTGGTTCTGTTGCATTTGGACTCCTGGGTTTTTCATATCCAGTGTTTTGCATAGAACAAATAGATACTTCAACATGCTATATAGCTAACATATTCATTCTCTCATTGGATCTTGCTGGCTGAGCTCCTCTCTTTACTAATTAGTCATCTCTTTATTATTAATATACTTCATCTGGTGCAGGTTAATGGATCACTTGCGCGGAAGGCAATAAGAGAACTCATGGCTAGAGGTTTGATCAGGATGGTCTCTGCTCATTCAAGCCAGCAGATCTACACCAGGGCGACGAATACATAAGTGGCTTAGGCCCCCCTTGCATTTTCAGCTATATAGCAATGGTTGTTTTATATCTTGCATTGGTAAACAACTGTTTTCTTTTTATCTCTGGGATGACATGATGCATACTAGAATTTATGAGACAGGTTAGTGTTCTTTGAGATTTTGAAGAAATAGATTATTAAATCCGATAGGCCAAGGTGTTCATCCAATTCTTTTGCCTGCCTGTGTTACTCTTTTGCGAGTTCTTACTGCCGACGCAAAACAGATTTTAGCATCTTGAAATGCTCTGATGCTCACTAGCGACTGCCGTACTTAAATTGTACAAACAGCCGATGGGCTGGCAAGTAGAAATGTGCTGCTCCTGATGGGGTAATTCTAATAATGTGTTTGCAAATGGTAGATTGTTCTAATATACTATGTAGTAAAGAAAAGAAGTTTTGCTGAATGGGATGGGAAACACTTATAATGTGCGATAAACAAAAATTTCGAATCATGTTAATCATGACAGAAATAGGCGTTATCTTTGGTACAGAATGTGAGAGATTTGATAACAAAAATTATGAATTAGAAGGGTCTGTCGTCTTTTGTATGTATTGCTTGATGAGGTAGTTGATTCTAAGAGAAGTATCCCCGGTATGTACTCCTTGGCAAGCTTGCCCGATTACTAGCAAAAATTTCGAGGATCTGAATGCCCAGGATTATTTTGGCTAAAAAAGGGTCAAAAGTAATTGTTTTTCAGTTGTCAAAATTTGCAAAAATGTCATGATTATTATTATCTGCATTTTTCTTTGACGTTGAATTTTGTGCTTGAATTTTTATTTTGGTCATGACGTCTGACGTGGCAATCCTACTTGGCCATGGGACCTCTGTTTGTTGATGTGGCTATGCATGTCAATTATCATTGCCACACCATTGATAATTGTAAGAGAATAAAGAGAAACTGGAACTTACAAATTTTAGAAAAAATAAGAATAGGTGAGAATTAATTTAAGCACTGGTTAGAGATATAGGGGGCAGCCCTTTCCTTAGAACTGGGTGAAGGTGAGCACCATCGCGGGTGGTGGTGGGCTTGCACTCGGTTTTGCTGAGCACAGTTTACATAGACGATCTTCTTTAAGACCAATTTGTTCAACTTTTTGGAGGAAAGCGGCTGAGAAACTGAGAAATTAGGGAGCAAACTCTTGATGCAAAAACAAAAAATGAAACACAAATTCAAAATTAAATGGAGGTCGAAAATGAGTGGTCCTCAGCCGGCACTCCAGCCTGAGATTCAACGCTAGTGAAGATGGTTTCATCTAGGTATAGGAGATGAACATAACAGCGTCGAAGGCGGCGGAAGCACGGTGGACGATGCCCTCGATTGAGGGTCTAGCTCAGCAATTATCGGGCTACAATTCCTCAATAAGTTGTCACAGAAAAAGTACGAAGTGACAGAAGAAATGGAGGCCGAGTTTAAAAGACATCCTCGCGTGCGGGACAACACCAAAGTAATCCCGGCGAGGGTTGCCGGCGAAAGGTGGCGCAGCGTCGCCCTTCTCTATCCAACTTTGCTGTTCTGTTTTCTTTTTCTATTTTTTAGATCTTTTTTAAGTTGATTTTCTTTTAGAATCTTGGCCTGTGTTTTTTACTTAAAAAATCCGATGAATTATAGGTTTAAAAGATGGTATGTGCAAGACAATCGATTGGGCATGACAGGGATAATGACAAGAAAACTAACTTCTAATTATGGATACTAGAAATTTTGTCAATCTTTATTCAGCTTTTTCCGTAGGATAATTATATCAGTGCTATATCTTTTTTATATCCAATTTTATCTTGTAATGAGCAGGTATCAAACTAGGATATGATATCCTATTCTGAATTTTTTTCGTGATTGCCAAACGAAGCCTAATAGAATGAATGTATATAAGATTCATTTTTGGGTTTAGTCATTAGTTGTCATGTATGGTAGGATCTCATTCTAGGCAGTGCCAATATGGAAATTGGGAATTGACCTTTATTTTACGCTTGGTTCGATCAGCAGTAAAACCTTCGCAGCTTCACTCTGTTGAAGCCGCATGACCAAACTTTCATGGGCTCGGCTACTATGAAGTTGCTAAAAAAATGTCAATCCAAGTATCCATATGCTTGCACACGGCCAATTTTATTGACAAAATTACCAAAAGGAACCTAAATATGTGACACTTGTGCCAATTTAGTCCTTAAACATTTTAATTATGCCAATTTAGTTTTAAATATTCTCACATTTTATTAATTGAGTATATCCAGCCAATTTAAGATGAAAATTGCTGACATATTTGCCAATGATGACATGATTGATGCAAATGTTGACTTTTTTTAAATAATTTTTTTTGAATTTTTAATATTTTTTTGGTTTTTTATTTTCTTTACCTTCTTTTGGCTTGAGGCAACCGACACTAGGAGAGTGTGTCGCAACCCTTGCCGGATGTAGGAGTCGTAGCCTTGCTAAGTCTAGGCAAGGCCATGCGCCCTTGCTTTGGCCGTGGGAGTTGTGACCCTTGTGTAGGTCCTCCTTGGCCTCTAGCAAGGGTTGTAATACTCTAGCCTAGTGCCAACAAGGGTCAATTGGCAACCCCTTAATTAAAAAAAAAAAAAAAAAAAAGAATAAAAAAAAAATGAAAGCCAAAAAATTAGCAAAAATTCAAAATTAATTAAAAATTTGTATAAAAAAATGTTTTCGTCAATGCTCGGCTATGTCACATAAAACAATCATTGTCTACATTAGTAATTTCTAGCCTAAATCGGTTGGATGCACTCAATTGACAAAATGCAAAGATATTTAAATTAAGTTGGCATAATTGAAAAGTCTAGAATTAAATTGACACATATGCAATAATATTTTTTTTTTTGGGTGTAGTTCTTCCCTTTTTAATTCTATAAATGCACCTACTATAATGGGTACTTGGTGTTGAAACCATACAATTTTTTTTTTATTAACAAAAACTACACATTCTTCATAAAGAAAAAAAGAGAATGCTCTATTTATTATTCTATAAACAACCTCAAATGGCACGTTCCTCCCATTAAGAATAAAACTAAACGTTTATTATAAATACATTCCTAATCTATAAAAGCACGCTCCTCTTTTGAAGGCAGAAGTCAAAATTTCAGAATACAATATTTAGGCAGCCGAAGTCAGTGTCCAATTTTCTTAATCTCAAGGTCTCCTCAGAAGGGAACTGGAAAATGGCATCTGTTTAGAAGCTTCAATCAGAAATGAATTTCAGTAATTCAAAACACCAAAAGAAGGTCATTAGACAATGTTCACAGCCACGTTCTTGATGCCTGGCCACTCGAGATTGACCAAATAGTCCAATAAAATGTTCCACACATGACATTTCTAAAGAGCCAGATTCAACATTGCGGCAAAAGAACCACTCGCTTCCATGTCTGATTTTTCTGGAAAATCATGACGTTTAGGAATTATGACAGACAAAATAATGGCACAGAGACATCATAAAATTCTCTTGGTTTATTTCAGTAGACTAACAGCGATAGAAAGCATATCTTACGATATGCCAACAGCTCCGAAGCCTCTCATGCATGTAACCGTACTACTATGCATCCTGCTACCTTTTGTTTCATTTGTTTCTTCTTGTACTACTAATAGGGAATGTTTGAACTCTCGTAGGTACTACAAGTCTAACATAAAGTACGTATCGGTAACCGTACGTGGCAGAAGTAATAGCGCTCTTCCTTGACGGTGGAATAGATGGACGAATGCAAGTACTAGAATCTTTTGCTTAACCAGAAGAAAGTTTTTGAAGGGGACCGTACAAGTGAGCTGCAGGGAGAAGCATCTGCAACAGAAGATAGAGGAGAAAGAAGGGGAGGCCTTGTAACAATAACAACGTAAGGAATGTTATAGAGAGGGAAAAGGAAACGATAATGAGGAAGCGAAAGGTGCGGGCACTGCAAGCACTTTAAACGTTGGTAGATGAGCAACAAGTGGAAGGGATAAGGAGCAATAGAGAAGGAGTGAAGATGGAGAGGAAGATGGTGATGGGGTGGGTGTTATGGAGAATTGGTGGGATAATTATCCCAAAAATCCTAAACTTATATGGCCGTCGATTCAATCTTAAACCTTTCAATTACATCAATTTAGTACTGAATCTTTTGACAACTTGCCACTTGACTCATAAACCTTTTAATTGTGTTAATTTAATTATAAACATTTTAATGATTTGCTAATTTAGTCTTAAATCATTTAACAATTTGTCAATTTAATTATTATGGCCAATTTTGGCCGAGAATTGCTGATGTGGAGTTAGGTAGCCGTCGAGCATCCTATGTGGCATGGCTAGCAAAGACATGGTTAATTTTTGCATTTGAAAAATTTCTTTTTTCCTTTCTTTCTTCCCCCCTTCTTACCTTTGGCCCATGGCCTATACTTGGCCATGCCAGCGACTGACCATAGGCGAGGGCTGATGAGTGCGTCGTGGGCCTCATTGGACCTAGCTTGACCCTCGTGGCTTGGGTGAGGGGCGCCTTCACTAGATCTTGTGAGGGCTTGACCCCCATGGCCTAGCCATGAGGGTCGAGACCTCACCTGCGGCCGATGAATGCCACAATGCCCTCACTTGGGGCTAGTCGCCAGCCATAACTAGTGGAAAAAAATGTAAAGAAAAAGAAAGGAAAAGAAAAGAAAGAAAATTAGAAAATTGCAAAAACTATCCACGTAAGCATCGACCATGCCATGTAAGACAGTTGTCCTTGACTAGACCATTACGTTAATGATTTTCAGTCAAAATTGACTGGAATGATTAAATTGGTAAATCATAAAAAAGTTTAGAGTTAAACTGCCACAATTGAAAGATTTATAACTCAATTGGCAAGTTATCAAAATATTTAGGATTAAATTAACATAATTGAAAAGTTTATGACTGAATTGGTAGACATATGATAGGTTTATGACTTTTTTGACAATTTTCTCGAGAATTGACCTTCCCTTGGAATGAAGTTGACTAGAATTGGAATGATAAAGGTGAGAATGATGCGGTGTTGCTCCATGGTCATGCTCAATAATAGGCATTTTAGATTTGTATAAATTTGGAGAAAGAGAAAGAGGAAGAGGAGGTGCAAGAACAAAGAAAACGAGATTTCATGTGAATTGGAGGGAAAATGCAAACGTGTTTATTGCGACTCAATTTAACATTTGAACTCAGAAATCTTTCAAAACATTAGGGACAGACCAAGAATGGTGTTGCAATTTATAGGAAACTTATCGGGTGAGTGAAAAAGAGAGCAGAAAAAAAATGAAAAAAAAAAAAGAAGAAGAAAGAAAACTGGACACATTAAGAGAGTTGCCACGAAGTATCGTTTGGAATAGAATTCTTGAACTGCAAATTTTTACGATGGCCTTCGTCTACGAAGGAAACCATGTAATAAATAATGAGGAAGAAGTTGATTCCAAAATCAAGTGGGCCCAAATAAAGAAGCTGCTTTTTTTGTTTGTTTCCTTATGTGATTCACACGATAGAGAGGAAGATGGTGATGGAGTGGCTGTCAAATGGAGTAGGGGTGTGCAAAAGAACCGAGACCCGCCCGGAACCAGTAGTTCTTGAGGGAAATGGTCCGGTTCCAAGTTCCAATTTATGGGAACTGGTGGGTATCAGTCTGGTCCCCAATTCCATGGGCGAATCCACCCACCCGGACCAAACCAATTATATTATAATAATATATTAATTTTTAATATTAAAATAAATTTCGAAATTAATAATTAGCAAACCTAAATTTTAAGGCTCCATCTCCTTTCACTGTTTCCATGTTTTTATAAGAATTTAGTAAAGTGTGTAAGCTATCTTTCAGCAACTCAACAAATGGCTCATTCAAAGGATACTTCCAGGACACTTATAAGACAACGTGTTCAAGAATATGTGGAGTACCGATGGAATTGTTTCTATAGAAAGAATTCAGTAAAGCAAAGGTTGTAAGAGATTAAGCACTATTAGGAGATAAAGGAAAAGATGATCTACATATGACAATAATCCAGAACCTTGAACTTAAAGAATACTTTAGACTTCAACTGAAATGATTCAAAAATAGGAAAAAAATCTATTTCTCTTCTTTGGCAGTGTTTTCCAATAAAATAAATAAAGACGGTATCATTCATTAAGCTAATTCGATTTAAAGAAAAATATTACTCGATATGAAGAATACTCACGGTGAGATTTGAAAAACGATATAATTATTGGTGAAATCGATTCCATGAATCACTTGGGAATCGGACTGGACTGGCGGTCCGGTTCTCAGGTGGATCCATGCAATTAATGAGTGGTTCCTAGTTCTAGGCCGACAACCGCCCACCTAGACCCCTAAATGGAGAATTGTCTTTTCCTTGATAGTTCACTGCAATGAAGTTAACTAGAATTGGAACAATGAAGGTGACAGTGGTGCACAGTTGCTCCATTGTCATGCTTGATTATAGGCATTCCGGATTTGTATAGATATTTGGAGAAGGAAGAAAAGACGTAAGAAAAGAGAAATTGAAATTTCATGTGAATTGGAGCAAGGATGCCAACATGTTTATTGCGACTCAAATTAACATCTTTTCTTTCTTACAAACCGCCGACCGCCACCGCACGACCGCCGCACAACCGCGTTTAATAAAAATTTATAAATTTTTGTATTTATTTGATTTTTCTTCTCCCAAGCTAAAATACTCTATCATTCCACTTCCAAAGAAATTTTGGCAGTAAAAAATAAAATAAAAAAGTTTGAATTCCATCTAATCAGTCACTACTTTATAGTGGAGCTAGACATGGCATCTTTCTCCTAGATGACCAAGTTGGTAAAAATTTATAAATTTTATAAAAAAAAAGTCTGAGTAAAATAAGGTGTTTGGTAATTATACAAAATTTATATTCTGTAATAGAAAAAGAATAGAAATGCGTTTGGTAAAAATTTATAAATTTTTGTATTTATTTTATTTTTCTTCTCCCAAGCTGAAATGCATTATCATTCCACTTCCAAAGAAATTTTGGTAGTCTATTCTTGGAATAGAAAAAGAATAGAAATGTGTTTGGTAAAAATTCATAAATTTTTGTATTTATTTGATTTTTCTTCTCCCAAGCTGAAATGCATTATCATTCCACTTCCAAAGAGATTTTGGCAATCTATTCTTGGAATAGAAAAATAATATAAATGCATTTGGTAAAAATTTATAAATTTTTGTATTTATTTGATTTTTCTTCTTCCTCACGGACCGCCGACCACCATCGCACGACCGCTGCACGATTGTCGCATGACCGCCGCAAGTATGTCCCGCGCGCTTGGATTAGGATGGTCACCTAGTCGGCCCACCTATTGGCCGATTCAGTTGTGATCTACGCGCTTGGCATGATCTCCAACTTGATCGGGGATATCGAGGAAGGCGAATTGGTGAACAAGATAGACCCGCACGCAAAGCTAAGCACCTTTTGGGCGCCATTTCTGCTGCTGCACTTGGGCCCCGATACAATTAGCGCCTACGCTATGGAAGACAACGAGCTCTTGCTAAGGCACGCGCTAAAGCTGGCGAACTAGACGGGCTTGACAGTTTATGTCCTGGTAATGGCATGGACTCATCCTATCCTATCATTTGTCACCATTCTTATACTACTCTCCGGTTTCTATAAGTATGGTGAGAGGGTTTGGGTCCTCCATGCCACCAGCAACGAGCACTTCAAGGACTCCTTTGCCAAATCCCAACCCCGCCACAAGTATTCCAACAAGATTGTAAAGGAATGCGAGTTGAAGGAGGCCGAGGGGTACAGCGTCGTGCCTCATCAAGTCATTGAGGTACAGGATGATACAGTGATTATGATCAATGATGCAATCGTAGACCTTTTGTCTCAGAAATTGAGTTCTAGGAAGGACTCTGAGGACCAAGAATACAAGGGCCATGTGTGCGCACTGCTAGCGGCCAGCAGCTTGTTCGACACTAGTCAGTGCCTTTTTGCAGATCACTTGTTCAACTTGGAGGAACACGACACTTGCCTGTCAATACTGTCAGACCTAAGCAAGTCCTTAAAAGGCTCGAGGGAGCTAGTGCGTGACAAGCACAGTGTAAAGGCTTTTAAAGTCATTGAAATTGAATTGGGCCTCATCTACGATGTCTTCTACGCGAAGGCGAAGTCGGTCTATACGAGCTAGGGCTTTATTTGTAGACTCTTCATTTCATTCTCGATATGTGTCTCCCTGGTGGTCTTCTCTTTGCGTGACAAGAGACGATACTTGAAGCCAGATATGTGCTTGACCTTCCTGTTGCTAGGAGCAGCCATTTTCCTCGAGTTATACGCACTGTCTCATATCCTTTTCTCTAACTAGTTTGCCTGTTAACTCATAAAGAACAAGCAATCAGCTGTGTTCAATTTTGTCAACCAAATCCAACCACTGTCTAAGGGTGTGCATGACAACGTTTTTATTCTGAGGAACTATTTCTTTTCAGAAATAGTTTTTTTTTTTTTTTTTTTTTTTTTTTTTTTTTTATTTCTACTCCAGGAACAATTTTGAATAAAATAAGGTGTTTGATAATTTTTCTTTTTACTCACGGACTGCCGATCGCCGATCGCCGTCGCACGACCGCCGCATGATCGTCGCACGAACGCCGCATGAACGCCGCACGACCGCATTTGGTAAAAATTTATAAATTTTTGTATTTATTTGATTTTTCTTTGATTTTTCTTTTCCCAAGCTGAAATGCATTATCATTCCACTTCCAAAGAAATTTTGGCAATAAAAAATAGAATACAAAAGTTTGAATTCCATTTAATCGGCCACCACTTTCTAGTGGAGCTAGACATGGCATCTTTCCCCCAGATGACCAAGTTGGTAAAAATTTATAAATTTTATAAAAAATTCTAAGTAAAATAAGGTATTTGGTAATTATACAAAATTTATATTCTTGGAATAGAAAAAGAATATAAATGCGTTTGGTAAAAATTTATAAATTTTTGTATTTATTTGATTTTTCTTCTCCCAAGCTAAAATGCATTATCATTCCACTTCCAAAGAAATTTTGGCAATCTATTCTTGAAATAGAAAAAGAATAGAAATGCGTTTGGTAAAAATTTATAAATTTTTGTATTTTTATTTTTATTTTTCTTCTTACTCACGGATTGTCGACCGCCGACCGCCACCGCACGACCGCCGTACAACCGTCGCATGATCGTTGCACGATTGCCGCAGGATTGTCGCACAATCGCCGGACAACCGCTAACCGTCGCCACCGACTGCCACTGTAGGATTGCCGCCCATAGCCCACGGGCCACGGGAGGGGGCGATGGCCGGTGAGCTATGGGCGGCGGTCCTACGATAGTGGTCGACTGCGATGGTTGATGGTCGTGCAGCCACAGGCGATGGTCATGCGACGATTGCAACGGTAGGCTGTCGGCGGACGGTGGCAGTCATTGGCTGATGGGCTATGGGCGATGGCCAATGGGCTACAAGTGGCGGCAATCGTCGCCGACAGTCGCTGACGATCGCCTGCCAACAGTGGCCGCAAGCGGCAGGAGGTGGCCGACAGTTGGCAAGCGGTCGGCGATGGCCATAACAAAGAAGAAGAACAAAAGAAAAATAGAAAAGAAAAAAAAAACTTATTTCTAGAAATTGCTCCCGGGAACAAGAAGCTACTTTTTTTTTTTCGTTTTTTGTTTATGTTCCAAATCTACTCCCTAGCCACTTTTCTATTTCGGGGAATAAAAAATTATTTATTTGACTAAAACCTAAAAATGAACTAAAAAATATTTTTCGTTATTTGGCACAAAAAATACAATTTAATTTTCTTAAGTAAACATATACCATTCGGCGCTAGTTACTTACACATGAGTAGTTGGAGAACGAGGTATGAGCACCAAAGGCTTAGGTTCGACCTCAATGGACTTTGACCCAAGTGGTGGGGATCGGGGCATGGGCTCTTAGGTCCCAAGCACTACCTTGATGGACCATGACACAAGCATTAGGGTATCGAGCCCAACCTCAATAGACCCAAGCATAGGCATCAGGCTTTTAGGCCTCGACCTCAACAGACCCTAGCTCGACCACTAGGACCTGAGCCCGAGTGTTAAGAAACTGGGCACAGCCTTGGTCAACCTGAACCTAAGCACTGGGGACCAAAGTTATAGTGTCAAAGACTTGAGGTGGCCTTTGCGGATCTAGGCTTGAGTGTTGAGGACCAAACCTCGAGTGTCAAGGACCTAAGCTCGGGTGTTAGGGATCCAAGCTTGGGTACCAGGATCCCACACTCAACCTTTGTGGACTTCAAGCTCAAGTGCCTAGGCATTAGGACCAAGGCTTCGGCTCCAACCTTGATGGATCCAAGTGCAGGCCAAGTCCTAGGGATCGACCTTAATGGACTCAAGCATGAGCGCTAAGGACCCAAACACTAGCACTAGATTCCTAATACGAGTACCGAGGTCATGGGCCCATGCACTAGATACTTGGTCCTAAATGCCGGGAACCAACATTAGGATTTTTGTACCCAAGCGTAAAGTTTCAAGTTCAAGTGCCAATACCTAGTCATATTTTGAAAAATGATTTCCAATATTTTAAAAAGAAAAATCATTCTCTTGAATTTAAAGATAAGTTTTCAGTTGACTTATTTTCCTAAGAGAACCAAACATCGGAAAATGAGGAAAATGTTTTCCATAAAATAAATGGAGTCTATATCTATATTTGATCTATGATGTTCCAAAAAAAATTGGCAAATTTCCAGCACCGTTAGTGTCATTTCAAATAGAAAGTAAGTTGAATATATGAAGTCACAAAGTAAGAGGTAACTTTTCACCACAGTCAACAATTTTTTCACATTAGAGTTGAAGTAGTAGATGTTCATAGGTAGCTGGTAATAATTCCATGCATCAGGTTATGTCAATATCAAATTTGTTTAGCCAAGAAGGTTCTTGGACAAAATATCTTTCACCAAATGATGGCTCTTTATTTTTTATTTATTTTTTGGTATCGGGTCTCGTGTCATTTTGAAAAGGAAGCTATGAATTTTAATATAATTATGATAAAATAAAGGATAAATCTAAAGTAATTGAAAGTAAATGTGAAATGAAGATAAATAAAGAAAGATGATTGAAACTGAATATATTCGGGTTTCCTGTTCAAATGTGCAATCCTCTAAAAATGGTGTTTACACGTATATTTATTATCAAGTATTGCGAATAACTATCCTTTGGTATTTATCACTTCAATTTCAAATTTCTCAAAATCTTTGTTACCACGCCAACAATTGTATTGTTTTACCCGCAAAGCCATTAGTGCCAAGCGCTTCAATGACCGCCTTCATTCTTATCCTCCTGTTCTCGAGTGATGCTTGGCACCGGATCATAGGTACCTGCGATAGCAATCTCACCTGGATCCTTATGAGCTTGCCTTACAAATCTCAGATTTATCGGGCCTTATTTTTCACCCATGGCCTGCTGAGCCATGTTTGGTGTTAACAATAAGTCATTTTCAAATTCTCAGTAGCCAGCCATCTTTCATTCGAATCAGAGGGTCCAAAATTTTCTCGGACCCCAGCAGCTGCAACTTAGGATTAACCCTTCCTTAGCTGTTTGCAGTTGGGCGTGTTGCTCAATTCCCATCGACCCGTTTCTTGCCAAAGCAGACATGAAAATTGAGACCCAGAAATGGCAAATAGGATTCATTAATTTGTGGGTTTTCTTTTCCTTTCTTTTCTTTTGAGCGCAAGGATACAAACCTGGGAGCGTAAAACTGGCAAAACGATCACCATTGAAATTTGAATTAATGCACAATGATTTGGAGGAAGCATGAGCGTTAATTCCATTCCTTATGATCATTGTTATTACTACGTAGTAACATGAAATATTGTGATGGAAAATAGTTAAAAGGTGAGACAAATCACACTGTTGGCAGTATAGATACCATTGCAGAGGATTCGTCATAAATTTAAACAAGCCCGAAAAGAGGTTCTCGTGAGAAAAATAAATAAAATATTGCTTTTTTTTTTCTCCTAGGATAGTAAAAGGGCAGGGAGGAATGACCAGCACAGATATTCTCTCTGACCATTACTGGAACATTAGTTCCCTAGGATTATGGCATCAATATGAAGGGAGCATGTCCTTTATACGTACATGTATGTATACTAATCCGGTATATATAAAATTCTAAGAAATATAAGAAGACTCTACAATCAGACGTTTCTTTTTCCCACCGCTGAAGCGGAGTAGCTTTCCATCAATTGCTGGAAAAGAAAGGGTGAACCTTGTGGCCAGAAAAACAGGCGAGTCGACATGATTCTGCTAACATTTGACTGAATAAAAACATAGACGAAGAACATTCTCCTCTTATCTTGCTCACGCACTCTTCAATTAATTCTTGTATTGAATCATCCTAATTATTCTTCGGCTGTGAACAGCAAGTCAGAAACCGGGGACGAGGTGCTGTAAGACGCATTGCACATGTTCCCTGATCAAAACTGGTGCATATTCCCGGAATATACTAATTTATATATGCCTCAAGTGACTTCACCTCGGCAAGTAGTTTTGCAGTATCTCGATGTTGATCAATGGAACATATACATGGGTGTTACAACCGAATTCAAAATGTCGAACCAGCAGAAGGCGCCGCACCAACTCGTGAGCAGGTTGAAAAGTTCATCGAGAAACTTGACGAGGCCAGTTAGAATCTGGAAGAGCGTACGGGAACCTCATCATAGGACTCTCCAATTTACGAGCTTGTAATTCATCTTCGGAGGTGTGACTTTTTCTTCTGTTGAGTCATCCTCGACAAAGATCAAGCGAAAATTAAAATGGATTCCATGCTCCCTCTCTTTGCTGGTTTTCCATGTTCAACTTCATCACGATTATCAAAAGCTTCTCGACGTCATTGAAATACTATGAAGAGTTAAACAACAAAGGTGCGCAACTGGAGGCGAGAGGCCGGTCCTACATGACATTAATCGTGGCAACTTGCAACGAGTTGTGCTGCCCATGGACTGCATGTGCAGCTCGGATGAAAATAAAACCTCGCGACGATGCTACATCACATTGTTAGATTGTGCTATAATCGTTGATTTATGAGGAAGCTAAGTTCATGGGATTTGTAGACGAGCTTAATGGTCAGTATACAATACGTGAGCTCTATAGACTTTGCTCCCCCGTCCTAGGCCATTTTACTTGGTGATTTTACTTCGAGCCTGCTCTGCAGTATCTCAAACTTGGCTTGCGACTCCAACTTGATCCTAGATTTTGTGGGAATGGTATCAAAAAGTCCTAAACTGATTATATTAGTACAATTCAGTCATAAACCTTTTAATTGAACCAATTTAGCCCTAAACATTTCACATTAATACCAATTCATTTCATTCGGCCAATTTAGGACGGAAATCATTGACACGAACGCTAGCTATCCTACAACGGTATTTTTAATTATACTTTAATATATATTTTTTATTTTTTTTATTTTTAAAATAATTATTTTCTTTTTTTTTCCCTCTCCCTCTTCTTTGCTTTTTCTTTTTATTGGTGGCCATCGCCAACCACCAACCACAACCATGGCTGGCGAGGGCTGGCCTCGCCTTAATCAACCTCATTGGGCTACCCTTGGGCAAGGGCAAGCTCTAGCCATCTAGGAGTGGCCCCCTCACTAGATCTAGCGATTAACTATTGCCGAGGTGACCTCACCTAGGTGATGGTCGACCTCACTTGGGCACGCCTAGATGGTTGATGCTCACCCTCGCCTAGGGGTGGCTCGGCGAGGCCAACCATCACTTATGGCTGGCGAGGACAAGCCTAGCTAGCCATGGCCATGACTAGTGGCCAGTGATGGCCACTAGCAAAAAGAAAAAGCAAAGAAGAGGGAGAGAGGAAAAAAAAAAAAAAATTAAAAATTATTTAAAAAATTCAAAAATATTAAAATATTATTTAAAAAAAAAACACCTACATTAGTATCGGTCATGCCACATAAAACAACTGTTATCCACGTCAACAATTTCTTATCTAAATTGACCGAATAGATTGAATTAGCATCAATATGAAAAGATTTATGATTAAATTAATCAAATTAAAAAGTTTAAAACCAAATTAGTATAAATGCAATAATTTTAAGACTTTTTTAATACTTTTCCTTGATTTTGCAGTACTTGAGCTCTCTCTCCCTATTACTTTGCACTTTTGTTCAAAAAGTGATCTCTATGATGATGTGTTTGGTTCTTCTATGATGGTTGGGTTTTTTCAAGATAGCAATGGCCAACTTGTCAATCGGAGTTGATTCTATTGCACTTCTTCGATGTCATCTGATATTCTTTGAAGTCGTCTTGCTTGATTGGTGGCAATAGCGCCTGCAACCTTCTCAACTTCTGCGTAGACTCTGCTATTGAGCCTCACTCTACATGAAGTAAAGATGATGGACCGGTTGCATCCATGATGTATGGTCATGTAGCAACGAAATATGGTAGACGTCCTATAAGGTCTCCATAGAAACAAGCATCAGCCTTTCCTGCTCCATATTCCCCTAGCAGTTTCTTATTTGTCACGAGAGGCGTAGAAACTATTTTGTAATCATTCATCTTGAATTTCTTCAAGTGGTTCCTCGCATATTTCTCCTACGAGATGAAAGCTCCTTTATTTTGATATATCTCGATGCCAAGGAAGTAGTACATCAAGCCCAGGTCCTTCAGCTTGGATAATGTATCCAACATATCTTGTAGCTCTACTCACGACAGTCAGGGACTATATGAAATGGATTTGTACCAAAATGGTTTTGCTTTTCAGTTGAGATGCTCATATTAAATGAATAATGGGAAACAATGTCATATGTAGGGAATGAAGGTCAAAGTATGTTCATCAGTGGTGAAACTAGTTACTATTAACACCAAAGTTACCTTCTAGTTAGCAACATAATTTGCCTCACCAGATGTGTCATGAAACGACGTTTATAATTAACTAGCTGAAATTTAAAATTCAATTCAGGGTCCATGGCATTGAGATCCTACCCAGAGTATAGGGATTAATGATGGATGCAACTTTAATACAGATTCTGAGAAGTAAATACTTGGAACTTCTCAACCAGTAATTCAGATTCAATCAGTTTGGGTCATTTGACTGGTAAAAGTGCAGCAACTCAGTTTCCAGATCTGCTAAACAGTCTCAGGCAAACCAAACAACTTCAAAGGTTTATCTCTGTCTGGGAGCAAGAGCTATGCGCCCAGACTGAATTCCTTAAGAAAGCAAGATAAATAAACATCCTAAATCACCTTAGAACCACCATGATTCTGGGGAAACTGAAGGATTCTCACTTCCTATATTGCCAGGCACTAGGTACATCCAGTCAAGAATACCCCGTGAAGAACAGAAACCTGTAAGCTTCGATGACCTGAAAGAAAATTAAGAAAAACAAAGAATCAGTCTCATGGAACAATTTCTGCATGCAATGTACTAAGTCTCAAAAACTTAACCTGAGTGAGGCTCAGGTATATCAATTGATAATGAAACAGCAGAAGCATCTATTTCTATTCTGAACAACTTCTGAATGGCTAGTGTCTCAACTACCATGAGTTCTGACCGAAAAAAACACTACCACATGAGCACTATACGACAACCACTAGTGGATAAGCTGGGCGACAAGACTGGACCCCCTTTGATATTGATTACTAAACTAAAGAAAGTAAAAAGGTAAAAAGATGAATTAATACAAACATATTCTATTGTAATTGACAGCCTTTTTCGGTATCACTGGAAATGCTTGCAATCCCCAAATGTTAACTAAAACAATGTGCTGTTCGGGACATGGTGCTATTATTGTCTAACATTAGTATTCACCTGACTAAGAAAATAAAGCTAACAATGTTGGGAAAAATGCAGGAAATGAGGGAATTCATACCTACCTCCTATATATAAAATTGACAAGGAAGTCCATCATGAATCCATGCCACCAAATCTTCAACTCTAAACTGCCATTTTCATTTCTATTTTATCATGAGGATCATATCCAATAAGTTTGAAATCAGCTGCTACAAAAGAGTCTATATCCTTCCTCTCTGGGTTTATCTTCAAAATCTGTACATGTGGACAAGACTTTTAGTGAATACAGCAGAAGATAAGTTGGGTCAGAACAATGGAATGAAAATGAAGTCACCATCCTGCAATTTTTACTACATATTACTCACTGGAAAGGGCTTGGGTGCTTTCTGAAGCTATTCCTGCAGAGGTCTAACATGCGTACGATAAACATGAGCATCCCCGAAAACATGGACAAAATCACCGGGAGAAAGATCTGCAGAAGAAAAACTTATAATAAGTACTAGTTCCCATGTTTATATCCTCTTGACAAGAGGATACTTTTCACCCTTAAGGCTGGGAAGTCAAGTTAGTAATCATCTAACAACCAGTAGACTTAAACTATTATAGCAGTAATCCTAATAATGCAACTTCTACAGAAACATAATTCTTTTCCAACCAGTATCCTACAAGAAGCATTAGAAAGGCATATGTAACTCACTTTTCCCCTCACACCAGCAGTTACAGTATTCCAAAACTCCATCAACATTACTGGTCAACAACCATTACGAATGACACAGAAAATCACATACCACAAATATTGTCATGTTTTCTCTAAAGCATACATACATACCACAAACATGAGCAACATAATTCTTTTCCAACCAGAATCCTACAAGAAGCATTAGAAAGGCATATGTAACTCACTTTTCCCCTCACACCAGCAGTTATAGTATTCCAAAACTCCATCAACATTACTGGTCAACAACCATTACGAATGACACAGAAAATCACATACCACAAATATTGTCATGTTTTCTCTAAAGCATACATACATACCACAAACATGAGCAATCATGCATGTAAGGAGAGCATAAGAAGCAACGTTGAATGGCACTCCCAATCCCATGTCAGCAGAGCGCTGATACATTTGACATGACAATTCCCTGTTTGCAACATAGAACTGCAGAGGTAAAAGTTAGATTAATTAAACAAAGGAAGAAAAAGCAGAGAATTCAGGAAAATGAAGCCAGACACATGTGGCAAGGTGGAAGCGCCATCAATTTCAAATCAGAAGGATTCCAAGCAGAGAGTATAATACGACGATCATCTGGATTATTCTTAATCTTGTAAATAACATCCAACAACTGATCAAATCCTTGGCCAGTATAGTCAGCATGCATATTACTATACCTGTGATGTACAACATATACAATGTCGTCAAGCAATATCACAGCAACAAAAAGTGGTCAAATAATATTAAAAAAAACCCTACCTAGCACCAAAATGCCGCCACTGAAAACCATAAACTGGTCCCAAGTCACCTTCTTCTCGATCTTTCAGACCAAGTCTAAATAGACAGGACAAATGTCATAAAGGTTAAGAAAAAAATAACTATATGTATTTCGATCTCATGAATCAGATGCAAACCCGTCAAGGTAGTCTCTAGATGCATTGCCATCCCATATATGAATGCCTTTTTCCTGGAGAATCTGTTGGAAGAAGGAAATTCTCAAATTAGTCTTACAATGTCATCTCAACAATGGACAGTCAAAAGAGTGTTTCTTAAAGGCAAAAGCATTCAACCAGAATACCTTCCAAGGGATTGATGTGCAGGAAACCAATTACATGTCACCAGTTCAGAGCAAAGGTAATTAAGCCCCTTTGGATTTATCAAATCAATTCACTTTTCAGAAAAGTCACTTTAGATCCCTATATTGCAACTTTAGCAACTGTTTGCATTCACTTCAAGTATAACAATGTCCTAACTCAACTTCAAGCAGATATCTTTCCATCAAAGAAAACATCAAGGGCCTAGTCATTATTAGGAAGAGTAATCTCTAAGCTTGTTAATGCATCAATGCCTCTCAAAACAGATATTTCACATCCTCAAGCTTGTCCTTCCTCATTAGGTGACATTTTATAGCAAATTATACATCTACAGCTCCATCTTATAGTTTCAAATGATACATTTACTATTTCTCAATAGGTGGTCATTATAACAAGGCTGTTGTCCTATTGGGCATGAAATAAAGTCTCTGTATGTCCTGGCATATAATATCAGCTTTATAGTCAGCTAAGCTAACATTCCTACAGGTTGTCTTCATGATCTAATTTTGGAAGTAGACATGCTTGCTTCAAATCTAATCCAAGTGCAACATGCACACTTGATAAGCATGGTTTTGAATAGATATCTTTCTGGAGGATAGATGGCAAAATATATTAACTGAATTGAAAAGACCAAAAAATGTAACGGTAGCCAAAATATAAGTGGTCGCATTTTACAGTATTACTGGTAATTACTTAACACCAAAACTAAGCCAGATACTTCTACAGAATGTGGTGGAAAACCTACTCACCAATAAAGCATTGTAAATGCTCATAATATCAAAATGTTTCAAAATTTCCCTAGGAAATTAGAAATGCTCTGCTAGAATTGACGAACAAGCAGAATATATCTAGCAAAACATATGACTAAGGAAAATAACTAGTTGGCTGAGATTGTTTTATGGTCAGCCTACACGTCAATTGCAATTGGAGAAGAGGAGATACTAGCACTGCAGACAAAGTTGTTGGACCAATCCTGTCCAGCAATTTTCTCAAAACATAAAGGCTTACAATTCAATCTCCTATTTTCCAAAGTGGAAGTGCAAAGAATAGTTTAGTACTCAAGGATGCCATCTTGCAATTCACTTTTGCATTGGATTAAGATAACTGACGATAGGGGTGAGTATGGTCCAAATGGGTGGTTCCCACCTTAGATCTGAAAAACCGCCCACGAAAGACCGGTTTCGAAAAATTAGAACCGGAAGCCGCTCATTGATTCCATGGAACCATCTGAGAACCGGACCGTCGGTCCGGTACAGTTCCCGGGTGGGTCCATAGAACTGGTCCCACCAAGCTTCACGTGTTAGCACCATAATATGCAACAAAGAATTACATAACAGAATCACTTCATCAAAGACACTCCCAATTAGAGCTAATGAACCAACAATATTAGTATGTTAGGAAGTGTGCAAGCAAGAGAACACACTCACCAAACTTGTTATGATCGGACCGATAATATATATAATATTTGTTTAATTTTTAATTTAAAAAATGAAAAAGCTTAAATCCCTAGGTTACTTACTAGTATTTATGTTAGATAGTTGGACCCAAGAACTAGACCGATTCCCTTAGGAACCACCGGTTTTTGGGCAGTCCGGTCCGGCTCCGGGCAGTCCGGGCAGTTCCCGGTTCCATTGCACACCCCTAACTAACAAGCTAAGGCAACAACTAGTAACAGTTCACAGACAAGCAATAGAGTTCAATGCTGTGGATGAATAAACAAATCTAGTTCAAAAAATGCAAGCTCTACAGAAAACAAAAACCTTGGTCATCACCTTGGCATTTGTAGAACCACTTATGAACCACAGAAGTTCTTCAACAACTCCACGCCAAAATACTTTCTAAGAACCAATCAGTAACAATACGTCAGCCACCAGAGTTTAGAATGAAAGCCTTGCACTTCTCATAAATGATTCCACAAAAGGAATATAATGAAGAGGTAGAACAGTTTGGAGCAGCATACCTTAGTTGTCAAAAGAGGGAAGTTTTTGCGCAGATTAAACCACATCTGCAAAAAGAAAATAAACAGAGTGATCCTAGTGATAAAGAGATGTGCTGAATAGAATTTAAGAACTGAGAAGATGGTAATGGTTTACAAAACACACCTGACACCCAAACTTTGATATGGTACCAGTTCCAGTCCTGTCATCCTTTGGAGTGCCATTTGACAGTATATCTTCGACTAATCTCAGATACAGGTACTCTTCATGTCTCTCAAAAATCATCTTGGGCAGAAAGGTAAAATTCTTGACCTCCAACTTAACAGAATCTCTCTTACCATCGAAGATCAGACCATTCGTCTCAGGCAGAGACTCCACTGCAGAACATCTTACACGGACATAAGTAGTAAAAGAATATCGGATGTTGTTTTCAACAACGGGAAAGGACGAGTACCATGGGTGAAAGACAGATGTATCAACCATGGGCATAAAAGTGTCACATTCGAATGGTGTCTCAATTTCAGTTATGTGGATGGCATCACATGCAGGAGCATTGAGAGCTTCCCTGCACCAAAGGAGAAAAATTACAAGGGGGGAAGAGAAGAACCCATCTGCAATTGTAATTATAGGCAAATGTTAGGATACCTAAATATCTGGCCACCACCAATGACAAAAACTTTCTCGATAGATAAACAATACGGAGATGAAGCCAATAAATTCAAGGCAGAACACATGCTTCCACATATGATGACATTCTCTGCAGTTGCAATATCAAGGCTCCCAGAATGAGTGAGAACAACATTGAGGCGGCCAGGTAGAGGCCTATGCTCAGCAGGAATACTTTCCCATGTTTTTCTACCCATTATGACTGCATTCTTTTTCGCAGAATCGGTCGTTGTAAGAGTAATGCTCTTAAAATATTTGAGGTCAGAGGGCAGCCTCCAGGCAAGTTTTCCATCCTTGCCTATACCCATATCTCGAGTTGCAGCCACAACAACTTGATAAGTCCTCTGTGGATCAGGTGGAGTCCCATTGCAGTTGCCATTGGGAAGGGTCACTGAGAATTCACCAGCCATTACAAAACTTGAAGGCTTAAAACAACCAAAAGACAGAGGCCTGAAACAAAGGCTGCACAACCAATTTCTTTGGAAGTGCAGCAGAACCTGAAAATCAATCAGAAAGAAGATAGATCCCATAACATTAGTACCACAGATATATACAACACAAGTACCCCAGAAATCGGTAACACTAAAAGCTGAAAATTATGCCCACAGAACATTATCTCAGAAAAAATGTGGTGCGTGTTTATGAGTAAGATAAACCAACCAAGCTGGACAAATCATCAAACACAGAAAGCCTCCTAGTGAAGCCAGATTTCTCCCACACCACTAGCTCTCAACTCGACATAATAGTGGAAAATTCAAAATCCTAGTACCTCTCTTTTGGCATCACATCAAAGCAGCATGTGAAGCATAAGATTCATGTTTCAACTTTCAGGCGAAAGTATCTGAATTGAACAATTCCAATTAACAAGAAACAACACTCTTAGAGAGCAGAATGCAACACAACAGAGAAAGGAGGAGACATCATAAACGAGAGCTTTCTCCAAATTTTTTAAATAATCACAATGCATAATTGCTTAAGGCAAGAAGGGGGACACTTGGGATAATCCCTACCGCAAGCCCACTTCAACATTTTAGGAATTCACGAATGAATCACGAAATTCTCACAGATCTTCCCATGAAACTCACCATGAGTATTCCTAGTCATTAATTCCCCACCCTAGCACTATGCTTAGAACAAACATCAAAGACGAAACTCGCTAACTAACATAAACCCAGAAAAACCCACAAAGCAGAGCGAAATGCTCACCGATCTGGACGCGAACCGCAAAATTTTGAACCGCGGCGAAACTAAAACGCGCAGGAACGAGACCAACGGGAGCGACCTCAACCGGGCACTACCAAGAAACGAGCAAAAGGTTAGGGCTTTCTTCCCCTTTCAGAGCGTCATTCGTCCGGTTATACAATAGACGCGACACTGGACACAAACATTAAGAAAAAAAAAAGAAAGGAAAACCCAGCAGCAAAAAGAAGGGACCGTGAACGACAGCCTTGAACTCACACCTCTCTCGTGTCCCCCCACCGCCGAGCCAATCCAAGAAAGTCGAAGCAGTAAAAACCCGATCGTATCAGCCTGCCAAAAAATCAGCACAAACTGGAAGTGGGTTTCTCGCAGCGGATCCGAAGAAGAAGAAGAGGAGGAGGCGAATCGAAGCCCCGCTCCGGCGCAGGACAGGAAAGAAGGAAAGGAAGAGGGGGAGAGAAACCCACGTTTCGCGATGGAGCAATGCTAAAGATTTCGGTCGAAATTGCGTCAACGTGCGGTGAATGTGTGTGGGAGAAGCAGCAAGAAACGCTTTAATGGAGAGAGCGAGAGAGAGAGAGGGGGAGGGAAAGAGCGCTAAAACCTGCGGATAAAACCGCTATTCTCGCTCGCTTTTGGAATTGAAATTCTCCCTCTTTCCGTCCCCGTCACTTCAGAGGGTCGCAGTCATCGTCTTCACGAGAGAGAGAGAGAGAGAGAGAGAGAAGGGGGGGGATTGCGGAAAAATCCAAAAGCAGGGGAGGACGCGGAGTGCCGCCAAAGCGAGAGCGAGCGGAGCCTAAATTTGGTTGAATTCGTCATCGATTCGGGAATCTCGATTCCCCCCACGTTTGCGCGCTCTCTAGTTACAGGACAAGATGCCTAGAGTCGCATTTTGACAAAATGAGGAAAATTTATTGAACCGGGTCCTCGTACTATTGTCTAATTTCAATTCCGACCCGAATGGCGTCGGCCTGCATGAGCTTATGAAAGGATTATACTTTTGGTTCTCATGCTTCTAAGGAGGTTGGTGGAGTTCAGTCCTTGTGCATTGTTTTTATTGATGGAAGTTTCTAACATGAACTTGGCTTCTTTTGTCGTGTCTCCATCGAAAATTTTAAGGAAAATGTCAATTAAGACTAACTAATAATTTGGTGATCCCTTCGTTTATGAGTGTGCACAATCTAATATGATAACCTTATTAAAATTAGTTTGGCGTCATATTCGATGATGGCATCCTCACTTTTAGTATATATCCACTTGGAAGTTTCCACGGCAATTTTTAGAAAATGAAAAGTGGATAATTTTTAAACATTCGCAGTACAAATTTAACTCGTTATTTTATAGGCAAAATATTTTTGACACATCATATGACATCTTCCATTATAGAATTATCAACAAGTGTGCATCTTATTTTTTGTAAAGACTTGTTCATGTTATTAGGATGAATGTCCATCGACTCTTAATATTAAGTAATTTCGGAAAAAAGTTTCTCTAGTTATTACCAATAAAGCCATAGATATACGAACTCATTATTATGGTTATAACTATCATCTATAGAGGGTAAATAAGTGATTGTGCGGAAATGAAAGAATTTAAATGAATATTGCAGCGAGACAACTTCTAATGAAGTTGTCAGATCTTACCAGTGTACAAATCTACCATAATAAGTAAAAGAGTTAGGGACAAAGAATTACACATTCAAGATTATAGTGGTTCGGTTTTTGCAAGTTGTCATCCAGTCTCCCGTGCTAATAGAATTTACTAGAAAGAACCGATCAGAGGTTACAAGTCCTAAGCTATAAGTACTCAAGTTTGTATGAACAGCTCCTCACATTTTTAGTCTCTAAAGGGTTATACAATATCGCTCAGCAAGACGAATGTATATGATCAAAACACTCTTCAGATTTTGGAATTTAAAACTTCGATTCTCGTGAATGTGAATTCTATCTCCTTCAGCTTCAAGACCTCCTCTTATACTCCTCCTAGTCAAAGCTAACCATTGGACATATCTTCAAGAGGATCATCCAGTCAATCTACCCATTGGTCTTGGATATGGTTGAGAATGTATGATTGCTTCAGGATCATCAAGGATGAAACTTCCCATATGTTTTGCCACCCATTTAACAAATTGGGTTTCCAAAAAGTTGAGAGTTTATAATTGGAAAGAGTTTCGCCTTTAGTAAGTTGTTTAAGGAAAGTTGAATCTCCATAAGATATTAGGAAAACTTTCTTTTTGAAACTCCTTATAAATATAGTAAGGAATCCAACCAAATTTCCACTAATCATTGCGTGGGTGATTTACTCCTTGCTAGCCATTTGATAAAATATGTAAGCAAGGAAGAATAATCCACGACTCTAATTCTGATTGAAATCATCTGATTATATTCCATTAGACTTTCCACTTAAAAAATACTTTTTATAAAAAAAAAAACAAAGTCTCTAAGGGCCTGTTTGTTAACCATCTAAATAGTGTATGATTTTGATTTTTTGTTCCCGAGAGTAGTTTGGAAACAAAATTGCGTTTGGTAAAATTTTTGTTTCTGGAAACAGATTTGGAGTAGAAGCAATAATAAAAAAAAAAAATTCTTGTTCCCGGGAACAAAAAATAAGAATAAAAAAAAGTGAAACTCCTCCTCTGCTCATACATTCTCTCCCCTCCTTTGCTCAAACCCATTCTTTTTCTTCTTACATCACAAAACTCATTCTCTCCTCAAGAACGGCAATGATGACTGCAACTTCTTCATCGTCGAAGTTGCTCGTTCAAGGTGAGTTCCCTTCACTCCCAACTATGGGTGGTTGTCGGCTGATTTGGGCAATAGCTCGCTCACTATCACCATCGTTTGTCATCTACAACGGCTGGTGGGAGCGCCACTGGGCTCAAGTCAGCGGGCGCCCGCGCCGATCTGGCCGAGGGAGCGACCCCTGGGCCCGAATTGGTGGGCCCCCACGCCGATCTGGCCGAGGGGTCGCTCACTGAGGGACCCCTAAGCTCGAATCAGCGGGCACCCACGCCATAATTTCTATCTTGGGGGTGAAGCAATTGAATAACTGGTTTTCCTGTCTATTTAATCGGTGAAATTTCATTGTGAAGGCAAAAATGTCAAGGAAAGCATGATCCTCAAATCTACTAAAATTGTCTTCGACAAAGAATGTGGATATTGTATATTTGTGGCTTCATTAGTAGCACAATTTGTCAACCATTTATTCTGCTTGTCCATAGGTGTCATCATATATCATGAGAAATCTGAAGTTGAAAGCTGTTCAACGATTCACTCATCCTTTTTAGGCTGTTGTTTGGTCCCAAGTAGTATGTCCCTGTTGAGCGTTCCTTTTAAGCCGAGAATGATGCATATAGTATGTCAAAGCGATAAGACAGCGAGGGTTTTGAGGGAAACACAGAGAAATTCAAAAAGGCTCTCAAAGCAAAGACATGGACCGTTACTAAATGCGAAGAAAGTGAAGATGATTATGCTAACATATGTCTAATAGCAAATTCAGAATCAAACTCAGACTCTAAAACAAATCCAGACTCAGACTTAGATGAGGAAATCGAAGTTAGTAATTTTAAAATTCCTACTAAAGTCTCAATATATATATATATTTATATATATATATATATATGAACTTTGTCTCATTCTCAAAATATCTCTTAAAAGGATTTCCGAACTAAAAATGGAGAATTCTAAACAGAAACAACAGGAAGTTTCTTGGAAAGAAAATTTTAAAAATCTAAACAAAAGTTTTAATGATTTCAAGGAAAATGCAAATTCTCTTTTGAAAGAAAATATTTTCTTGAAAGAAGACATTTCAAATATATCAAAGAAGTTTTCAAAAGGATCTGAGAAGTTAGAAAAGATTCTTTCTGTGCAAAGACCCTATTTTAACAAATCTGGTTTGGGTATGTCACCTGAAACTATTTCTTTAATTGACTTCCCAAAAGTAAAAGAAAGAATCAAACAAAGACCTACAAAAATACTTTACAAAAATCATTTTCAAAGAGTTTTTGTGAAACATGTTGGTCGAAATACTCTCAAATGTTCAAAGTGTAACAGCTCAGAACATTTCGAAAAAGAATGTCCTAAAGTTTGGAGACCTGTTAAGAAGGATTGGGTAGAGACTGTGTTTAAAACTAACTCTTCTGGACCCAAGAAAATTTGGGTACCAAAGAAAGTTTGAGTTCTCTTTGTTATTGCAGATCATTATCAAGAAAAAGATCAAGTGATATTTGGATAGTGGCTGCTCGAGACATATGACTGGAGATTCAAGTTGTTTCATTAAATTTGTGCAAATAAATGGTGGAAAAATTTCTTTTGGTAGAAACAGCAAAGGAAGAATTGTTGGATGTGAAACTATGAAAATTGGAAGTCTCACAATCAACAATTTCTCCTTGATTGAAGGGTTTAACTACAATCTACTCAACATTAGTAAACTATGTGACACTGGATTCAAAATCAATTTTCAAGAAAGAATTTGTTCGGGAACCAGTAAAGATTTTTCTCAATCCTTCACTGGACGAAGACATGAGAATATTTATCTACTAGATATAAAACCAGAATGTTCTCAATGTCTAATATACATTCAAGATGAAGCAAATCTTTGGCATCGAAAGCTTGGCCATGCAAATATGAAACAAATTGCCAATATCTCTTCTAAGAAACTTGTTCATGGACTTCTTAGTTTGACTTATTAGAAGTATGATCTATGTACACCATGTGTTTTGGAAAAACAGGTAAGAAGTTCTTTTAAGCCTATAAATCAAGTTTCTACTAATCGTGTTTTGCAGCTTTTGCATATGGATCTATTTGGACCAACCATAACTCAAAATATTGGTGGAAAAAAATATTACTTAGTAATCGTGGATGATTATTCTCAATTTACAGTTTACTTCCTAGCAAGTAAATCTGAAACATTTTCTCACTTTTTAAATTTTGCAAAGAAAGTTCGGAATGAAAAATGTTATATTATTTCAAGCATACAGATAGACCATGGAGGTGAGTTTGAAATCAAGACTTTACTAAATTTTGCGATGAATCTAGTTTCCAGCATATTTTCTCCTCTCCATATACTCCAGAACAAAATGGAGTTGTGGAAAGAAAGAATAGATCTTTATAGGAGATGGCAAGAACTCTTTTAATTGAAAGCAATATTTCCTCTCGTTTTTGGGCAGAAGCAGTTTATACAGCTTGTTATATTATTAATGAAGTATTTTTAAGGCCAATTTTAGAGAAAACTCCTTATGAAATATTTAAAGGGAAAAAAACCAAATGTCTCTTATTTTCATATGTTTGGTTGTAAATGTTTTGTTTTGAAGAATGCAAATAATCGAACTAGTAAGTTTGAGGAAAAATTAGACGAAAGAATTTTCCTTGGCTACTCAACCATAAGCAAAGCTTATAGAGTTTTCAACAAGAAAACTCAATCTGTGGAAGAATCTATGAATGTCAAGTTTCAAAACTCAACACTGAATAAAGTGCAAGAGATTCAACTTGAAGATTCTGTACCTGCTCTAGACATTACAAAGTCTACTTCCCTTGAAGAAGCTCAGACTCTTGATGATCAACATCAAGAAGAACCAGAAGGTTCAAATGAAGCAGAGGATGAACAAACTCATAGACCAACCAGTAACTGGAAGCATAAGTCTAGTCATCCCAAAAAACTCATCATCGGCAACGTTGATGAAGGGATTTGCACCAGATCCAAAAGGCAAGCAAAGTCTAGTGCTCTAGCACTTATTTATGAGATAGAACCCAAAAGCATAGAAGAAGCCTTAATTGACGAAAGCTGGATTGAAGCTATGTAAGAAGAGCTTAGACAATTCAGCATCAACGATGTTTGGAAACTAATTCATAAACCAAAAGGTAAATAAATTATTGGAGCTATATGGGTCTTTAGCAACAAAATGAACGAGAAAGGAAAAGTGGTTAGAACAAAGCAAGACTTGTGGCCAAAGGATATACGCAAGAAGAATGGATAGACTATGATGAGACCTAGCACTAGTAGCAAGGTTAGAAGCAATTAGATTATTACTTACTTTTGCTTGCTATAAAAATTTCAAGTTATTCTAAATGAACGTCAAAAGTGCATTCCTAAATGTATTTATTCAAGAAGAAGTCTATGTGGAACAACTACTTGGATTTGAAAATCCAAGAAAACCAGACTCAGAAATTTTCTAAGTCTATGCAGGATGAATTTGAGATGAGCATGATGGGTGGATTATCTTTCTTTCTCGAATTACAAGTGAAACAATTGAATAAAGGAATTTTAATTCACCAAGAAAAATATGCAAAAGACCTTATAAAAAAAATTCGAATTAGAGAATTGCAAAAAGACTGATATACCAATGTTAAGTTCTTCAAAGCTGGACAAAGATGAAAGAGGAAATAAAGTTGACCAGAAGCTCTATAGAAGTATTATTGGTTTACTTCTTTATCTTATTGCTTCTAGACCTGATATTTTGTTTAGTGTTTGCATGTGTGCTAGATTTCAATCAGATCCCAAAGAATCTCATCTATGCACCGCAAAATGCATCATCAAATACGTTGTAACTACTTCAAAGTTAGGTCTGTGATATCCAAAAGAGGAAGACTTTACTCTCATTGGATATTCAGATGCAGATTTAGCAGGCTGCAGAGTCGATAGAGATAGTACTTCTAGTATTTGTCAATTGCTAAGCTACAAGACAGTATCTTGGTTCTCAAAGAAACAAAGTACTATAGCTCTTTCAATAGCAAAAGCGGAATATGTGGCTCTTGGAAGTTGCTACTCTCAAATCTTATGGATAAAGCAACAACTGAGAGATTTTGGAATCGAAAACTCATGCACCGAGATCAAATGCGACAATACCAGTGCAATCAATCTCATAAAGAATCCAATTCTACATTAAAGAGCAAAACACATAGAAATTTGACATCATTTCATTATAGATCATGTTTAGAATGGAGAAGTTATAATTCAGTTCATCGACTTAAAGAACCAGCTAGTAGATATATTTACAAAGCCATTAGAGAAAAGTTTATTTGAATCTATTCGGACCAGACTGAACATTATATCTCCTACCGGTTAAAGTTTGAAGGTGTTCAGATTCATTTCAGTAAGTTAAAACCTTCTAAATATTTGTGATTTTATTTTTGGATGTAATTTTTTTGAAAAGGTATGTTTGATTTTTGAATTGCTACCTGCCAATTTTATTTTTAGAAATTAATTCTTGAATTTTTGGTAGCTTTTCATTTTTGAAAATGGCAGTTATCCAATTTTTTAAAAGGCAGTTTTACTTTTTTCCTTATGACGTTTTGTATACACCTTTTTACCTGCTTTATATACTGTCATAACTCGTCTTCTCCATTTACGCCTCTTTTGAAACCCTAGAGAACTGTAATTTTACTCTCTCACTTTCTCTTGAGTTTGATCCAAAAAGTTCTCATCTTTTCTAAAGAGCGAGTTCGAAGAAATCCCTCTAGACTTTGACCATGTTGTTCCGAAGAAAATCTTCTCGAATTGCAAACCGGGGACCACAGCACATGCCTAAGGGACCTATGCATTTTGATTTGACCGAGGAAGAAGACTCTCCACAACAACAACAGTAACAACCAATACAACTTTCTCAACAGCGTCAACAGGCAAGGTAAGATCCTCTTCCTCAGCAAGAACATGAAGATATTATTGAAGACGTTGAACCTATAAGGACTTAGAAACCTCATTTTATCTATAGACTATATTCCAATCTGAAAAGGGGTGGAACTGCTATGAATCTAATCAATGAGTTCCTAAAAGCACACAGTTACAAAAATGAGACCTATTTTTTGAACACCATGGAAAATATAGGCGTTGCGCCTCAAGGAATGGCTCAATGGACATTGGAAAATTTTCCTAGTGATCCAAGATACAGTTAGCTAGATGAGAAGGATGACAATGAAAGGTTGTTTACTCATTTTCAGCCCAGGATGGGTGTTGCAACCAACATTCATGGTGAATGGACGAATTTATTTCAATCCAAGGATCATAGGAAGACTTACTTGAGTTTGTTAAAAAGAGGGGTTATGTACCCCAGGAGTGTGGATTTTGACTTTCTTGACTCTTTAAAGGTTAATTTGAGGGAGAAGCTTAGTTTGCTTTAACTTGAATGATTTTGCACCGAGATAACCGTTGCGTACCTTGAACTTACTGCTTATTTTTATTCAAATCTATCTTTTCTAGATGCAAATAAATTTAGCTTTACTATGAGGGACAAAGAGTTTATAGTACATGTGGACACTTTGGCTGACATAATTGGTGTGGAAAGAGGAAGATTCTAACCAATTGGTGTGTCTTATGCCCATGCTACCTTGTCTATTGTTTGTGACAGAATGGTCGAAGGCAAGATTTCTTATTCAAGAATGAATGCCTCCAATATTCTTCTTCATAAGGTGGTGATGAATTGCATCAGGCTGAAATCTACCTCGAAGATGAATGTTTCTCATTCCGAAGCGAAGCTAATGTATGCGATCAACACAGGTCGTAAGTTTTCTCTGCCTCACACAATTCTTATGCACATGTATAGGACTGTGGTGAAATACAAGGGACAACTCCCTTATTCGGCACTCATTTCACGACTCTTCAAGCATTTCAAGATTAAATTTCCTGCTCCTCCATGTGTTAGAACCATTGTTCCAATGGTTATTGGTCACAAAATGTTTTCTAAGATGAGGTTGAAGGAACTAAGCAAGGAGTTGGAGCGTTTCAAGGAGAAGTCCCCTGTGAAGGCAAAGCAAGACTCTACTGCAAAGAAAAGAAAATGCAAGGAGCCCATGACAGAACCATTGAAGAAAAGAATATCTCTTATCTTGGAAGACGAAGAAGAAGATGAAGATGATCTTACTATTTCAGCTTTTGTCTTACCAAATCTATAGAGTCTTGTGAGCTTTAGAGAGACAGAGAACAGAGCACAAGAAGGAATGGAGAGAAGAGAAGATGAAAGAGAAGAAAGGAGAACATAGGAAAAAGAAGGGAGTCGTGATGACTCTTTTGAACTGACACTGGTTGTATCTTTGTTCGATGATTCGGAGAAGACAAGGAGTGAAAAGACTGGAGAACAACATCACAATAGTGCTGAAGCAGAGCAAGAAGAAGAAGAGCATATCTCTCCACCTGAAGGCACGAAAATAGGGGGAGATGGTGAAAAACGAGGTACTTCTTCACCAATTTTTGCTAGTGATGTTAGTCGGTCTCCACCAGACCCATAGGAAGTCTATGCTTCTCTATTCCCTGAAGCAAATCTCAAGGCATCTACTCCTAATCCTGGTGGTAGAACAACTCATGTTCGCCCTCATTTGCAAACTCCTAGAACTAACTCGGCTGGACCTAGTACTGCAACAAATCATTCTACATACTTTCAAAGACTAATGGAACTTCTTTTAGAGTTAAAAGGTCAGCAGTATGCTTTTGAGTTTGAAATGACGCACATGATGACTGTCTTCAAGAAATCTACAAACTCTCTTCAAGAACTAATTCAAGCCTCGACAGTTCAACTACAAGCACATGCCAAGGGTGAGGATATTCAAGAAATTAAAGAGTCTTTGAAGAAGCTTGAGGACACAGTCAAGTCGATGGGGGATTTCCAACTCGTCCATATCCCCAAGCAGCCATGATCTTTCTTAATTTTTATCAAACATTTTCAATCGTTTTTCTTCCACTTTTTGCTGATGACAAAAAGGGGGAGAATTTGTGTTGCAAATTTGTTTGTTTGAATGACTTTGAACTGACTTTTTTGCTTGGTTTGACTTTTGACTTTTGATATTTGATTATGACTTTCGATGTGTGCAGTACAGTTTGCGATATTGATTATGACTGGTTTGTTATGGATTAACATGTGTTCAATGATTGCAGAATCAAGGTTTCCATATCCTAATCAAATTATTTTAAAGATATTATGTACTGCATAAGTGCTGTTTGCAGGTCAAAAGTTTTTCAAATCTGTAGGAAAGTTTTGTCACCATAAAAAAGGGGGAGATTCTTAGAGAAAACTCCTTTACTATTTTGAAGTTGACAAAACCTTTCCAAAGTTTATATTTGAAGATTTCAAGACTTTACTATCAAAGTCTGAAGACCACCGGATTTTAGTCTCAAAGTCTATTCCCACTGATAGTTCCAGACTGAAGGATGAAGACTTATCCAAATGTAGAATTAGTATCCAAATGCAAGATTATCTTCAAGGTTTCGATTCGTATAATTACTATAAGACCTTATAGCTAGATTTCATATTTGCTTGATTGATTATTATTATTGGGATCTACTCCGATACGAAGATCTTTGAAAGGCAAACAAACTTGGAAGGTTCTACTTATGAAAACTCAAGATCCTGATTGTATGGGTGAATATGATTGATGGTCTATCATCACATTCCTTAAATGACTCGAGATCTCCTTGATTGATTCTGTCCAACAGGTAGATTTGAAGAACTCATTTGGAAAGTGCCAACGGTTGTAAAGGCATGGAGGAGTATATAAGGAAGACTCTCAAGTTGTTCGAGTGTGTGCTTGAAAGAGAATTCCAAAGTCTGAAGCTTTCTAGTATCTCGTTTTTTCATTCATTGAGCTAAAAGTTGTATACAAAAGAGAGATACTCTTAGTGAGACTGTATGAGAGTTCGATAGAGACTCGTCACTGTGATAGTCGAGATCACAAGCTGTAACATCTCTTTTGATTCATAGTGGAATCCAATCATCAGGCTGTCAGCGCGAAGAGTGGACCTAGGCTTGATCTAAGCTGAACTACTATAAACCTTGTGTTCTTATTTTCTCCTCCTTGAACTTCTTACTTTCTTATATCGTTTGTTTACTTGCTCAATTTGAGTTACTTTTTAAGTCTTTCATTATCAAAAGAAAAACTAATTCTCCAAGTGTTGCGAAAAATTTTGTCTACATCTATTTACCCCTCTCTAGGTGTCAGTACTAGCCCTAACAATACAGACTTTACCCTTATTGCAAATACCATCTACTGGGAAAATAGTCCTTCAGACTAATGCCAATGATGAATACTTGGCAGCCATACCATTTGAAGAAATTAAGGATAAGCAACACCTTACAAAGAAATATTAGCAATAAAGAATGGCATAAAAAGTTTGAATTCCATTTTATTGGTCATCATTCTTAGTAGAATTGGCTATGGCATTTTTTCTCCAAATGACTAAACTCAAGCAAAATCAGATTCCTCATTCCCAGCTGCTATGATGAGCTGAATGGTTTTCGAGATACTCATTGGAAAACAAACATATTGCGGAAAAGAAGAATATGCTTGCTGACTTTCTCTCCAAACTAAAGACTCCAGCCGAAATCAACATGTACATTCTGAAGCATCCTTTTCCCCATGAAGAAAAATACAAAATTGAGAAAATGCAAGATTGACCAAGCCTGGAATACCCCCAAGAGATTATTGAACAAATCCAGAATGACATTCTTATTGAAAATCTTGATAACCTCATTTGGCAATATCATATAGACCTCTTCAGATACCATGGATGCTCAATTCTTTATCCCTTCGGATTAAACTTCAGGTATCTATTCAAACATCCATTAATTTGGAAGGATGATTATTTCCTTACTAGCTTTGATGGCTGTTTTAGTACTTAACTAATTAGTACTTATTAGTTATTGAGTTCCCTACAAAGTGATAGGGCTAGTAAGAACACCTAGAGGGTGGTGAATAGGTGTTAAAGAGGTTTTTACAAAAACTTAACAGCTTAATTCGACTTTTGATAATAATAGACTGAAGATATAAAAGACAGCAAACAGATATATAAGATTATGAGTTAAAGTAAAGAGTTTAGGGAAAGAGAATTGAAACACAGAGTTTGTAGTGGTTCGGCTTAGACCAAGCCTACGTTCACTCTTCCGCACTGACAGCCCATCGGCTGGATTTCACTAAGAACCAAAAGAGATATTACAGTCTCACGTCCTTGATTCCATAGTGTAGAGACTTTACTACACTTCCTTAATGTCTCACAAGTATTTATCTCTTTTTCGAATACAGTATAAGCTAAGCGAATGAAATAACAAAGAATTAGGAGCTTCAGACTTTAGAATTCTTCTATCACGCACACACTCGAATAACTTAAGCAACTTCCTTATATACTCTTCCATGCCTTCATATCCGTTGGTACCTTCCAAAGGAGTTCTTCCAATCTACTCGTTGGACAGAATCAATTTAGAGAGATCTCGAGTTATAAAGGAATGTGATGATAGCCCACCAATCCTGCTCGCCCATATAATCAGGATCTAGGTTTCCATTAGTAAAACCTTCCAAGTATACTTCGCCAATCAATAGATTTAATTATCCAAATTGATTTCAATAAAAATAATTGATCACTGGGTGTTATCTCTAGCTGTGAGATCTTCTTCAACCGTACGAACCAAATCCTTTAAAGATATACTTGCATCTGGATAAGTCTTTTCTTTGTCGGTCTAGAAACTATCAATGATGGTGACTTTGAATCTTGAGTTTGGGGATCTTTAGACTTTGACGATAGAGTCTATGAGTCTTCAGACTAGACTAATGGAAACGTTTTGTCTACTTCAAAACAAATAAGGAAGTTTTCTCCAACATAAGGAAGTTCATTGTCAAGTTAACCAAGTAAATTGCGTTTCGGTGAAACGAGGGAAATGAAAGCGATAAGAACCTCTGGACTGTACTTAGTTGGTTCTATCCTCCGAACTTACTAGAAATGCCTCTTCCTCCAAGTAGTGATGCCCCTTGAGCAGACTCAGAATTACACATAGTGGTATTTTTCCAATGACCATGGACTTTTGTGTGAAATAATGGCACCCTTACCAATGCACCAGAAGGAATAGGAACCATCACCTACAAGCCTCAATCACATCTTCAGGAAGCTCATATCTACAAAACATTTCCTGATTGTGTCGGATCCGTCAAATACAACTATAGAGAACTCTAGAGAGTCCTTTGCTAAGAAATCGAATCATTCCTGAAGAAGTATGGGATTACTCAACACCTGTCCTGTGGGACCACTATGGTCTTACACTTTGAAGCTAGACAAAAACTCGCAGAATTCAATCAAGCACCAAACTAGGCAAGAACACCTCCTCAGCCACAAGAGCGAGAAATGGTGGAATCGGATGATCCTACACAGTCCTCTCAATAATGTTATGCTCAAGCATCCTATGACCTATGGGGAGGGCCTCTCTTTCAAGAACCCTATGATGAGGGACTTGTATCCTTATCCCTTGGAATGGACCCTAACACAGCCTCCCATTATGCTTAAACAACAAATTAGCTCCGGCTAATTATGCCTAAAAAAATGGATCAAGGCAATGTTCCAAGACCCTTTAGGACTTGTGAAGAAGAATTTGCCTCAAGCAGTCTAAGTATGTGGAATGCCTTGATATCACAAAGAGAATTCACTCAAAATACCTACAATCCTCCTGCTTTTGATGATGGACTTGAAGGTCTTAAGCAACACTACATGGAAAAACAACTTGCATGACATGGCTCTGATGATTTACAGTATGACTACAACTCTCGAGATGAAAGATAGGCTTGTAACGAAAGTTACTGTAGGACAAGTAACTGTAGCAAAGTACTGTAGCAATATGCTAGGGAAATCATTATTCATAGTCACTGTTCATATCACATAGAATAATTTTTCGACTAGGATTCCCAAAGCTTGTGTGTTTTCAAGACCCATGAGTATGGTCTTTATTTTTTGTGACCTCTTTTTTTTTTTTTTTTTGGTGACCCAGAGAAATCCCGTATGCCAATAGTGCGGCGGGACAAACCCTAGGGAGGATATATATATATTTTTTATGTGACCTCTTAATGCCTATAAAAGGCAAAGATGATGTCATGTGTTGGGTATAGTCCCTTAAAGTAAAGTGTGTTTTTATAATTTTCTATGTCTTTCTAAACACTTCTTCTCCAACTTAGTAGGACCCTCTGAGAAATGCAGCTCAACTAAGTTTAGAAATGTTACTATCTTAGCATCTTGGAATGTCTCTATGTCCTGAGCTAAATTTTCGGGTAATTGTGGTTAAAAGGTAGTCCCTTGAAGACTTGAACATGAGGTTCGCCTCATTGTAGGATAACATATTTATTGCAACTAACCTAGTCTTCCTTGATTCTAAGCATAGATCCATGGGGCAAAGGTCATTTGTCAAATGCAAATGTTTGTTCCCCTTATTTTCCTCTAGTTCTCCCAAAGACTCGTGCTATTTCCACCCATTTATTGGCTCATGATACCCCTTTTTTATATTGAATTGATTATATTATTCATTATGGGTCCCCCTATTGACTTAAGATTATTTTTTGCCTTTTTTTTTTTTTTTTGTTTCAATTTTAATAGAAATGAAACTATTAATACTCCTCTCAAGCAATATTTTTTAAGGTTAAATATGGGGAATACTCTTGCTTTAAGATCAATGCTTTCTTTCTCTTCTTCTTTTTTGGTTGTTTTTCCTTTTCTATCTCCATTTGAAACAAAATTTGTGTATCTCTTTTATAAAAAATTATTACGTAAAGAGCTGACTAATTATTTGACCAAAAAAAGTTTATTATAGTGTTAATGAGTTGTATATTTCTTTATTTTACTAGGATTTAGTATGCATTTTGTTTAATTATAACTTCAGTATGTGTCATTATGTTGTAAACCATATATAACTACTCAAATTTCATTTTATTTAATGAATCTAATAGTTAAATTTTTTTAATTATTTATTGTGTGATGCATTAAATATTTGAGTGAAATTGATCCGTTTTTCTATTTATAACAACATACTTCAAAAGTGTAGTCAATTATTTATTATGTGATGCATTAAATATTTGAGTGATATTGATCCGTTTTTCTGTTTATGACAACATACTTCAAAAGTGTAGTCAATCAAACGAGATCTAATCTTTCTTCTCTAATGTTCAATAGAAATCTTATGTCGATCATGACAATTACCTCCCTTATCACAACCAAGAATAACAAATTTGTCTTTCTTTAATCTTTTTATAGAGACAGCATCAGCTTGAGTAAGAAGATGCATCCACATGCTACCTAAAGGATTCTCTTGTGTTAGAAAATTACTTAGTAAAGTTTCCAATGAACTTATTTACATTATTAATTGTTGTTCTCCATTCTTAATTTCATCATCAACAAATACATTTAAGCAAAAAATAATATTGACTTTCATAGTGACTGCACTAAAAAAAATAATATAATGAAAAATGAATAAATTGTGTATAATGCATATATTAACCCTAATATCGAAGTTGAAAAATTCATGATCATGAGGATAATATAGGGAAACAAAGTAAATAATTTGCAGATAGAATTAGCATTATATGATTAGTGCATGCTCATATTATAACAATGGAGAATAAGTTCAGAAAAAGACAAACATGAAGGAAATGTTAAATGTAATGAGTGTGGAAGAAGCGACAAGGGTAAAAAAAAGTTATTTGAAAAGGATGTGAGTGGTTTTGTTTTTTAGTAAAATTGAAACAAAAGAAAAAGAAGAAAAGAAAAGGCAAGAAATCATCCCATGTCAAGAGTAGGACCTGTAAAAATTATATAGTCAATTCAATATGAAAAGAGATGTCAGGAGCCCAAAAAGGGGTGGAAATAGTGCGAGCCCTTCCAAATAAGGGTTCACCACCTTATCTCTTTCCGTACCAATTCCCCACCAAAATTTTCCATTCTTTCCAACCAAATAAGGGTTCAACACCTTATCTCTTTCGTACCAATTCCCCACCAAAATTTTCCATTCTTTTGCAACAAAGGGCAAGTTGTTAAAAAGTAAAGCTAATGTCAATTTGGGCTTATTTATTTCGCGGAAAATATCTTTCAAGAAAATATTTTCCTCATTTTTCCGTCATTCATATCACTTAATAAAATGAATAAGTGAAATATGTTTTCCTAGTCAATGGAAAATCTATACTTAAATTCAAGAAAATGATTTTTGCTTTAAAAAAGTAAAAATTATTTTTCAAAATAAGACTATATAACAACCCTCGGACTAGAAACTCTACGCTGGGAACGACAATCCTAAAAGTCAATCCCAAGGCTTCAACATTCAAGAATGGAAGCTCATGCCCAGGGCCATTAAGGTTAGGCTCGAGACCCTAATGCTAATGCCTAGGTTTTCAACATCCGGCCTAGGTCTATTGATGCAAGGTTCATTGAGGCCAAGCTTGGGACCTAAGTGCCGCTCATGTCCTTAGCACCTGGGCCTGGGTTCTCAAAGGTTAGGCATCGTGGTGCCTATGTTGGATTGCCTACACCCAACCTCAAGTCCATCGAGGCCAAGGCTTGGGACCATGCCTCTGCTGGGGTCCACTTGGGTCCCCAATGTCCAGGTCTGAACCCATCAAGACTATGCCTCAAGCCCGACATTGATAGACATAGGCCCAAGCACTAGCACCGGGTCTCGAGCCTGTTCGATGGACTCGAGCTTGATTGACGAGGAATCGAGCACAAGCACCAGTGTCCCCATGGATTAAGGCTCAAGTGTCGATGACCCAAGCTTGAGCGTCATGGACCCAAGCCACAGAGGTCCCATGCTAGGCCTTTGTCGACCTAGGCCTAGGTGCCAGGGATCCAAGCATGGGCATTGTGGCCTCTCCGACCTCTATGGACCCAGGCCAAGATGCCAAGAAGTCATGTACGGGAACTAGGTTTTTGGTTTCAACTTCAGTGGATGTGGGATTAGTGCCTATGCTCTCGCTCGAGATCCACGTGGCCTTGCCACCATCAAGGCTGGACTATGATCCTAGTGCATGAGCTTGGTTCCTTGACTACTCATGTGCAAATCATTTACGCTCGAATAGTGTATGTATATTTAAGAAAATCAAATTACATTTTCCTTTACAAATAATGAAAAATATTTTTCAATTTTTTTTTTTTAAATTTTAACCACACATTGAAAAATATTGTCATTTTCCTGAAAAGTGACTTTCTCGAAAACATTTTCCGAAAATGTAATTTTTTCCGTGAAAAAAACGATACCTTAAAATTTGCGTAAGATTTATGGAGTCAATTAAGGTGATGTTAAGATAAAAAATTTATTTCTCAATTTACTTCTCTAATGTTGTGTTTAAGTTAGGGGGAGGACAAGAAAAGTTGTTCTAATATCAATTTTTCCACACTCTCACTACTCACTTTTTCAATCCTATTATTTTCCCTCATTTCCCAAACAAATCATAAATGAAATTTTTCATAGCCACACAAATGAGCTACTTCTCCTTCTTCTTCTCCTCCTCCTCCTCTTCCTTCTTCTTCTCCTTCTTCTCTTGCTTCTCCTCCTCCTTCTCCTTCTTCTCATGCTTCTTCTCTTGCTAGTTCTCCTTCTCCTCCTCCTCTTTCTCCTTCTGCTTCTTCTACTCCTCCTTCTTCCTCTTCTTCTTCTTCTCCTCCTCTTCCTTCTCCTCCTTCTCATTCTCCTTCCCCTTCTCCTTTTTCTTCTTCCTCCTCTCTTCTTCTTCTCCTTCTTCTTCTTCATTGAATATTATCCAAAAAAATTATAAATCTATCATACACTGGCCAATTCAATATTAAACATTCTAATTATTTTCATTTAATTCTAAACCTTTTAGCGATTTATCAATTAAGTCTTTTAAGTCAATTTTAGCCAGTCATTGACGTGGATGTCGGTTGCTCTACGTAGCATTATCGGCACTGATGTGGACAATTTTTTTTTATTTTTTGAACTTTCCTTTTCTTCTTCCTTTTCTTTTCCTTCCACTTGTGGCTAGAGAGTCATGATGCCCTCGCCAGCCCTCACTTGTAGCAGGTTGCCAGCTAGGCGAAAGGAAAAGAAAAGAAAAATAAGAAAAATTCACAATTTAAAAATATATATAAAGCTACCCACGTTAACGTCAGCCTTGTCAAGTAGATTGGCTAGCATTCATGTTTGTGATTTCAGAAAAAAAAAATGGCCAGAAGGACTCAATTGATAAATCGTCAAAATGTTAAGACTAAATTGGCACAATACGACGCTGTCATCCAAAATCACACCGTGAACAGCAAAGCCGCTGCTGTTATCCTCTCATGGGACCACTGACAATCCCGGCGAGCCTCCCAGCTTAGTTCCCGAAGATAGCTAGTTTTCCATTGACGTTGTCGCTGCTTTGCGGCACCCTATCCACTCCGGTCTCCATCACTAAGGAGACATCCGAGAGTTGCGAGTTATAGCAATTGCTCGGGGAGGTGTTATTGTCGTTGCCAAAGTCCTCACCGGAATGAGGAAATCGTACTGAAAGGCCAGCACCATCGCCGCACGGGTCTCTTGCCATGCGCCAATCCGAGATCCATCGGCGTCCGCGAACACGACCGAGTACTACCGTTTGATCCAGTGGCCATCCGTCACTGCGCACCACTAGCTGTGACACTGTACGCAGACCATTGCGAATTCCACTGTGATCTGCCGCCCCTAGTTCATCATTCAAATTTGGAAACATCATATGCAATTTAGGCAAAAACTTATGCATATCAATTTGATTTGATCTTTTCTTAATCTAAATTAGTGTCATCTAACGTGTATTATCTCTTGAGATTTTAGGGATTGCACAAATTATGAGGTTTTCTTAATTTAATAACATGCCTATAATCAATGGTCCCCATTCTCGTGCTTGAGATACAACTCACAACCACACAGAAAATTGGCCAATCCAATCTCATGCTCAAGATAGGATTTGCCGGTTTTATTTGTTTTCAAATTTACGTAGATTGGGTGGTTTCATATATTTTGCTGCTTATTTGATGTGATTTCACTGCTGCAAATAATATTCGATATTAATTTGACTGCCATGAATGTTTATCTATAATTGTTGGTAGCAAGTTAGTTTGTTCTTTCCCGATTTGAGAATACCAAAAACATCTATATTATTAGCTTTAGGTGGAATCTAGATTTAAACTTTTTTGATAAAATAGGATAGATTTGGATATGACTTAATTTAAACATTTTGGATAGAATAAGATAATTCTAGTTAGAATGTGCATCCTAGATATTATCTATAGTTAAGATATAATTTGGGACTAAGATAAGTTAACTCCTAGTTTAAATTAAATAATATCTAATATAGATAATTTATTTTCATTAATTTTTAATTTTGTATTTTGATGAAAAACACCAATTTCGTGTTCTTAAGATAGGCTAGGGCTTCATGTTTAATTTAGGCATTTATTAATCCCGAATTTTCAATTAATAAATAAGAAAATACCCAAAACACCCCCTTGCTCATTTAGTTGATTACTTGACTTAAGTTAACTTAATTAAATCACGTGCCAAGATAAAATCATGTAGACTATAGTTTAGAATTAGGTTCCCATTGCATACCTTGCATATAGCCTAGTTCAAATTCAAATCAAGAAAACAGAAAAAAATAAAAGATTTGCTTAGAAACCATGGTTAGGTTAGGTATATTTTATTTTATTTTTGCCTAAGTGTTTGAATTATCACTTTGGTGCAATTTTATTGAATGCTTTTTATTGAGTGTTTATTTAATGTTTGCGCACCCAACATGATCACCTCACATGCGGATTGGTTAAAATGATTCCAAGCCGCTTGTCCAACATTTTTTGAAATAAAGAGAAAAGATACTAAAAGGGCATTAGAGTAATTTAGCATAACCAAATCCTTGAATTCATAATTTCCGATTCATAGGAGTAACATATATCTCTTGATACTTCACTTGAGTTTCTCATCGGCCTACTAAAAATATATTAGTGACGACTTCTAATTGAGAATCATTTGCATGTTATAACTTAAAAGCTAAATTGCAAATTGGTATGGGTTTGAAAGAATCCGATTTAAGCTTAGGCTTAATAATCCATTAGCCAAACCCTAGGTGGTTCACCCAAGGTATAGTCGTGACAATATTATAATTAGATTCTTGTAGATATACAACATAATTATTATGAATTGCTAATTTCTTCATTCTAGCATATTTTCTTAATATTGCATCAAGATTCTCTTGAGAAGCGTGTTATTCAACCAGTTGTTCAATAGTTTCTAGTAATTACACAAAAATTAGATAGACGGGATCAAGTCCTTTAAATGATTGCTCCCACTAAACAAGTCATTTAAAAAAAAAAATTAGTATTTCTTGATTCCACAATCCTATTAGTGTGAAATGGATAATAAAATCTGTACCCCTTAGACTTTTCGATATATCCAATGAAAGACCCATTTATAGTTTTGTGGTCTAGCTTTTTTTCCTGTAAATTGTAAACTCTTACTTCAAATGGGCATTCTCAAATGCGTACATATCGCAAACTCGATTTCCAACATTTGAAATACTCAAAAGGCATCTTTGAGCAGCTTTGGTCAGCACTCAGTTCAATAAGTACATTGCTATCTTAAGAGTTTTAGTTCATAAGGACTTTGAAGTTTATAGTTGCTAAACATACTTCGCACCATGTCTTGTAAAATTCGATATCTTCTTTTTGTTATGCCATTTTAGTTTAAAGAACTAGGCATAGTGTATTGAGCCACTAGTCCATGCTCTTCAAGAAACTTCACAAATGGACTAGGTGCTTGTTCATCTTCAGTATATCTACTATAGTATTCTTCACCTCTATCTGATCTCACGATATTAATTTACTTACTGCATTATCTCTTTAATTCAATCTTAAATACCTTAAAGGCATCTAATGCTTCGTGCCTATTATGAAGTATATAAAGATACACAAAGCGTAAGTAATCATATATGAAAGAGATTAAGTACTTTTCACCATACGAGTCCATATTTAGACTATAAATGTTGGTATGTATGATTTTTAATATTTATGTATTCTTCTTGGTACCTTTCTTTTTATCTTGTTGGTTTGTTTTCCTTTTATATAGTCCATGCAAGTGTCATAATCAGTAAAATCCAAATACTGAGTACTCCATCATTTACTAATTGCTTAATTCTATCTATGGAGATATGTTTTAATCTCAATGCCACAACATAAAGGAATCTTCATTCACAACGCATCATTTTATACAAGCGTTATCATGAACATATATCACATTATAGAAGACATTATCTTGTAAATTAATTTGAAAAAGAACATAAGACAAAATACCATTCCCAACAATTTTTTATTTTAATGATAAATTGGAGTTTGAATCTAAAATGTTAAAGGATAAATCTATGGTACAACTCTTGAAACTAAAATAAATTTTTTAGAGAAATTAAGAATGTCAAAGGTTCTTTCCCAATTCAAAACAAAACTACTATGGAGAACTATGCATGTTCCAATAGCTTTCACATGCGAATGCATCTTGCTTAATATATGCATTGTTCACTTCCCATTAGTTTCTTGTGGCTTTGAAAACCTCAGAGGAATTCTAAATATGGATCATAAATCTAGAATAAATTCACCAAGTGTTGTGACTTACATCAATCATATCAAATTCATAACAAACATATGAAATTCAATCAGGCCTTAAATCCGACACAATCCTTCTTGATATGCCTTCTTTTTACAAAATAAGCATGTGGATTCTTTCTTAATTTCAGCTTTGGGATGTATTTTACCATTTCCTTTCTACTTGCTGTGCCCCTTATTCTTTCCTTGTATTGTCAAATGAACACTTTCTCCCGATTTCATAAGCAATCTTTCTTCTTCCCAAACACACATGATTATGAGTTCATTAATTGACACTTTATGCTTATGCATGTTATAATAGATCTTGAAAGATATATACTGTCATGAGAAGATGTTCAAAATATAGTACATAAGAAATGATTCAAATATTTCAACCTCAAGTTTTTTCAGTTGAGCCACAATATCCATCATTTTTATGATGTGCATCTCATGCACACCTCTAATACTAGTGAGCTTCAATGTGAATACTTTATAATTAGAGTCATGGTATGCACTTTTTCTAAAGACTTGCCTATAGCAATACTCTGGCATTGTTATGCTGAGTGATCAAATCATGAATACTAGTATAAAGTTTAGCCCTTATGAACATCACTCTAAGGTGGTCGGACCACTCCCATTGTTTATAAAGAGCAACTTCAATTGGAGTGCTAGCATTAGTAGGAGCAGGTGATTCATCTTTCCAAGTAGCATAATCAATGTCTATGCACCACAATTGAAGAAGAATTAATTTCTACCAAACTTTATAGTTGTCACTGTCTAACTCAAAAATGTCACAAAAATTTGAAACAAAATTTACATAAATCATGTTTTAGCAATGTAAAACATGTCACATGATATAAACCACAAAACATTAAAAATTGTTTGTGGGCAAGTTTCTAATTTAAATAGATTCATGATAACTTTATGATGAAACTATCGCATTATGTTTCCTTTTCTTAATCCCCGTGGATAAATTAAGAGAAATAATATGTTATTTCATCCTAATTAATGATATCAAAATAATAAAAATTCTAGTGGGAAAAAAATTAATATATTGATATGATTAATTACAACCTATGTCCAACAAAATTATATATGGATCACTAGACATTTAATTACATGCATAAAACATTCACCAATAGGAAATAGATAATTAACATGGCCAAGGGCAAAATTGTAATTTTAGCAAAGTGGGGGTAAAACCGAAGATTCATGAGGCGAGGGGTGGCAAATAGGAAAATCACGCGCCAAGGGGAAAACTATAAAAATATAGAAGGGTTTGCACGTGTGCGTGCAGTGCACATACTTAACACTTGACGAGAACGTATGTTGTCACACGCCTGAAGCTTGGCGCGGGCACATGTTTTGCACGCACCTACCTATTTCGTATTTTTATCCTTTGCGCACTTGCTCGTCTCTGTCGCCTTCCATTGTGCAGTCTCATTCAGCAGCCCACCTTAGACCTAATTAAGTCATGGGTTATGGAGACCAGGTTGGTTCAACTACATAGGTCCAAGGATTAGGCGAAAATGGCCAAGAAATTGGCCCGAATCAAGCGAAATTCTGCCATAATGCAAACCCTAACCACCACGAATTCTGCCACTCAATTCGCCTCCGATGATCACCATAATACTGTATTAACTTAGGGCTTTTGTTGGCCATGGTGTTCCGATCGTACTAGTCCGAAGCCAGGCTGTGGGTCGCTTGAATTTGGCTGGAATCGCCAATTTCTCTCTAGCCCATATATTGCCCCAATTTTTAATTCAATTGAAGACCCCACAAAAAATCATCAAGACAAAGATATGAATAGTTATGATACTAAATGTTAGGAAACTAAGGGTGTATTTAGTAATATTTCTGTTCCTAGAATAGTTTCCGAGTAAAACAATGTATTTAGTAATTGCACAAAATTTATATTATCGTAATAGAAAAAAAAAACAAGAATGTGTTTATAAGTTTTTTTGTGATATATAATTTCTTTTAATTTTTAATAAATTTTTTGAGATTTTTCTTTTTTTCTTCTCTTCTTCTTCCTCCTCTAGCTAGTCGTTGAGTGGTGGTAGTCAACGACAGCGTGTGGTGGTTAGGCGGCAGCAGACTGGTGGTCGGGTGGCGGTGGGGGCTAGGCAGCAGGTAGTGGTGGCCAACGGGTGGCGAGGAAGAAGAAAAAAAGAGAAAAAGAAAATGACTTAATTTCTAGAAATTGTTAAGAAGCTACTTTTTTATACTTTTTATTTCTATTCCAAATCAATTCTCCAATCACTTTTCTATTTCAAGGAATAGAAAAATTAACTTATATTACCAAATGAATTTATGTTCTTTATTTATTCCGGGGAACAAAAAAACAAATGGATAAAGAAACAAGAATGTTGCCATGTAGTACCTAAAAAAACCGAAGAACCCGGTTATTCATGAATGAACAAAACTCATGTAAAATCTGGATTGAAAGCGGAAACGCGAAGAATTCTATACTAACCTCCACCGTTGGTGAAGTTTGATTGATAACCTCAGTCGTCGAGCGTCAAATAGTTGGTGAAAGGGTATTTTTAACCAATTGCCCTCTCAAACATTATAGTGTGTTTTCAGATCATGAGAGAGTTTGGTTTAGACTTATTTATATCCCCATTCGCACACCTTCATATAACGTCTTCTATCAAGAAGTTATCGTGTCCTTTGGGCAATCACAATACAGTAGGCAGTTATCATGCAACTTAACTTGAACAATAAACGTAAACGAAATTAAGTGATGTGAGAATAATAAACTAAATGTAGGATCGCATTATTGATATTATAACACTAGCTACTATTTTGATAAACTGGTTTCTTTGATGAATCAATCAAGTGAACTTTGAGGAGGATTGACCCCGCAAAAGCTTGAATTTACCGGTAATACACAATAAGGACCGAACTGATTTCCGAAGCTTGATAACAACTGAAAGATGTTTCGTGCACTCATCCAAGAAAAAGTTCGCTTATTCCATGACACACATCTCTACATATGTTTGACATTGCTTTCCCTCGAGTTAAGGGCTAACTGGATTGCATGAGGGTTGATATCCATCTGTTCTTTACTGAAACTAGGATGTTGAAATATTCTCCTTCATGTAGTTTCATGTACTGTGAAACTTTGCTAGCAAACCTCTCAAACAAGCCATCCAGGACTTCTTCTCCGAAATGTGTTCTTAGGATGGACTCTGAGACCGCTCTAATGGTTGCTGCCGCATATTTGCCTCTCATTTGTAAATCGCCGTCGCCCATTTCGGCGTCCCAGGTGATTTTAAATGTTTCGAACCTAGTGATGTCAAATGAGCCCTCCTTTTGAATCACGTACCTAACTTCTTCAGGAGTAGGTAGGTAAAAGGGCATGTTGCAATCATCTAGTTTTTCCTCTTCGATTATACCCTTCAAGCACAAGACCAAAAAATTGGTGGTGAGAAGAAAGCGATGATAAATCGGAGCACTGCACATAAAACAATTATTCCAGAACAGTAGAACTAAAAAAACTATTTATACTAGACTACCGTTATCCTGTGGAAATTGGAGTGTCAATTTACCAAACCACGTGGGGAGTTGCCATTCATAACTAAGTAATGAAAATCTTATGAGCTTCCTTTTACCGGCAATTGTTTGAAGCAGAGAGTCATTTGGGCCACACCAATCAAACAGAGTCTTATGCGAAATAATTCACACAATGCATTCGATGGGCACGCACGCAGGCACGCACTAGCGCGGAAGCACACGGAGATTGTAGAGAGTAAAACCTCTTGCACCATATCGCTTATTGTCATTCCTAGCAATTCCCATATATTAGAGACTTGATCCTCGGACAAATTGACACTCGCATCTCTTCCGATCATTGTGAACATCATACGACCTCCAAGGACTAGCTCTTCCGAACGAGACTTGAGGAACACAGTCATGTCCCTATTGAAAAGGTCCAAGTATGCCTCGTACACGCTCTTTGGGGTTATCCTAGCCAGATAAATATGGCCTTTGTTTAAGGGCGATCCGAACTCACTAACGAGGTTGGCGGGCACCTGATAAGGTGCAAGTAACATAATTTGCATGAATCAAATAAAGAAGAGCAAACAAATCAATCTAAAGTGAATTCATACTAACTAACCTGAGAGCGCCAGTGGACACTATATGAAGAATGTATGAAATGAAGAGAATGGTCGGGGAACAACCTCCCATAAAAATTCCCGGGCATTGCCGCTATGAAACAAGGCCCGAAATCTCCTCCCTTCTCTCTCCTCAGCTCCTCGTAAAAGCTCGGGATTGATCTGATTAAGTTGTTGAAATCGTTATCGAAGAGATCGTTTAGGAAAATCTGAAACGTGGGTTCCGTCTTATTTAGTTTCTTTCGTATCGCATCGATGGAATCGATCATTTCCCTCAAAAACAGCAGTGCGTTGGGACCTGAAGAGCATCCCAAATCTGCCAATTTCAAGCATTCAGGGAAGCTATCTAGACAGAGCTCTCCAAGGGTTTCTTGCAGTGCTGTTATTGCTCGGGACATAACCTGTTTCTGTATTTGTGCGCATGGACATCAAGTCAGTACAACAATGAAAGCAATAACATGCATGATTTTGAATCTTCGATTTTCATTTTGCACTTAAACCAAACTCTTGCAAGGTTTATGAATTAAAAAGCAACCACTTGCAAGTGTGTTATATATATCGCTTTCGATTGAAATGATTGGGAATGTGACATAGGCTCAAACTTTGGAATGGGCTCGGGCGTGTTCTGCTGTCTTTGAGGTGACCACAAGGAATTTCATGAAACGATGCGAATGTCGAGTGAGGTAGGCCATCGCGGTTCAGTCCACAACATGTGGACTGCCAAGCCGAATGCGTTAGATGTGCTGAAGGCTGTGCGTTTTTCCTTAAGGTAAAAAAGAGTTGAGTTTGGATTTACTGGTGCGAAAGACGCATAAAGTGGAAGTTGACCCGGTACGGTAGGCTCACACAACACCAGATTAATCTATCGCCAAAACCCGAAGCAACAACAACCTAAATCTCCTCCATCTCTGCTCAGCCTTTGCCGTCACCGCAACGCCTCTGACCACCACAGCCAAAGATGACAACCGCGAGCGCAACTGCCAAGCCGAATGATGACCCCTCTCCAGTAGGGTCTCTCTCTCTCTCTCTCTCTCTCTCTCTCTAAGCATGACGGCATGGGTATTGGGCTAGTGGCCTTGCCGAAGCTCGACGTGTATTGAGTTCCATCTCCTCAATAGCCGTGAGCCTCTAAATCTTAAGGGGCCAAGCCTCCAGATCTGGAGGCTGGGCACCGCCTCCACAATCATAAAGGTCTCGATGGTGATGCCGAACTTGCTGAGACCATGACAGCAGTGGAGGCCAGAACTTGCGAGGCCATATGGGCTGGGGAGGAAGCCAGTCAAGAAGCAATTGAGACGGCGCCAGCAAGCGTGATGGCAAGCTGGTTGCACCGATCTGGGTGAGGCGTCGGCAGTACGATACGAGGGTAGAGAGAGAGAGAGAGAGAGAGAGTGAGTGAGTGACCTGGACGAAGGAATTCTGGGCATAACTAGCTCTTCCTTCTCCTCCATTCATGCAAAGACTCTGATCCATGGTTTGAGGAAGGGCCACTTTCAGCACTGTGATCTTAGCTTCATTTATCGTTTCCCTTCTCCTACCTTCATATGGATTTTAGAAGTACATTCTTGGATGAATTGCATGGCTGATATTAACCCTAAAAAATAAACTGTAGGTACGACTAATCCATGAACCGTAAAAATTGGATAGGTTCAATCTATGGTCATTCGGTCCTCCTAAAAAGTATCGATTGTTCTAGATCGTTTTGCAAAGCCTTTTTTCTTTTTATTTGATTTTTATTTGTTTTTCTTTCCCTTTCATAATGGGAAAAGCTTAGCCGACCATACTCTCTCAACCACCCACTTAGGGTGGGTTTCCATCTTTAACCCTTTTTAATTTTTTTTATTTTTATGTTTAAGGAGTTGTATTTAATATCTTAAATTTGTCAAATCTAAGTTCTCATGTCCTCCTTAAACATACAGCGCTTGAAAGGCTGGCTTCCTCAACCAGTTCCATTTTTACTCTATTTTTATTTTATTTTTTTTGCCTAGATTTATATAATTCTTTATTGCAAGCTCAAATTGAGAAACAAATCAAAGTAATAATATTCACACAATAAGAAACAAATCCTACAATATCTTTCAAATAATAAGAAATATATGAAGAATTCAGTTGTAACTTTTAAAATAGTGTATATTACTCTTTGGCCAAAAGAAAATATTATGTAGATATTATTCCCCAATAAAAAAACTTAATAACTCAAAAAATAGGAATGTAATTATCTCTCTTTTTTTTTTGGCAGAATGTGTAATTATCTTGTACGCTTTGAACTTTGATTGTTGTACGATTTTGTAATTGAATAAATCATAACTGTGGAGAAAAGTTCGTTAATCTCTACTTTTCTTATTACAAGAAAGTCGGTTGAAATATGACTGCAAAAGGAGAATAGAATTGGTTGGAGTTGTGCTATCTTCTAAGGCGGTTGTAATGCTAAGGCGGAGAAGATTGCTTATAAAAAGGTTTTACTCATTCAGGTAAGAAAGTGAGGAGACTTGTACCCCTTGTACCCCTTCAGCAACACCAATATCTCCTCCTACAATTATGTAACACCATTTTGTTAATCTAATCTAGTGAAACAATATTTTCCCTATCCCATTGTCTTTAAGCTTATAACCATTAAACCATCCTACCTTGGCCCATGTCCATCCTCTCCTAAATACATACCACACAAATTTTTTTTTCCAAAAAATCATAAACCTATTGTATACCAGCTATTTCAATCATATATTTCTCAATTATGCCAATTTGATCCTAAACCTTTTGAAAATTTGTTAATTCAATTTGAAGTATTTCAATTATGCCAATATAGTTCTAAACCTTCTAAAGAATTGTCAATGTAGTTATTCCGGGTGATTTTAACAAGAAATTGCTTATGCGGATAAATTTTTTTATTATTTTAAAATTTAAGAATTTTTGTTTATTATTATTATATTTTAACTTTTTCATTTCTTTCATTTCTTTTCCTCTTTTTAAATTGGGTTGGCTGGGTTGTCGAGCACTCGGCAAGGGCTGCGAAGCCCCCCCTGTTGACTGCAAGTGAGGGTCACAACGTTATATCTGCGACAAATCTCTAGTCCAGTCTAGACTAATCTAGGTGGACGTGAGTAGCAAGCAAAGAAGAGTTTAAGTAAAAAATATTTAGCTAGTTTAATAATGAAGAAAAGAAAGTCAGTTGAAATATGGCCGCAAAGGACAATAGAATTGGTTGGAGTTGTGCTATCTTCTAAGGCGGTAGTAATGCTAAGGCGGAGAAGATTGCTTATAAAAAGGTTTTATTCATTTAGGTAAGAAAGTGAGGGGACTTGTACCCCTTGTACCCCTTCAGCAACACCAATATCTCCTCCTACAATTATGTAACGCCATTTTGTTAATCTAATCTAGTGAAACAATATTTTGTCTATCCGATTGTCTATAAACTTATCACCATTAAACCATCCTACCTTGGCCCATATCCATCCTCTACCAAATACATACCACACAAAAAAAAATTTCCAAAAAATCATAAACCTATTGTATACCGGCTATTTCAATCATAAATTTTTCAATTATGCCAATCTGATCCTAAACCATTTCAGAATTTGTTAACTCAATTTTAAGTATTTCAATTATGCCAATATAGTTCTAAACCTTTTAAAGAATTGTCAATATAGTTATTCCGGTTGATTTTAACAAGAAATTGCTAAGGTAGATAATTTTTTTATTTGTTTTAAATATAAGAATTTTTGTTTATTATTATTTTTTTTTAACTTTTTCATTTATTTTCTTTTTTTCCTCTTTTTAAATTGGGTTGGTTGGGCTGTCGAACACTGGGTAAGGGTTGCAAAGCTCTTGTTGACTGCAAGTGAGGTTCATGATGTTATATCTACAAGGGCCCGCCTCATGGACGCTACAGCGTCCTTATTGGCCATAGCAAAGGGGAATTTTATTGGTTCTTTTATCCTTTCCATAAAAATATGTTGAAAATTAGTGATCCCTTTTTGACGAAGAAATCTCTAGTCCAGTCTAGACTAATCTAGATGGATGTGAGCAGCAAGCAAAGAAAGTCGGTTGAAATATGGCTGCAAAAGGAGAATAGAATTGGTTGGAGTTGTGCTATCTTCTAAGGCGGTTGTAATGCTAAGGCGGAGAAGATTGCTTATAAAAAGGTTTTACTCATTCAAGTAAGTAAGTGAGGGGACTTGTACCCCTTGTACTGTTCTAGCAACACCAATATCTCCTCCTACGATTATGTAACAACATTTTGTTAATCTAATCTAGTGAAACAATATTTTCTCTATCCCATTGTCTATAAGCTTAGAACCATTAAACCATACTACCTTGGCCCATGTACATCCTCTGCTAAATACATATTGTGCAATTTTTTTTTTCCAAAAAATCATAAACCAATTGTATACCGGCTATTTCAATCATAAAATTTTCAATTATGCCAATTTGATCCTCAACCTTTTGAAAATTTGTTAATTAAATTTTAAGTGTTTTAATTATGCCAATATAGTTCTAAACCTTTTAAAGAATTGTCAATGTAGTTATTCATTTTAACAAGAAATTGCCAATGTAGATAATTTTTTTTTTAAAATTTAAGAATTTTTGTTGATTATTATTTATTTTTTTTTAACTTTTTCATTTCTTTTCTTTCTTTTCCTCTTTTTAAATTGGGTTGGCTGGGTTGTCGAGCATTGGTTGTTGACTGCAAGTGAGGTTCACGACGTTATATTTGCGAGGGCTCGCCTCGTGGAGGCTACAACGTCCTTATTGGCCATAGCAAAGGGGAATTTTATTGGTTTTTTTTTTATACTTTCCATAAAAAAATATGTTGAAAATTAGTTATCCCTTTTTGACGAAGAAATCTCTAGTCCAATCTAGACTAATCTAGATGGACGTGAGCAGCAAGCAAAGAAGGTCGGTTGAAATATGGCTGCAAAAGGAGAATAGAATTGGTTGAAGTTGTGCTATCTTCTAAGGCGGTTGTATTGCTAAGGTGGAGAAGATTGCTTATAAAAAGGTTTTACTCATTAAGGTAAGAAAGTGAGGGGACTTGTACCCCTTGTACCCCTCCAGCAACACCAATATCTCCTCCTACAATTATGTAACAATATTTTGTTAATCTAATCTAGTGAAACAATATTTTCTCTATCCCATTGGCTATAAGCTTATAACCATTAAACCATCCTACCTTAGCCCATGTCCATCCTCTGCTAAATACATATCAGACAATTTTTTTTTTTTGGGTTAATACCCTGAAAAACCACAAACTGGTACACCTGTGACAAATTTACCTGAAACTATTTTTTTGACCTTGAAAAACCCTAAACTTGTACACCCGTGACAAATTTACCCTAACTAACCATAAAAAATCCTAAACTGGTACATTTATGACAAATTTGTCCCAAACTAATTTATTCGACCTCAAAAAACTCCAAATTGGTAAATTTGTGACAAATATACCCTCCGCAAAATTGGAGTAATACACAAAAAAATCACAAAAATTGTAAACTAAGACAAACGGAGCGTAAAATCCCAAATTGATATATCAATCAACGGTCACGTGTCATTTAACTTAATAATTTCACAATAAAATTTAATAAAAGCTAACAAAGGGTAAATTTGTCACAAGTGTATCAGTTTGGGGTAAATTTGTTAAAGGTATACCGGTTTGGGATTTTTGGTGGTAAAAAAAAAGTTTGGGATAAATTTGTCATAAGTGTACCAGTTTGGGGTTCTTCATGATATTAACCCAATTTTTTTTTCCAAAAAATCATAAACCTATTGTATATCGGCTATTTCTATCATAAATTTTTCAATTTTGCCAATTTGTTCATAAACCTTTTGAAAATTTGTTAATTAAATTTTAAGTATTGCAATTATGCCAATATAGTTCTAAACCTTTTAAAGAATTGCAAATGTAGTTCTTCCGGCTGATTTTAAAAAGAAATTGCTAATGTAGATAATTTTTTTTTAATTTAAGAATTTTTGTTTATTATTTTTTTAAAACTTTTTCATTTCTTTTCTTTCTTTTCCTCTTTTTAAATTGGGTTGGCTGGGTTGTCAAACACTGGGTAAGGGTTGTGAAGCCCTTGTTGATTGCAAGTGAGGTTCACGACGTTATATCTACGAGGGCTCGCCTCTTGGAGGCTACAACGTCCTTATTGGCCATAGCAAAGGGTAATTTTATTGGTTCTTTTATCCTTTCCATAAAAAATATGTTGAAAATTAGTGATCCCGTTTTGAAGAAGAAATCTCTAGTCCAGTCTAGACTAATCTAGATGGACGTGAGCAGCAAGCAAAGAAGGTCGGTTGAAATATGGCTGCAAAAGGAGAATAGAATTGGTTGGAGTTGTGCTATCTTCTAAGGCGGTTGTAATGCTAAGGCGGAGAAGATTGCTTATAAAAAGGTTTTACTCATTAAGGTAAGAAAGTGAGGGGACTTGTACCCCTTATACCCCTCCAGCAACACCAATATCTCCTCCTACAATTATGTAACACCATTTTCTTAATTTAATCTAGTGAAACAATATTTTCTCTATCCCATTGTCTATAAGCTTTTAACCATTAAACCATCCTACCTTGGCCCATTCCAACCTCCGCTAAATACATACCACACACATTTTTTTTTTCCAAAAAATCATAAACCTATTGTATATCGGCTATTTCCATCATATATTTTTCAATTATGCCAATTTGATCCTAAACCTTTTGAAAATTTGTTAATTCAATTTGAAGTATTCCAATTATGCCAATATAGTTCTAAACCTTTTAAGGAATTGTCAACGTAGTTATTCCGGTTGATTTTAACAAGAAATTGCTAATGTAGATAATTTTTTTTATTATTTTAAAATTTAAGAATTTTGGTTTATTATTATTATTTTTAACTTTTTCATTTCTTTTCTTTCTTTTCCTCTTTTTAAATTGGGTTGGTTGGGCTGTCAAGCACTGGGCAAGGGCTACGAAGCCCTTGTTGAGTGCAAGTGAGGGTCACAACATTAAATCTATGAGAAATATCTAGTCCAGTCTAGACTAATCTAGGTGGATGTGAGCAGCAAGCAAAGAAGAGTTTAAGTCAAAAATATTTAGCTAGGTTAATAATGAAGAAAAGAAAGTCAGTTGAAATATGGCTGCAAAAGGACAATAGAATTGGTTGGAGTTGTGCTATCTTTTAAGGTGGTTGTAATGCTACGGTGGAGAAGATTGCTTATAAAAATGTTTTACTCATTCAGGTAAGAAAGTGAGGGGACTTGTACCCCTTGTACCCCTCCAGCAACACCAATATCTCCTCCTACAATTATGTAACACCATTTTGTTAATCTAATCTAGTGAAACAATATTTTCTCTATCCCATTGTCTATAAGCTTATAACCATTAAACCATCCTACCTTGGCCCATGTCCAACCTCTGCTAAATATATACCGCACACATTTTTTTTTTCCAAAAAATCATAAGCCTATTGTATATCGGCTATTTCAATCATATATTTTTCAATTATGCCAATTTGATCCTAAACCTTTTGAAAATTTGTTAATTCAATTTGAAGTATTCCAATTATGCCAATATAGTTCTAAACCTTTTAAGGAATTGTCAACGTAGTTATTCCAGTTGATTTTAACAAGAAATTGCTAATGTAGATAATTTTTTTTTTATTATTTTAAAATTTAAGAATTTTTGTTTATTATTATTATTTTTTAACTTTTTCATTTCTTTTCTTTCTTTTCCTCTTTTAAATTGGGTTGGCTGGGCTATCAAGCACTAGGCAAGGGCTGCGAAGCCCTTGTTGAGTGCAAGTGAGGGTCACAACGTTATATCTACGAGAAATCTCTAGTCCAGTCTAGACTAATCTAGGTGGATGTGAGCAGCAAGCAAAGAAGAGTTTAAGTCAAAAATATTTAGCTAGGTTAATAATGAAGAAAAGAAAGTCAGTTGAAATATGGCTGCAAAAGGACAATAGAATTGGTTGGAGTTGTGCTATCTTTTAAGGTGGTTGTAATGCTACGGTGGAGAAGATTGCTTATAAAAAAGTTTTACTCATTCAGGTAAGAAAGTGAGGGGACTTGTACCCCTTGTACCCCTCCAGCAACACCGATATCTCCTCCTACAATTATGTAACACCATTTTGTTAATCTAATCTAGTGAAACAATATTTTCTCTATCCCATTGTCTATAAGCTTGTAACCATTAAACCATCCTACCTTGGCCCATGTCCAACCTCTGCTAAATATATACCGCACACATTTTTTTTTTCCAAAAATCATAAACCTATTGTATATCGGCTATTTCAATCATATATTTTTCAATTATGCCAATTTGATCCTAAACCTTTTGAAAATTTGTTAATTCAATTTGAAGTATTCCAATTATGCCAATATAGTTCTAAACCTTTTAAGGAATTGTCAACGTAGTTATTCCAGTTGATTTTAACAAGAAATTGCTAATGTAGATAATTTTTTTTATTATTTTAAAATTTAAGAATTTTTGTTTATTATTATTATTTTTTAACTTTTTCATTTCTTTTCTTTCTTTTCCTCTTTTTAAATTGGGTTGGCTGGGCTATCAAGCACTAGGCAAGGGCTGCGAAGCCCTTGTTGAGTGCAAGTGAGGGTCACAACGTTATATCTACGAGAAATCTCTAGTCCAGTCTAGACTAATCTAGGTGGATGTGAGCAGCAAGCAAAGAAGAGTTTAAGTCAAAAATATTTAGCTAGGTTAATAATGAAGAAAAGAAAGTCAGTTGAAATATGGCTGCAAAAGGACAATAGAATTGGTTGGAGTTGTGCTATCTTTTAAGGTGGTTGTAATGCTACGGTGGAGAAGATTGCTTATAAAAAGTTTTACTCATTCAGGTAAGAAAGTGAGGGGACTTGTACCCCTTGTACCCCTCCAGCAACACCGATATCTCCTCCTACAATTATGTAACACCATTTTGTTAATCTAATCTAGTGAAACAATATTTTCTCTATCCCATTGTCTATAAGCTTGTAACCATTAAACCATCCTACCTTGGCCCATGTCCAACCTCTGCTAAATATATACCGCACACATTTTTTTTTTTTTCCAAAAAATCATAAGCCTATTGTATATCGGCTATTTCAATCATATATTTTTCAATTATGCCAATTTGATCCTAAACCTTTTGAAAATTTGTTAATTCAATTTGAAGTATTCCAATTATGCCAATATAGTTCTAAACCTTTTAAGGAATTGTCAACGTAGTTATTCCAGTTGATTTTAACAAGAAATTGCTAATGTAGATAATTTTTTTTTATTATTTTAAAATTTAAGAATTTTTGTTTATTATTATTATTTTTTAACTTTTTCATTTCTTTTCTTTCTTTTCCTCTTTTTAAATTGGGTTGGCTGGGCTGTCAAGCACTAGGCAAGGGCTGCGAAGCCCTTGTTGAGTGCAAGTGAGGGTCACAACGTTATATCTATGAGAAATCTCTAGTCCAGTCTAGACTAATCTAGGTGGATGTGAGCAGCAAGCAAAGAAGAGTTTAAGTCAAAAATATTTAGCTAGGTTAATAATGAAGAAAAGAAAGTCAGTTGAAATATGGCTGCAAAGGACAATAGAATTGGTTGGAGTTGTGCTATCTTTTAAGGCGGTTGTAATGCTACGGTGGAGAAGATTGCTTATAAAAAAAGTTTTACTCATTCAGGTAAGAAAGTGAGGGGACTTGTACCCCTTGTACCCCTCCAACAACACCAATATCTCCTCCTACAATTATGTAACACCATTTTGTTAATCTAATCTAGTGAAACAATATTTTCTCTATCCCATTGTCTATAAGCTTATAACCACTAAACCATCCTACCTTGGCCCATGTCCATCCTTTGCTAAATACATAGCACACACATTTTTTTTCCAAAAAATCATAAACGTATTGTATACCGGCTATTTCAATCATAAAATTTTCAATTATGCCAATTTGATCCTAAACCTTTTGAAAATTTGTTAATTCAATTTGAAGTATTTCAATTATGCTAATATAGTTCTAAACCTTTTAAAGAATTGTCAATGTAGTTCTTTCAGTTGATTTTAACAAGAAATTGCTAATGTAGATAATTTTTTTATTAGTTTAAAATTTAAGAATTTTTTTTATTATTATTTTTTAACTTTTTCATTTCTTTTCTTTTCTTTTCTTTCCTCTTTTTAAATCGGGTTGGCTAGGCTGTCGAGCACTGGGCAAGGGCTGCGAAGCCCTTGTTAACTGCAAGTGAGGGTCACAACATTATATCTACGAGGGCTCGCCTTGTGGAGGCTACAATGCCCTTATTTGCCATAGCAAAGGCTCATGAGCCCTTGGTCGTGATCAACAAGGGTTCACAGCCCTTGCCTAAAGGTCGACGAGGGTCACTGTCCCTCATCTAGGGACCGACGACCTTGCTAGCAAATTGAAGAAAAAAAAATAAAAATTAGGAATTTTTTTTAAATTGAAAATATTATTCATGTCAGCGGTAGTGGCGCTATGTAGGATGGCTGGTGATTTCTAATCAAAATTAACTAGAAAGACCACATTCGTAATTCGTTCAAAGGTTTATGATTAAATTGGCATACCTTAAAATGTTTAGAACTAAATCGACACAATTGAAATGTTTATGAATGAATTGACAAATTGTTAAAAGATTTAAGACTAAGTTGAGGCAATTGAAAAGTTTTGGACTGAACTGGCCACCGTAAAATATATTAAGGACTTTTTGGACAATTTTCCCATGCACATCATTAACCTAAAACTATCGTCAATATCAAAATCATGATTCTGTGCAATCTAAATTCCAAAAAACTAAAAGAATTCCCTATGAAGAAAATGAAAATTAAAAACCGTTTTTTGTGTTTCTTAATTACGTTTCTTGAATCTCAATCTTCATCCCATCTCTCCTCTATGAACAACTTTGCAGTGTGGTTCTTTTTTTTTCCTGTTACCCTCCATTTTATTATAATGAAATTTCATAACTCTCAGAAAATACAAACATTCACATTGTACGGTGTTTCAAACTTGGTAGATGTCATGATATCTATATCTAGTTAAATAAAACAAGAAACTCATGACATTTACTTGGTTACATTAAATTAATTAATGATCTAGGTAAAAAATTTACATTTTAAAAATTTTAGCACTTATGACATACCATAAAAAATCCATGTCATCTCATCTCGTCATTTACCAAGTCATCTGTATGCATTTTTTATCTTGCTCCTTTGCCAAGTCTTTTTTTTTCTTTTCTGGTTGGACTTGTCGTGTCATTTGTATGCATTTTGTTTCACTTGTTTGCCATATTATATTTTTTGGAAAAATTATCCAAAAAATCTTAAACCTTGCAATGGTTGGTTTAGTCATAAACTTTTTAATTTTATCAATTTAGTCCCAAAATTTTTTACAGTGGCTAATTTGAAAAAAAAATTGCCAATGTGGCTGCTAATCGTTTTACATGACATGATCAGTTAGCATAATTAGTGCTAACGTAATACATTTTATAAATTTTTATTCTTTTATTCTTCCGTTTTTTTATTCTCTTGGCATGTGGCTGATCGCCAGCCATCCGCAACCTGCCACAAGAGAGGCGGGTGAGAGTTGCCCTTGCACCAATTTGGCGAGGGCGTTGTGGCCCTCGCCTGCCTAGCCTGTGGTCAGCTGCCACTCACCATCCCTCACCTATGCCCAGTCGGAAAGGGGTGAAGACTGAGCTTTAGCATGAGGACTAATCATTAGAAGGGAGCCTCTTTATAGGCATTCTAAAGATCACAGGCTGAGGACTGCCTTTTAGCATTAGGATCAAACTCCTCAACGTGATGTGTTAGGCGTATCATGGTCCTAAGATTTATAAGTAAAAGATGTTCGCTTGACCCATCAAATCTGTTTATAAGATTCTTTTACCTAAGTATAACCCATTTCATGCGCCACTTATTTAGTACTTCAGACTTGGACTTATGACTTTCTCTTCAACATGTAAAATGAAATAGGGTAATTTAATCCCTAGATTATAAAACAAATAATTTACAATTGTGCTATCAATATACATATTTTCAAATAATTTTAGATGTTTCACTATTAAAAGAGAGTCGGAAATATGAATGCCTTACAAAATTAAAGAAATTAATAAATTAAAAGTATATGTCCCTTCAAATTGATTGTGAATAATAATTACACAAAAAATTTGAAAGAATTAAAGAAATGAATTGTGGGTCACTGATATAAAAGGATCTTACCAAATATCCATTTTTCGAATGTATTTCTTCTTCATTTAAGGCAGATGGAAGGGTCATATAAGAATAGTGAACTGGTCTTTTACGATGTGATTATAGATTCTTGTTGCGTCCTACTTTTCTGAAGGAAAGTTGAAGTTTGGACCCTAAATTGGATTTAGTTTCGGGTGCACAGTTTAGCAACCCTGATGAAAGATTGAAAAAGTTAATGCTCAAAGCTGCACTTTTTGGTTCAAGCCCTAGGATCTTTGGATGACAAGCAAGACATCAAATATCAGTCATACGACCGTAGCATAAGAAAGCTCAAGTTACTTGCTACTATTTCTATGCAATGCCTCCCAATCGACTGATGAACTGGTTTCCTTGATTGAACAATTATGTGAATTCCAAGGGGGATTGACTCTGCGAAGCTCGAATTTACTGGTAATATACAATAAGAACCAAATTGATTTCAGGAGCTTGATACAACTAAAAAATGTTTTGTGCACTCACCCAAAACAAAATCGCTTGCTCCATGACGCTCATCTCTATATATGTTCGACATTGCTTTCCCTCGAGCTAAGGGCTAAACGATGGATTGCACGAGGCATGATACTCATCTGTTCATTTGTCACGAATCCAAGAAGAAGTCGAGAAGAAAGGGAAATGGGAATTTCGTATGATAGGAAAATTGTATTAGCTTCATTGATTTCTAGAGATAATACAATGATGTATATATTGTACAAGAGAGTTCAATAAATAAGTAAATAAAATCTTATGATCTTTCTAGTCCTAAAGTAAATACATTTCCTATCAATTACAATCAATACAAATGTCAATCAGATCCCAGATCATATCTTCTTTCAACACTCCCCCTCAAGCTGGTGGCTTGTATATATCCAAGACGCCTAGCTTGTTTAGAAGATATGTGTGTTGTCTTTGACAAAGCGATTTAGTGAAGATATCTGCGGGCTGTTCTATGGTCCTGATTCCTTTGGTTTCTATGATTCCTTCTTTGATCTTCTCTCGAGTAAAATGGCAATCAACTTCTATATGTTTCGTCCTTTCATGTAGCACAGGATTTGCCGCAAGCTTGAGTGCCGAATCATTATCACATAAAAGTAATGTCGGACCTTTAACTTGTACCCCAAGATCCAAAAGTAAGCCTCGTAGCCATACTATCTCACAAACAGTCTTTGCCATAGATCGATATTTAGCTTCTGCTGATGACAAAGATACAGTGGATTGTTTCTTTGTCTTCCATAAAAGTAGTGAACTCCCAAATTTGATACAAAATCCAGTAATAGATCTCCTACTCATGGGACACGTAGCATAGTCTGCATCACAATAGGCTGTCATCTCCATATTGCACTTTCTAGAGAGAAGTATCCCCAATCCTAGACATCTCTTCAGATATTTCACTACTTTTAAGGCTGCATTCATGTGTGACTGCTTCGGACTGTGCATGAATTGACTAAAAGTCTGCACTGCATAGCAAATGTCTGGCCTTGTCATGGTGAGATAAATAAGCTTCCCAACAAGTCTTTGGTAGCTTGTCGGGTCCTTCAATAATGAATCATCAGAGGAAGACGTCCCAGCGTCATAATCAATACTGGTCAATTTGGCATTCTATTCAATGGGAATAATTGATGGTTTGCAGCCTAACAACTCTGCTTCTGATATAATTTCCATCACAAATTTTTGCTGACTAAGGGAAATCCCTAAATCAGAACGAGCTATCTCTATTCCAAGAAAATACTTAGGTGACCCTAAGTCTTTGATATGAAAAGACGAATGTAGATGGTCTTTAAGCTTCTTCACAGTAGAATTATCATTTCCCATAATAAGTATGTCATCAACATAAATCATAAGGTATATGACTGACGTACCTTTTGCCCAAGTGAACAAAGCATAATCATGCTTGGATTGCTGAAATCCAGCTCCCGTAAGGGCAGTAGTAAACTTGGCATACCACTGTCAAGAAACCTGCTTTAACCCATAAAGAGATTTGCGGAGACGACATACCTTCGACTCCTCCTGTCTCCGTAATTCTTGTGGAATGTCCATGTAAATCTCCTCTTCCAAATCACCATGAAGGAAAGCATTGTGGACATCCATCTAATGTAATGACCAGTTGCGAAAAGCAGCAATCGATAAGAAGGAACGAACCGTGACATCCTTGGCTATCGGAGAAAAAGTCTCATGATAATCAAAACCTTCTCGTTGTGTGAAGCACTTGGCCACCAATCAGGCCTTGTATCTTTCCACAGAGCCATCTGCTCTATATTTTATTTTATAGACTCATTTACACCCAATGGGTTTGCGATCAGGAGGCAACAACACAATATCCCAAGTATGATTATCAACTAGGGCCTTAAGTTCTGCCTCCATTGCCTTTTGCCATCGTTCATCATGTACAACCTCATTATAACTAGAAGGCTTCTTTTCCTCAAAAACTCTACTAATACGGCATAGATGGTCTAACGATAAGTGGTCGAAAGATACATATGAGGATAAAGGATATTGTGTACCTGATGATAGTGATGAGGAACAGACATAAACTTTGGTCCATACTGGTGGACGAGTGGCTCAACCAGATCTTCGTGGTGGTTCATCCAACACTCTGGAAGGTGATGATCCCTCAATGCGTGTAGATTCATCATGATTTGTCGCCTGAGGTTCCGGCTCCATGAGTTGTGGTTCAATAAAATTCTCATGAGAAGATACAGCTGGTGATGGAGGCAAGGCTGTATCCACTATCTGATGTCTTGGAGGAGAATTAATAAGGTAGGATTCTCCAGAAGATAAATCTTCTTCTGATAGAAATTGATGATTATTTCTCTCATCATCTTTAGACATAGAAGTAGTATCCCGGAAAGGAAAAATATTTTCATGAAAAACCGCATCTCTGTTGACAAAGAATTCTTCGGTAGACTGTTCATAAACTTGATACCCCTTTTTTAAGTTAGGATACCCCATGAAGATACATTGTCGAGCACGAGGGGACATTTTATCCCGGGGACCTACTGTAGTCACATAACATAAGCATCCAAAGACTCTGAGATGACTCAAATCTGGTTTCCTTCCATACAATAATTCAAAAGGAGTTTTCCCTTCTAGAATGCGAGATGGCATACGATTTATCAAATAAACTGCAGTAATTACACAATCTCCCCAAAATTGTTCTGGTATAGACGCTTGGAACTTAAGAGCATGTGCCACTTCTAAGAGATGGTGATGTTTTCGCTCAACTACCACATTTTGCTGTGGGGTATAAGTACAGGTACTTTCATGTAAAATACCATTTGAGGTGAGAAAAGAATTGCAATCACCATTGAAGAATTCTCTACCATTATCAGTGCGAATGCGACGAATTGATTTTCCAAACTAAGTTTTGGATAAGGAAAGGAAGATTTTAAGGTGAGAGAGAACCTGACTTTTTGATTGTATGAGAAAGACCCAGGTCGCACGTGAGAAATCATCCACGATTGTAAGGAAGAATCTCGAACCATCATGATTTACTGTGTGATAGGGTCCCTAGACATCAGCATGAATCAAGGAAAAAATATCATCTACTCGAGTCTTACTGTTTTGAAAGGGAACACGAGTTTGTTTTGCCAAAGGGCAAATGGGGCAATGAGGACAAGGAAAAGAAGCAGTGTGACCTAATCTTTGATGAAGAAGAAAATTCCTTTCATTGGCAACAATGTTACACAATGGTTTATTGAATGCGACAGAAGGTAATTTCAAATTGCCTGAAATACTACTCCAAAAATAAAGTCCTTGATAGATTCTACCCAAGCCCATCAGTTTGCCAGTCGAAAGGGCTTGAAATAGACATTTATCAGAATCAAAGGAGACATGACATGAATTTTCTTTTCAAGCTTGAGTGACTGATATGAAATTAAAATGGAAAGTAGGAACATAAAGGACATTTTTGAGAGTAATGAGTGGACTAAGATTCACAGTGCTAGTCATTCCAACATGTGTGGTATTTCCATTGGGAAGTTGTACTAATATTGGAAAAGATAACCTTGTGACATTGGAAAAGAATTTTGGATTGCAAATAATGTGATCACTAGCTCCTGTATCTATGATCCATGCATCCTTTGAAATTGAGTTCATCAGGCAATAAGAAATACCTGTGAAACTGCCTGCCTTGTCAGAAGAGTCCAATTTCTTTAGAGCTTCCATCAGCTCTTGATATTCACCATGAGTGATTGGCTTGTTTGCTATTTTTCCCATCACCTGAAAGACAATTGAAAACTTTCCTTTTTCTTTTTCACCAGGTTTACCATGTAATTTCCAGCAACTTTCTACTATGTGATGTGGGCGTTTACAATACTCACAATATAGCTTACCCTTCCCTTTGTAATTTTTTGCAAAAGAAGAAGGCCTGCTAACAACATGGGCCGCTGTTCCTCCATACGGCCCTTCAGATGGTGTAATAAATTGCGCTTGTGGGCCATAGGGCCCAGAAGGAATCTAGCCGCGTGGGCCTTCGAGACCATAGAAGCCCCCTGCACGCAGACCGTCGAATCCAGTGGGCGTGCCGTTCTGTGGACCGTCGGATCCAGCGATCCCAAGGATAGAACACGAGCTGTCTGATCGATCAGATAGATCGTGGCCATCCGTCATCCGCATAAAAGGTCTAGGGTTTTTGTGAAACCCTAGATTAGGTCTTCGACCTTCTCTTCCTCCGGTGAGTTTCTATAGTGGACGAGAGGAAACCCTCGCCACCAGAGCCACCCTTTCGCCTTCCTTACCGAGATCTACTGCTCTCTGTTGGCTTTCCTCCTGGATTGTGAGCTAGTAGATTCGGCCAAGGCTTGGCATCGGCTCCATGGTTAAGATCTGCGATCGAAATGAGAGGTAAGATTCATTCAATATGAGGAGAAATCTTATGGCTTTCTCCCTGTCTCGCATCCTTTTATACTGTTGTAAAATCGACTTCCGACCAGTCGAATTTTTCTTCGGCCGCTTCCAATTCATTCCATAGACTTGAAAGTTTGTTAAAAATTGCAGCAACAGTCATGTTGCCTTGCTTTAAATCCGAGATCTATCGCGTCAAGGAGAAAACTTTTACTTGATCTAGTTTTCCGTACATCTCCTTGATATTTTCCCATATTTGTTTCAAATCCTCCGTTGGAGGGAGACCGGCCACAACTTTGGGGGCGATGCTGTTTCCGATCCATGTTCTGACTAGTTGATTACATTTTCTCCAAAGTCTTGCTAGTCATTCGTCGAGTGGAATCGAAACTGTCCCATCTATGAAACCCTCATTGTCTTTTGTTACCAGAGCGCGCCGGAACTCACGCAACCATCTTGAGTAATTATCAAGTCCAGTTAATTGCTGAGCAACGAGTTTCAGATCTAGTCCGTTGGCATTGGTTGTGAAAAGAGGGTCGACAGGCTCCGGTCGGCTGTTGGCAGCGTAGATCTGGTATGGGAGGAACCCTAGTGGCGGACTCGGGTAAGGATTTGCTCCTAAACCCGATCCCCTAGATCTTGTTGAAAAACCCGCATTAGGAAAAAAAGGACTCGGATAGGAACTCGATCCCATACCTGAGTCAGGTGATCTGCCCGTCTGTTGTGAACTGGTGTTTATGCTTGCCCCATTGTTGGCTGGTAGGCCTTCATCATTTTGTTCACCATTTTGAAATCCCAGCAATGATGCATTTGGGCGCGTCCCATAGTACCAACGATTTGGTACCCATTGGTAAGGTTGGCCCGAATAGGGTTGCCCCAAATTAGCCTGAGCTGGAACAGGTATCCATTGAGTATGTTGAGGTTGGATCTGTCCTTCGGGCAAGGTGATGACTAGTAATCCCTGGATCTGTGAGACTTGTGGTGATCCCTGGATCTACGAGACTTGTGGTGTTGTTTCTCCTGCAGACTGATCACCAAATCCTAAGGTAAGTGCTTGTGAATTCACCATGTAGACAATCTTCTAAAAATATTCAACAATTCTGTTTTGCAAATTAATCTTTTGAACAAAGAATTGAAGGACTTTCTTTCGGATGTTGTTCTGTTCTGTGAGAATTGCAGCAACGAGAAATAGAGAGGAATGGATGTTGTTATGTTCTGCAAGAGTTACAGCAACAAGAAACAGAAAAAGAACAGAGGCTGATTTAGTGCGGAAGGCTATGTCAGAATCAAGATCGCTCTGATACCATGTCACGAATCCGAAAAGAAGTCGAGAAGAAAGGGAAATGGGAATTTCGTATGATAGGAAAATTGTATTAGCTTCATTGATTTCTAGAGATAATACAATGATTTATATATTGTACAAGAGAGTTCAATAAATAAGTAAATAAAATCTTATGATCTTTCTAGTCCTAAAGTAAATACATTTCCTATCAATTACAATCAATACAAATGTCAATCAAATCCCAGATCATATCTTCTTTCAACATCATTGAAACTAGGATGTTGAAATATTCTCCTTTACGTAGTTCCATGTACTGTGAAACTTTCCTTGCAAACCTCTCAAACAAGCCATCCACGACTCCTACTCGGAAATGCATTGCGAGGATGGGCTCTGCGATTGCCCTCATGCTTGCTGCCACATATTTGCCTCTCGATCTTAAATCGCCACGCCCATTTCAGCATCCCAAGTGACTTTAAACGTTTCCAATTTGGTGATGTGAAATGAGCCCTCCTCTTGAATCACATGCCTAACTTCTTCGGGAGTAGGCAGGTATCAAGGCATGTTGCAATTATCTAGCTTTTCCTCTTCAATCGGACCCTTCTAACAGAAAAATTCCTGTCGAGAAGAAAGCGATGCTAAGTCGAGGTGCTATATATAAAACAATTATTGCAGAATAGCAGACAAAACAAAAAACAACTCATATTAGATTGCCTTTATTTTTTCAAGATTCACGTAAAGCTTTTAGAATTCCTATCATAGGGACTTAATTGTTCTCTATGGAAATTGGGCTGTCAATATAATTAACCTCATGGGAAGTTGCCATTTGTAACTAAGTGTAATGATACTCTTTCTAATACACTAGAGACTTGATCGTCAGGCAAATTGACGCTCACATCTCTGCCAATCATTGTGAGCACCGTACGACCTCCAAGGACTAACTCCTCCGAACGAGACATGAGGAACAAAGTCATGTCCCTCTTGAAAAGGTCCAAGTATGCCTCGAGCACGCTCTTGGGGCTTGTCTTTGTCAGATAAATATTGCCTTTATTTAAGGGCGATCCAAACTCACTGACGAAGTTGCCGGGCACCTGGTATGGTGCCGAAGTAACATGATTTGCATGAATCAAACAAAGAAGAGCGAATAAATCAATCTAACGTGAACTCATGTGGAGGCTCGTTATCAGTAATCACTACCCTAAGAGCGCCAGTGGACATCAATATGAAGAATGTATGAAATGAAGAGAACGGTCAGGGAACAACCTCCCATAGAAATTCCCGGTCATTGCCTCTATGAAACAAGGCCCAAACTCTCCTCCCTTCTCTCTCCTCAACTTCTCGTAAAAGCTTGGGATTGACCTGAATATGGTATTGAAATCATTACGGAAGAGATCGTTTAGGAACATTTGGAGCATGGGTTCCTTCTTATTTAGTTGCTTATGTATCGCATCAACGGAATCGATTATTTCCCTCAACAATAGTAGTGTGTTGGGACCTGAAGAACATCCCAGACCTGCCGGTTTCACGCATTCAGGGAAGCTATCTAGATGAAGCTCTCTCAGGGTTTCTTGCAATACAGGCTTTGCCTTGGACATAACCTGTTCCTGTATTTGTGCGCATGGAAAGCGAGTAAATAATAGAATTAAAACAAATAATATGCATCTTTTGAATCATTAGTTTTCTTTTGCACTTAAACCAACCTCTTGCAAGGTTTATGGAAAAAAAAAAATTAACCACTTGTAGGTGTGTTATACATGTGAGGTGTGAATACAAAGACAAATCCCACAATTGGGTATTTGGAGTGAAAAGGAATGATTATGCACTAGACGATCATCCGGGCAGCGATGAGAGCCTCCACCATCATAAAGGTCTCTATGCCGAGCTAGCTGAGACCTTGACAGCTGTAGAGGCCACCATCACAGTGAGGCCGAATATGCTACGGAGGCAGCCAGTGGAGAAGCAATCAGGACAGTGCTAGTGAGCATGACAGCAAGCAAGTGGCACCTATCTAAATGATGACCTAGCAGCTGCAGAGGATAGTAGGCAACGACAACAGGTGGCCACAACGGCTGATGAAAATAGGAGGGTAGAGCGAGAGAGCTCAGAGGGGGTGGGGTGGGGAGGGAGGAAGGGAGGATAGAGCTGTAAGAGTTTTTCTAATGTAGACTACATTAATTGAAATTATAATTTACTGTTTTACGGGATTTAGTCTAAGGTGAGATAGAAGGTTTCTTAATTAGTCTAATATGGGGCTGGCTAGTGTGGGGCGAGTTGAGCCCGGCCTGTAATGAGGGGGCCTGGTTGGAAATTCTATAAATAGTACTCAAATCTCTCCTCTAACCCTAACTCTCACATGTATCCTCACATAAGGAGCGTTAACCTAGCGCTAAAGGTGAGGGGGCGTCTCATTGAGCCAGTGATACAGAGGGCAATAGAGGAGAAGGACTTGCACGTGGAACATCAATTTTCCGCTTCCACTTCAAGAACGATGGATTCTAAAACAGGTGCATTAATCTTTTTACTCAATTATGTGTGTTCTTATTCTGGTTATGGAGATCATGGGATTGCGCGATTGCGTCCAACATGTGGTATTAGAGCAACCATAACCCTAGAACTTAAACGCATAGAATTTTGCCATAATTTAAGATTTTCGAGATTTTTCGTTCAATAAAAATTAAATTAAATTATATATTCGAATTGGGCTCATCGAGGCGAGCAGATCCATGGGCGGCGCATCACTAGGGGAGGCCGCACGCGCCCCACGCGCGGCCACATGCCTCCAGGGCATTGGAGACGCGCCCCACGCGCGGCCACGAGCCTTCATGCGCGGGCGCGGCTCATGCGTGCAACGCACCCGGGTGCTAACATCATGATGACATCAGCGACCCGGACCCAACCCGAACGCAGGCCGACCCGACCCGACCCGACTCGTTGACCGACCCGAATCAGTCAACTGTTGATCGGACCAGATGGCTGGACCGGACAGTCGAGCTGGGAACTGCTCAGACTGCTGCCGATCGGACCGATTTTGACTGGCCTTCTTGGCCCATGCATGAGCTCCACACACAATGCACTCAGGCAACGCGTGCAAGCGTGTGGATGCTCCGATTGGCGCATGGCTGGAGGCGATGGATTCGTATGGACATTCTCTATCTTGTGATGTGTTTATTTTACATGTTTGATGAATTTATGGATGTGAAAATACATACGGAACCCTAAATACATGTATTATATTTTTCTTGTATTTTTCTATGATTTTAGAAATACAGGTGTTGGGTTATTGGTATGTTATCACATAAACATCATAAAGTGTTATTCTTTAATAATATACAATAAAATTTTATTTTTATTAATGAATAAAGCAATGTAATTAGCATGATATGTGATTTTAGGGATTTATTGCCCCTATCACTAAAGTTAAAATCATATACGTATGGTGTATGTGAGATTTAAAGTTTATATCCCTAGTAAAAGAGAGTTTCAAGAATTCAATTGAGTTGTGACCGCTAAAGTGACACACTTAATTGGGTTTGAGAAATTTTGGTCTCGTATAATGATTGGGATGTCTCTTAGTTTAATGCGTAGTTATACTCCAAAAGGAGGTGATTATGTATTAGTTCATGGTGGAATACATGATGGTGTGGTGGAGGAGTGACTGATCTTAGTGGTTCATATGCCCAAAGGTGATGAATTTACGAAGATTGGAATATGTTCTCATAATCGCTATCATGTGGGGAGTGTACAATTACATATCATGTATTCTACCCAAAGGTAATTATGTGATTTTTCATGTAACTCTTTGAATGTGTACTTGTACGTCAAGTTACATAATGCTCACATGATGCTAATTATAGATATTGCTTGTCTTTCAGTCACATTTTTTGTAAACGATAACTCCATCACTATTGAGATTCTTGTTGGTTTGAATTTTAAGAGATTGAGAGAGGAATTTCTATTTGCTATGGAGATGGCAGATGTTCATATGGCTCTTACTGCCAATCGGCTGGCAAATCTTACTACCGAGAGTATAGAAGCTTAGAAAGCTCATTTTGCTGCCTGGGAAAAGAGCAATAGAATTTGCTTACTGTCCATGAAGTGTTCCATTCATGAACACTTAAAAAGTGGTTTGCCTACAGACTGCACTGCTAGGCAAATGATGGAAGCTTTGATGGCTAGAAATTATGTCTCACCTAATGCTGAGATAGGGACACACCTGCAAACACTATTTGCTATGAAGTATGATGGTTCTGGTGGAGTTAGAGATTATATTTTGAGGCTGGAGCCTTTAGTTGAATACACCGGGGACTCTGGTTCCAACAAGTCTGGGTCTATGTCCACTACTGAACCTTCTGCAGGATCTGTCATGCCTTTCCTAAAAGCTACTTTTGCTATACATGGGAACCTCGGACTTAGGTATGGGACCTTCCCTCTCTCCATCTTGAGCCTGACGATACCATGATCTGTATTAATGAGGTACCTTATGGGGTAAGGCCTCATCGACCTAGACCACGGTTCTCACCAGCTCATAGATCCATCCCCTTGGGTTCCCATGCAGGAGGATAAAACACTTCTGCTCCATCACCTTCTTTGGTTGACCAAAATGCTCGGGAGGAGCTGCCATCTAGGGACTTGAAAATGTTATCCCATAATGGAGTGAGACGACGTCTCAGCAAGTTCACCCCCTAAGACCCAACTAGGAAGAAAATATTCCCCAAGGGCTGCCTAAGCACAAACACGAGTCAGAGGACTTACCTTTACCTCAGCTCCTTCTTGCAAGTCAATATAATTTAAACAATCAATCAGATCAAACCATCGATCAATCGATTTAGTTGATTCCATGTCATCAAGACCATCTCCCGGTCATCTCAATCAATCACTCGTTCCACTATTAATCACGGCCCCACGGGCACAGCCTACTAAATGTTCAGCGGTAAATCACGGCCCGATAGGCATAGCCTATTCCAAGTTCGGCGGTAATTCACGGCCCTATAGGCATAGCCTGCTTCGGCGGTTAATCACGGCTCGATGGGCACAGCCTTACTTCTGCAGTTAATCACGGCCCAATAGGCACATCCTTACTTCGACGGTTTTCTTAACCCATCCTATATCATGACGCACAACATACGTCACCTCATCTTTCAATAGTCATTTTACTACGACTATAAACCATCACACGAGTATCCACCCATGGCCAAGGACATTGTGCTTCCCACTTGAACTCCTCAATTAAAATAATGTCCTGGCCTATTTTCTTCGTGTTAAAAATACCCAATAAAAATAATTGAGTGTGGGTACACGGTCGGTCTGAGCCAAAAATATAATTGCAAACTACAAAAATCCTTATATGGATTGAAACAAGCACAACGGGCTTGGTTCTACTAGTCGAGCATCTTTTTAGAATCCTTAGGATTTATCGGATTAAAAACCGATACTTCACTTTTTATACTACATCGGTCCAATTTCTCCATTTACATGCTCATCCATGTTGACGACATTGTTATTACAGGGTCCAATTCAGCATTTATTCAAGACACCATCAATTCCTTAAAAAATGAGTTCTCCATACAGGACTTGGGCGAACTCAATTACTTACTAGGAATCGAGATGCTTAAACATCCATCATGGCTCATTCCGTCACAACAAAAGTATGTTACAGATCTCTTTTGCCTAACCATAATGGTTGATGTTAAACTGATTCACATGCCCATGCTATAAATACCAGTTTAATCAATTAGGGCAAGCTACTTGAAGATGCCAGCTTGTATAGGAGCACTGTAGGAGCTCTTTAGTATGCCACTCTAACTTAGCTCAATATCTCTTATGCAGTAAATTAAGTCTGCCAATTCTAGAAAGAACCAACAGAAGACTACTAGAGTGTAGTGAAACAGATTCTACACTACTTAAAGGAAATTGTTTTGCATGGATTACTCGTCAGTTCCCAATCCACCATGTAACTCCACGCATATAGTGATGTCGATTGGGCCAGTTGCCCTATTGATAGACGCTCAACAGGAGGTTATGCAATTTATATGGGTCAAAATATATTTCTTGGTGAGCCAAAAAGTAGCATACCATTGCACGTCCCTTAACTGAATCTGAGTATCGAGCATTGGCAAACGCCATGGCAGAAGTGGTATGGTTACAAACACTGTCACAGGATTTAGGCATCTCTCAATTAAAACCCCACCTCCTTTGGTGCGACAACCTAGGGTAACGTATCTTACGGTGAATGTACTTTTTCATACTAGATTAAAGCATATTGAGGTAGACTTTCACTTCGTCCGTCTTTTAGTGTCACAACATAAACTCGAGGTTCGCTTCATATCCACACCTGATCATATGGCGAATATCTTCACCAAGCCTCTTACACAATGTCGCCATGATATGCTCAAATCCAAGTTGTCACGCCCCGATCCTCGGGCATGCGCCCATCCTTTGCCTTGGTCGATTAAAAAAATTGCGATATCCTAGGACGTATCGCCGACCCTTTTATTTTAATGCGCATTCGGAAGCATATATTAAATCCCCAAACAATAAAACATTGGGATAGAACAGTAGGACTAAATTTCAAACCTTTAAAAACATCCACACTTATATACATTGCAAACCAGTGCACATATATACAAGGCAAACTATTAACTCAAATTCAACTCAAGCCGATATAAAAACAAGGTCTATAAGTAGAGGTGGGGTTCCATAAATTACAGATCCTCGTCATCCTCTTCATCATCCTCCACACTCCAACTGGAGCCTTTAGCAGACTGCACCGGACTTTCGAGATTTTCAAAATCCAAGTCTACTACATCTAGGAACTTGAAATGGTTATTCAATAACCAATGAGACAACGTCTCAGCAAGTTCTATCCCTTAAGACCCGATTAGTAAACCAATACACCTTAGGCTGCCTAAGTACATCACGAGTCAGAGGACTTACCTTAACCTTAGTTCCTTCCTGCAAGTTAGTATATATATCAAATATACACCATCACATCACATCACCCAATCAGATCGAATCATCGATCAATCGACCTAGTCGATTACATGTCATCCAAATTATTTCTTGATCGACCCCTTCCATACTTTCTATAAGTCTGATCAACGTCGAAGACTACTTACCCTAGGTGATATATAGATAGTATGTTATCCTATCTCCAGACGACATATAGAGTCATCGAGTTGTCAAATCATACTGTACTGTCTCAAGATGATTTGTAGAATTATCAAGCCGGTATATCATACCATACTGTCTCAAGATAATCGGTAGAGTTACCGAGCCGATAGATTATATTGTCCTGTCTCAAGATGACATATAAAGTCACCAAGCCGGTATACATACAATTTATCATACCATACTGTCTCTAGATGCTCCATAGAGTCATCGAGCCGGTAGATCATACAATTTATCATACCGTACTAGCTCAAGATGATCTATAGAATTGTCGAGCCGGTGTATCATACCGTCCTATCTCAAGATAATCTGTAGAGTCATCGAGCCGGTATACATGCCATTCCAAGCAAACAATCAAATAACCATTTTTATCCTTTCCGATAAAAAGTCGTGTGTGGGTACACGATCAGCCCTAGCCAAAATATAATAATTTCCTTTTTATAAATCCCACAATTTTCTGTAATCCACTAAAACATTTTTGGTATCATTAACTGATGCTAGGTTAATTTCAATTAATTTTCCAAAATTATTTAAATTAGGAATAAATCATAAATTCACAAATAAATCATTTCCGCACAAAATAAAGCTCAATTAAATAAATGAACCGCACCACGACAATCAACATAAAATTTCAGTCATCGACCATCCCGGTTAAATTTCCGAAAAAATAAATAAATAAATAAATAATTTCGAAAAATAAATAAGTAAGTACTAAAAATCCAATTTATGCCTGTAATGCCTTATTGGAAGCTGAGACGAGCTCGAAAAATTACCGAGACTCGTTCAATAAATAATATGGCATGCCTACTTGCTAATGTCTATTTCTAACTACCTAACATGCATCATTAAGTCTCTAATTTAATTGATCTAAACTAATCTAACCACCTAATTGCATTTAATTAAATCTAACTAACCCTAAGTATAATTAGCAAACTAAGAAAGCATTAGTGAGCAAAACTCACTTGATTAAGAGCGGGAACCGGGACACCGCGACGGCGGCCGAAATTGGGCTTTCGACGACACCGGCGGCTTGGACCGAGCCTTGAACTTGGCCCAACAAATCTCTGAGATTTGTTCTTGATTTTGTGCTGAACCAAAAGCTAGCATTGCGGGCTGGGCTTGCGGACTTTGTGGGCTGAACCTGAAATTTTCGTGGGTTGCTGAACTAGGCCCAAGATGCTGGGCTCACTTAATGGGTTGAACCTGCTTGAAGAAAGGCTGTTCTCTCTTGGGCTGAAGACAGGCCCAGCTGATGGGCCACGAAAATTGGTGTGGGCTGCACTAGAAAGCCCGAAGATGGGTTGGATGGGCTGACTGAAGAAAAAACCAAACTGAGCTGGAATTTTGCTGGGCCGAAGACGCACGCGCGAGAGAAGAAACGGGCGAAGCAGCTGCTGGCTTTGCACGTTGCTGCAGGGCTGGATCGTGGATTGCTCGCACTTCAGGGAAGCAGCTGCTGGCGGACGAAGAACTGTGGAGATGGCCGCTTGAATTGGAGTCAAATATCCAGCTTGGTGTTGATTGGTTCCGAGAGCGGACAACACAGGCCGCTGAATTTCTTGCCGCGTGGAGAGGAGAACCGCTTCGCTGGACGTTGCTGATCTTCGTGGCAGCGCTCCTAGCGTCTTCGAGTCAACTTTAAGGGGAATTTACTGGCTTTGTTGACTCGGCCAGACAATCGAGAGTGGAGCAGCTTCGTGAACGTGGGGCTTCGGTTGGAGAAACAATTGAAGGTGGCAGCTCGGCAGGAATTGAAGACGCGTGGAGCTGAAGGCGGTCAGCGAGGGGCTTCGTGAGTGTGGCTGTTGACCGAATTTTCGGTGGTGAGCTTCGGTGGAGATGTGGGCCTTCCGTTCAAATGAAAACAAAAGAAAAGGTGAGGGTGGTGCTGCTTGCTTCGGCTGTGAGGGAGAGAGTGAGTGGAGGAGAGATAATGATGATGGATAGATGGAGAACATGAATGATGGGATGACCGAGCGGAGGAGAAGATGGTCGAAGGAAAAATTCAAGAAAGCAAAAGCAGCTCCTGCTCGGTCAAGAAGCCAATTCGCACGAAGAAAGGGGAGACGTTTGAAGGAAGATTGGGGTTAGGGGAAGAAAAGTCCAACTAAAAATAAATATCTTGATTCAATTAAAGCTTTGTTCCCCTTTTGGTCTTCAAGCTTATCCTCATATCTCTTATATTACTTTCTTGCTCAATAATACCACAATTGATCCAACTTAAAACCAAATATTGCACCTGAATCTCCGAATTTCACTAATTTTCCTCTCCAATTTCTTCGACAAATCCCCAAATTGACATCCAATTTGAATGAAGACAAAGCCCGTAGAATTTCTACAAGTGCTCCTCGTCAAATAGCTCAAGTTCAAATTTCCTTTGACTTAGCCCATCTGAACTTCCGCTAATTCTTCCGCGACGTCCGAACGATTTTCCGTAAAAATCCCGGAATCTCTTAATATTCTTCTGAGACTGAGTCGATGTTCTTAGGATTTATTGTGACATGACAGAATCTTCAATTTTTGAAATCGGACTCGAATTGGCGGTTAATTTTCATTCGACGCGTTTTTAACGTGACTTAGACTATCGGATAGTTTTTAGAGATTTTTAGTGCAAATGACCCGTGGTCAATTTTCTTCGAGCCACTAAGAACCCACTCGACTCATTGGCGACTCTCGGTTATCGTGAAAATCTCGAGGATCCAAATACGAACACAGGATCCAAAAACAATAGGAAAATCAGTCTAGTGCCGGTCGATGAGAATTTTTCAATTTAGTGGTGTCACCCACAATTAGCCACACATCTCAGTCGAACCAACCTATCTCTGATTTCGAATCGATTTTATATTGTGTTGTATTGGCCTCTAAAGATGAGCACGGTCGAGAAATCGATTCTTAGTCGAATTCTCAAGTCTATTTGCCTTAAAATCCTTAATGGCTTTCCCAAATAATCTAGTTATCTCGAGAGTGATCGGCTCTAAAATAACCCTATAGGCGCGTCAATGAAATGCCCGATTTATTCAATAAAAAACAAGGTTGAAAATTTGGGATGTCACACAAGTTGAAGATCATTCACAAGACCATCTTTAACTTGTGAGGGCCTGTTAAAGATAGCAACGCATGACTTGTTAAATTCGAAATATTTTGAATTAAGTTAATGCTTTTACCAATTAGTTATTACTGTATTATTACTGTAATAGATTAATTCAAAATATTTGAATTAGTCCATTCTTATCTCATATAATTATTATTGTAGTTATTACTATAACGGACTAATTCAAAATTTGAAATATTTTAAATTAGTGCATGTGATTATTGTAACAGCTAGTAGATAAATTCATAAATACAAATGCTATCCTTGAGTTAAAAAAAAAGCAAAACTCATACTCAAATTCAGAGTCTCTTTTTACACATATATCAACCATGCCACTGCAGCAACATAAGGCTTAGGTACTTGCTATTATTGCGATACAATGCCACTCAATCAACTAATAAACTGGTTTCCTTGATTGATCAATTAAGTGAATTTCACGAGGGATTGACTTTGTGAAGCTTGAATTGACTGGTAATATAGAACAGGAACATAATTGATTTCGGAAGCTTGATAACAATTGAAAGATGTTTCGTGCGATCACCAAAGAAAAGTTCGCTTTTTCCATGATGCACATCTCTACACATATTCGACATTGCTTTCCCTCAAGTTAAGTGCTAAAAGCTGGATTGCATGAGGGTTGATATTCATCTGTTCTTCACTGAAACTAGGATGTTGAAAAATTCTCCTTCATGTAGTTCCATGTACTGTGAAACTTTGCTAGCAAACCTCTCAAACAAGCCATCCATGATTTCTTCTCCAAAATGCGTTGCCAGGATGGACTCTGAGACCGCTCTCATGTTCGCTGCCACATATTTGCCTCTCACTCGTAAATTGCCGTCGCCCATTTCGGCATCCCAGTTGACTTTAAACGTTTCAAATCTGGTGACGTGAAATGAGTTCTCCTCTTGAATCACATGCCTAACTTCTTCTGGAGTAGGTATGTAAACGGGCAAGTTAAAATCATCTAGTTTTTCCTCTTCGATTAGACCCTTTAAACATGAACCAAAAAATTGCTGGTGAGAAGAAAGCGAAGATAAATTGGAGCGCTGCACATAAAATAATTATTGTAGAACAGGAACAAGACTAAAAAACTATTTATACTAGACTATCTTTATTCTGTGGAAATTGGAGTGTCAATATAATTAACCTCGTGGGGAGTTGCCATTCGTAACTAAGTAATGAAAATCTTATAATCTTCTTTCTACCGGCAACTGTTTGACGGAAAGACTCATTTGGGCCACATCAATCAAATAAAGAAAGTCTTATGCGAAATAATTCACACAATGCATTCAATAGGCACGCACACAGGTACGCATTTGCAAGCAAGCATGCCGAGATTGTAAAGAGTAAAACCTCTTGAACCATATCGCTTATTGTCATTCCCAACGGTTCCCATATATTAGAGACTTGATCCTCAGGCAAATCGACGCTCATATCTCTGCCGATCATTGTGAACATCATGCGACCTCCAGGTACTAACTCTTCTGAACGAGACTTGAGGAACAAAGTCATGTCCCTCATGAAAAGGTCCAAGTATGCTTCGTGCACGCTTTTGGGGCTTGCCCTTGCCAGATAGATATGGCCTTTGTTTAAGGATGATCCGAACTCACTAACGAGGTTGGCGGGCACCTGACAAGGTGCAGAAGTAACATAAATTACATGAATCAAATAAAAAAGAGCGAATAAATCAATCTAAAGTGAATTTATGATGACTAACCTGAGAGCGCCAGTGGACACTATATGAAGAATGTATGAAATGAAGAGAATGGTCAGGGAACAACCTCCCATAAAAATTCCCGGGCATTGCTGCTATGAAACAAGGCCCAAAATCTCCTCCTTTCTCTCTCCTCAACTCCTGGTAAAATCTAGGGATCAATCTGAATACAGTGTTGAAATCGTTATGGAAGAGATCGTTCAGGAACATTTGGAACATGGGTTCCTTCTTATTTAGTTGCTTACGTGTCGCATCGATGGAATCGATTATTTCCCTTAACAATAGTAGTGTGTTGGGACCTGAAGAACACCCCAGATCTGCCAGTTTCAAGCATTCAGGGAAGCTATCTAGATAGAGCTCTCTTAGGCTTTCTTGCAATACAGGCTTTGCCCTGGACATAACCTGTTTCTGTATTTGTGCACATGGGAAGCGAGTGAATTATAGAATTAAAACCAATAATATGCATCTTTTGAATCTCCAGTTTTCTTTTGCACTTAAACCAACCTCTTGCAAGGTTTTATGGGAAAAAAGTTAACCTCTTGCAGGTGTGTTATACCTGAGAGGTGTGAATACAAAAATAAAAATAAAAAAATCCCTACAACTGGTGGCTCGGGTGTTTGGAGTGAATAGGAATGATTATGTACTAGACGATCATCTGGGCAGCACGTGAGATAATTGTGTTTGGAGGCTCGGTGCAGTCTCCATCATCATATAGGTCTTGAAGGTGATGTCAAGCTAGCCGAGACCTTGACAGCAATGGAGGCCATGGTCACGGCCAGGCCGTATGGGCTGCAGAGGGAACTAGTAGAGAAGCGATAAGGAGGGTGCCAGCAAGCATGAGCGCAAGCAACACCAATCTAAATTATGAGTCGGCAGCAGTGGAGGATGGCATGCGGTGACAACTGGCGGCATCAGGGCCGATGAAAATATGAGGGTAGAGAGGAGATTTGATTAGTGTAATCAGCACTCCAATAGATTGGGCGCGTGGTGCTATCTCAAGAGCAAGAAAGCATATGAGATAAGGAAGAAGACTATTCTATTATTCGATTCGGATGGAAATAAAGTTGTTTGCAGAGCATGTGTTATTGACTGGCCGGTGGAGAAAATGACTTGTTGAGTGAGAGCCATTGGACCACTATTTCATGCATGAGACACTTAAGCCATTCACCACATCTAACAGAACAAAGCAAGAAATCTGAGAAAGATGCATGCGGAGGATTCCATCTAGTTCAAGTGAGAGAGAGACCTGGACGAAGGAATTCTGGGCATAACTGGCTTTTCCTTCTCCTCCATTCATGCAAAGAATCTGATCCATGATTAGAGGGAGAGCCACCTTCAGTATGCTGCAGCTTAGCTTCCTTTATCTTGTTCGCTGCCCTTTATGGTCGTTACATATTTATGGACTTTTGGCATGGATTCATAATTGACAGTAAATAAATAGTTTTTTTTTTTATCCCTGGCTACAAATAACTATTTAAGTAATTTTTTTTTGGCCCACACTGAATTATTAGGTTGAGGATTTCAAAACTTGAGAGGAATGGGTTCTCTTTGGGATTTTGCTCTGGCAAGAACCGAACAAATTAGAAGCAGCCTTTCCACCGAAAAAAGAAAACATAGCAACAGCGTTTCGCCGTGACGAGGGCATGGTTGCAATTTGTCGTGTTCCCTACTCGTTTTGTTGCATGCAGGATCGCAAGAGGTATGATGTGCATACACTTAAATAATTTAAGGTAATCACTCAAATTTCTGAACATTTGCTCCCCCTCGTACATGATCATTTTCTTGTCCAATATAACCCCTTTAACTTCTAATGAGGAAAAATATCAAGAGGATAACTCGCCTTTTATTCAAAAATCGCTTTCTTATTATTACTTAAAAAAAAAAAAAAAAAAACCCAAATGGATATGAATTTTACTTTGAAGACCACTTTACACATTCATATCAATTATCTATGTGTTCTTTTTTTTTTATGAAAATGTAGTTTTCTTTCCAAAATGTCCATCCCTAAATCCTAAGCTCTCACACCCATCCATAATACTAAAAAACAACTAAAACACTAACCTTCCAATCCATAAGCAAGAAATGATAAAGTGTTTGTTAGGCAAATTGGTCTTCTCAATATAGGGTTCTATTTAGAGGCACGTGAATGTCATCTGCAAAAAATTGGGTTAAGTAAGTGGTCATTAAGATATGTTTTTGATATTTCCCTTCAAGTATGGATCCACGTGGTCCGGTCGTTCAAAGTTTAAGCGGAAGTTGCTAAATGAAAAGCGTTTTTCATTACGACCAAAAGAAAAAAAAACGTTTTTCATTGAATGTGCATTTAATGCCACGCCACAATGGTATCTTGCATGGAGATATAAAGGAAAAATTAGACAAAGAAATCCCGAGCAACTCCCAATGATCAATGATGAAATAGGGACCACTCAACATTATGGGGCTCTCTCATTATAACACACAAGATGTCTTTCCAATTAGTAATTACCTAACCCAGACGAAAAGAAAAAAATATATTTCCTCTTTCTTTCTCTCCATGTTTCAAACCATCTCTCTCTATTCTCCAGGAATTAGCGGTTTAGTTTGTTGAGAAAACTCTTATCAAGTTTTGAAGTTGACAAAACTTTCTAATCCTACTCTTATTTTGAAAACAAAATGCTTCGATGTTATATCAAAGACTTTTGTCGAGAATCTATTTATTTAATATTTCCCACTCGACAAAATCCAAAATATCAATCACAAAACTAGTGGCAAAAGTATGGTGCAAGTGTCAAAACTTGACATGGGGGACACTTAAGTGTAAAAAATTACAGAAGGTATACTTAAATGTCACTTTTTTAAAAAATTGGGACACATGAGTGCCAAGTTCGACAAATTTGGCTAAAAATCCTATGTGGGAATTTTTTAATAATATAACACACCAAGGTGGCTTGCTAGAAAGCTGAGTTAGCAAAGAAGAGCCAAAACGACATTGTTTTGCCTCTTTTTTGAATTTTAATATAAATATTAATTAAATTAAATTATTATAAAAAAGGGAAGAGATGAAGATTGTAGAACACAAGGGTTCAACTCTTGTTGCTGTGCCCAACTGGGCTAAGGGCCATTGTTGGCTAGTTGTAGAATATAGGAGACATGGTATGATCAGGAAAATTGTCCAAAAAGTTCTAAATCTTTTGCACTTTTGCCAATACTCACTTGGCTAGATCTAGCGAGGTTGGTCGGCAACGTTTGTCAGCCCTAGATCCAAAATCTCCTCCCCCCCGGGGGCAAAAAAGTAAAAAAATAAAAAAATAAAATACCATAAAAATTCAAAGTATTATTAAAAAAAAAAGTGTTACATTAGTGCTTGTCGTCCATGTTAGCAATTTTCAACTAAAATTGGTCGCGTAGACTCAATTGACAAGAAGTAAAAATGTTTATGACCTAATTGGCAATAAGTGAAAAAGTTTATGATTCAATTAGCAAAATTGAAACATTACAAGTTCTTCGAAGGCCAACCCTAGATCCAAAACCCCCCAAAAAAAAAAAAAAAAAGCAAAAGAAGAAGAAGAAGAAGAAAATAGCATAAAAATTCCAAATATTATTAAAATATTATTTAAAAAGTACACTTTAGGACTGACCATTTATGTTAGCAATTTCCAACCAAAATTGGCTAAATAGACTCAATTGGCAAAAAGTTAAAAAGTTTAGAATTGAATTTACAAAATTGAAAGGTTTATGATTAAAGTGGCAAAAATGCAATAGATTTATGATTTTTTAGACAATTTTCCCTAGTATGGTCTTACCTCTTCTTTTGCACAGTACAGGCAGTATGATCTTCCTGTGCGAGCCAATACATCTTCAATTCAACATAGACATAGACGAGTGCTTTGTAGAACATTTGCATGTACTCTGGAAATTTGTTTATGCAATCAATGTCCTGTCAAAAATTACAAGTTAGGGAATATATCATGTGATATTTCAAAATCTTAGATCACATGAGGATTTGTTTGTTTATGAACAATAAAATCTCTATATACCTTTGAGTTTTTCTTTTTGGTTTAGTTAAGAATATGATGAAGTTTTCCTGATAATGTTGTGTTTTATTGAAAGTTTTTTTTTTTTTTTTTGGTCGTCTATATTTTAGCAATTTGATTAGTCAAGTTTGCATGCGTATCCTCTCAAAACTGTAGTTATTTTTTGTGCGGGATTGCAAACTCATCTAGCCCAAACCACCCATCCAATCACTAACTACAACTTATTAGGTTTTTGGTTCACCATGAATTTGATATCCATCGCGCTTACCATTTTTCCATTAAATTCTAAATATATTTCATTTTTCATCGAGCTCTGAGCCTAAGTTTCGTAGAGCGTAAAATGCTCCGTCATGAAGAACAAAAGGTAGGAGTAGGAAACGTCCTTCTAAAAGATATGGTGTAATAGGGAAAGATTTTATGAGATAAAATATCAAATTTAGTCCCAAATATATTTCTCAGATATCAATTAAATCCTAAATTTTTCAATTATGCTAATATGATCGATCCTCCAATTGTCTCTGGCAATTTCTAACATGACAATCCACGTTAAACATCATTTCCAATAAAGTTGTCCACATCCATATAATATGTAAGATGGTCTTCGATAACTGGATATCATATGAGTCGGAATGATTATATTTGAATTTTACATAAAAATTTAGAATTATATTGACAAAATTGAAAAGTTCAAATCTCTCCCACCCAAAAAGAAAAAAACAAAGAAATCTCCCCGTCACTCGCCTCCCTCCTCCCTCTACCTTCGAACTAACATGGTTGGATCCTGAGGGTGGCACCACTTCTCCAATCTCTCTTGATTCAAGGTTCCCTCACAAAAAATGTAGCTCTCTTGGGTGCCGCTTTCTCCTCCGCCATCCATCTCCACCCTCTTTCTCCATCCCCTACCCTAGATCGAACCTCACACACTTTCAGTCTCTGGTCCACCTCCACCCGTAGCCCTCCGCCACTACTGTCTACAGATAGCTCTTTTCCATCTCCGTAGACACTCTTTGGTCCTCCCCAAAACCAGATTGGCAATCGCTCCCAGGTGTTCTCCTTTCGGCTAAACCGAGCATGCATGGAAAGTGTTCGACAAAATTCCTGTGAGAACTCCTGAGCTGGGTGATGGACTGGGCTGGGTGTTGCCGCTCCTGAGGATGGCATGAGTTGCCATCTTAGCGTTCTCCTTCGTCCCTCCTCCGGTCGCCGCCACTTTCCCTCTACCCATCCTCATCTTCCACCCTCCTTCTCCATCCTCTAGCTTAAGCCGACCCTTACCAAATTTCAGTTTCCGATCCACTACCTCCCAAGACCTCCGCCACCATAGTCTTTACTCTCAGCTCTGCTCCATCTCCGTAGCCACTCTCCATTTCCTCCCCAAAACCAGAACCGAAATCGATCCCTAATGTTCACTTTTTTGGCTTAATCAAGTGCGCATAGCAAGCGTTCGACAGCTGAATCTAAGTAGCCTTTCGGCTACGGGCTAGCTCTTCTAGGTGGGGTGAGGGTTGAGGTCAAGGTCTCTAGTCGGCACATCAAAGTTCATGGTCCAGGTTCTTAATCATATCGACCCAACCCCTTCTGCCCATAGGCTTCGACCCGTCTCGCTGGGTTTTATTTCGACGATGTGGTAAGTACACGGCGTAGAAAAAGTAGTAGTCGGAAAGCCACACCTTCAATCACCTTGGAACTCGATGCTATTTCTGCAGAAATAAAGAACAGCCTCTTCTGTTCGAAGGAGGAGGAACTAAATGCAGGAACCTAAGCTGACAAGGATACAAGCTTTCTAGGTACAACTCCTATCGCTCTCCCTAGTTGTGATGATGATACTTTGGCTGCGGATAATTGTTCTGTCAGTAAACACACATGTGATGATGAGGCTGTTTTTGGTGGTGGGAAATTTGCTGATATTGATGATGGGGCAAACATTTGTACTTCAAAATCTGATATAGCACAAGAACCTGCCATTGCTCACCATCAAAAAGCTATTGCAATTGCTACTTCAGGTGTGTCTTGGAAAGATTTTACTATGGGCAACCTTGCAGTCTGCTAAACTAGATTTTCACCCACCTGTCAAGAATGGAAATAAATTTTTTGCAATTCCTCCCCCCCGAGGCTAGAGACGAGGGAAAGTCACATTTCCAAAACTGCTTTGTTGGATACTTCCTTGCTGCCAATGCATCCTTTTACTTAGTCAGAGGAGTTATTGAGAAATTGTGGGGCAAAGAGAATCTTCTAGATAGTACTGCCACGGAGGATGGTTTCTTCTTCTGTCGCTTCTCAAATGTTGCAAAAATGGTGGAAGTTATGGAGGTTAGGGTCTGGGACATTGCAGGGAAACCTATGTTTCTGCAAAAGCGGCACCCCCTTATTAGATTAGAGAAAGAAAAGATCACTTCTGTGCCTATCTGGGTTCGGCTTTGTAATGCTCCTTATGTTTTTTGGACCAAAACAGGTCTAAGTTATGCCTGTAGTGTTCTTGGAAGACCTTTGTACATGGATATAGCCACTGAACAAAACGGTGGTTATCCTATGCGAAGGTATGCATCCTCATAAACATTGATAGCACATTCCCAAAAAAAATTGATATCAACATGGGTAATGGTGAAATTTTTGAGGCCATGGTGCACTACAACTGGGTGCCTTTGAGGTGCAAGAAGTGTAATTGCTTTGGTCACAAAGACTGTATTGGTAGAAGCAAAGAAATGTGAGTTGCTAAGACCCAAAAATCTGCTGCCCTCCTAACTTGGTCTCTAGCCAACCAGAGCCAAAAACAAATGGAGAAGTTGCACGGCTTACTTCTGGCTTTTTTAGGCCAGCTCCCACCTTAAAAGAAGCTATTAACTCCTTGGTCACCCAAACGACTGGCCCTCCTTTTGTACTATCTGATCCTTCCTCCTCACAACTAATTGGTATCAAGGATTATGACTCAATCAATAGAAACAGAGATGCTTCCAATTTAATGTCTTCTGAGAATAGATTTGCTCTTTTGGAAGTGGTGGATGTAATGGGGTTTTTGAGGGATGTAACAGAGCCTCCTGATTTATGAACATTGCCTCTTGGAATGTGAGGGGCCTTAATCGCAGCCCCAAAAGAAGGGAATTGGTGGACTTTGCTCTATCCCAGGATCCCCAAATTCTTATTTTGATTGAGCACAAAATTAAAGAAGAGAATGTTGGTTTTGTTGTTGATAGTAGCTTTCGTGACTAGAAATATACTCATAACTATATGTGCAGCAGCCTAGGTGAATTTGGATCTTATGGAAGCCGTCCATTCCTAGCCTAACTATGTTGGAAGTTTCTGCTCAAGTCATACATTGTCTCATTGAAAAACCTGGGTTGGACCCTTTTTTACTTTCTGCCAACGCTGAAGTTGAACGAGGGTATAATGGCGCATTATTTCAACTTTCTCTACCAGACATACTAGAAACATGCCTTGGTTTCTTATGGAGGATTTTAATGAAACTAGGGACATTAGTGAAAGGATTGGCTCCACTGTTTGTTGGACTTCAGGTATGGAGGAGCTGAACAACATGATTGAGGAGCTAGCACTGATTGAACCTCCATCTATAGGCCCTTTCTTCACATGGACAAACAAAAGCCCTGGGGAAAATCTTAGAGCAAGCAGAATTGACAGAGTCCTAATCAATGCAGAATGGCAAAAAAAGTACAACCACTATTCAATTGAACTCTTACTTCCTGGGGTGTCAGACCACTCCCCATGTTTGGTGCGATTGGACACCACATATAGGAAAAGGAAATCTTCTTTGTAATTCTTCAATTTCTAGACTACCAGCCCCATTTTCCTAACAATGGTCTCCACTTGCTGGCAATAAGAAGTAAGAGGTTCAAGAATGTTCAGGGTGGTGATGAAGCTCAAGCCACTAAACGGCAACTTAGGGGCCTGAATAGATCTCAGTTTTGTGACTTACACTCAAAAGGTTAAGCAGGCTAAGGAAAGCCTTCAGCGAATTCAACAAAAGCTTGTGACTGACCCTTATGATCCCATTTGTCGGGCTGAAGAAAAGACACAATTGGAGGATTTTCTTGCTCTTAGTAAACACAAAGAAGTTTTGCTCAAACATAAATCTAGAAATCTTTGGCTCAAGGAGGGTGATAACAATAGCAAGGTTTTCTTTGCTTCCATGATGCGAAGAAATGCCCAGAACAGGATAAATCATCTCCAACTCGAGGATGGCTCCATAATTACCAAGGAGGGTGCTCTAAGGAATGCAATCATATTATATTACTGGCACCTTCTTGGTAACTCCAGGTGTCCATGTGTTCCTTTTAAGAGGTATGCTTCTTTATTTCATGAAAATGTCAAAACTTTAGTTACATTCCCAACACTTCAAAGGTCAGATATCCTCAGAGTTTTAAAGGGTTACAATGACTTCAAAACTGCGGGTCCAGACGGGTTTAATGGTTGCTTCTACAAAAGTGCTTGGCCCATCATAGGACAAGACATTGAGGAAGCTATCATAGACCCATTTCATGCTGCAATATCATGTACAAGATTACATCCGAACTCCTTGCAGAATAAATAAGGTGTATGCTACCTCCGATCGTCGGCCTTAACCAAACTGCTTTCATCACAGGATGGATCTCAGAGAATATCCTGCTGTGCCAAGAACTATTAAACAACCATCATAAGGGAGACAAAGGTGAATGTGTAGCCACAAATATTAATCTCATGAAGGCCTACGACATGGTCAATAGGGATGCAGTCATTAGGGTCCTTAAAACCCTAAATACACCACAGGACTTGGTTGACTGGATAACCGAGCACATCACCACCCTGAGTCTTTCAGTGAAATTTAATGGCGAACAAGTTGGCTATTTCAATAGCACTAATGGGCTGCAACAGGGTGACCCTTTTTCTCCATATCTCTTTGTCCTGGTTATAGAAATTTTTAATGGAATTGTCAGTGTGAAAGTTGCTGCGTCTTCTTTCAAATATCACTAGCGTTGCAAAATGCAAAGGATTACTCACTTATGCTTCATAGATGACTTATTCTTATTTGCTTATGGAGATGTATGTTCTCTTCTTTGCCTGGTAGATGCCCTTGAAGAATTCGCTGCTCTCATAGGACTGTGGTTTAATCCAAACAAATGTCAAATCTTTTTCTCTAGGTTGAACGAGGATGAGAAGCTCCTTATATTGGACCATACACCTTTTCCATAGGTACGCTACCTATCAAATACCTAGCTATTCCCCTTTTTACTAGAAGGCTCACTCATACAGACTGTAAGAATCTCACTGACAAGATCTTTGAGAAAGTAGAAATTTGGGGCATGAAGCATATGAGTTATGCAAGGTGTCTATAGCTAACTAAATCGGTCCTTATTTCCATTTGCTCTCATTGGATGCAAATGTTCTTACTTCCAAAGCAAACTGTATATGAGATTGAGAAGAGGATTTGACATTTCTTATGGGCTGGTTCTCTAGCTAATCATGGATCGCACAAGGTTGCATGGCAGGTAGTTTGCTCACCTAAAAGGGAAGGAGAATTAGGATTGCCCGATTTGCACATATGGAATAGAGTTTTGTTAGGCTGCTCCCTATTGAACCTTATTAATCACCCATTTTCTTCCCTTTGGAGCACTTGAGTTCACAACACAAAATGCAGAGGTACCCTAATTATGCAGCTTGACATTAGGGGTCATATGGCTTGGAGTTGGCGGTATCTTTTCAAATTATGACATACCCTAACCTCAATGCCTTCTAGTTTAGGGTACTTGTTGTGATACATATGATGAATTTAGACATGGGGGTCCGATTGTGGAGTGGTACAACCTAATTTGGAGTAGTAGCATTAGCAAACACAATTTTATCGGATGGCTAATTTGTAGAGATAGACTGCCAACAGCGGAGATTGTAGCACAGTGGATGATGTGAGTTCATACCCAGTGTAACTTTTGCAAGGCCGCCATAGAAAACAGAACTCATTTATTCTTCCAGTGCGAATGGACGTATAGCATTTGGCAAAGTATGCTTATGCAACATGGATTAGGCGGTCTTTATGAGGATGGAATGAGAAACTTTAATGGATGATTAGGGCAACAAAGGACAAAGATTTGGCTGCGAGACTCCTCAAAATGTCTTTCCTAATTGCATTTGGATGGAGTGCAACCATAGACTATTTCAAAACAAATTAACGGACATCCATATTGTTTTAGCCAAGATGCGTAAAAATGTAAGAGATAGAGCTTCACTTTACCAAAAAATTAGACCTTCCTTGTCAAATGTTGTACTATGTGGAGACTTCCTACCTCCATCTTTTGAATTATTAGATCTATTTGTAATGCTGGGGATGCCCTAAGCTGTTGTACTTCATTTGCTCCATAATACTTACTTATTAAACCAAAAAAAAAAAAAAAAAAAAATTGAAAAGTTCGGGACTGAATTGACATCTCTGTAAATAAGTTCATGACTAATTTAGCAGTTATCCCACTTCTTTGACTTAAGAAAGATTGTTTAGTTACATTGAAGGATGATATAGATAAGTATAATATAATAAACACTATGCAAAGTAGGTTGGTGTTTATGTCATGTGGGTGTAGTGATTGAAACATTACAAGATCAGGTATACAACCGACAAATGAGTTATTTTGTCCAAAAATGCGAAACTTTGTTCCAGTTCCGTTGGATATTGTAATTTTTGCATATCTGAGTGTACTAGACTGCCATAAGCATATATTAAAAATATATGTTTGACATTGATCAAGAAACTGAACTAGGCATATATAGAACATTATTACATTCTAATATGCCATTTTTTATGGACTCCTTATTTTTTGCATTGAGATCTACCTAGAGAAGGGGGCCGGCGAGGATGGTGGGATGGTGAGGGTGGGGAGCAATGATCTAGGGTCAACACGATTCCAGTTGTGTACAGTGCAGATTCGAAAATGTCTAATGCAATCTAAATTCGCTTGGTAATTAAACTTGCTCTTCCAACCATCACATTGGCAATGGATCGACGTACAGAGAAGTCACATGCTCTTTGAACTTGGTTCCAGCATGAGAGTAGTGATCTTTCTCATCATTATACACCACATGGAAGACTTGTGCAAAATTAAGAATTCTCATGCGGAGTAGCTTGGGAACATCGCTTGAACGGCGTAGCTCTTCGTTCATGTCCTTCCATGCATCGACCACTTGTTTACGGAGTTCCTCCTTAGCCTCTTCCTCTGTAACTCTATATTGTTTCATGAAACACTCCACTGAAGATGGCGAATGTCCTCTCTCTTGCTCAGACTATAAACAAATTTATTGTGGAAATTATATGATTTCTCCTATTGATAAAAAAAAAAAAAAAAATAAGACAATCGAGATAATTAATGTTGTTCGCTAGTATAGATTTTGTGTACCTTATGTCCGGCAATATCATCCATGAGTCGAGAGACTACTTTTGAAGCCTTCACAATCTTAGAATCGTTGAATAATAACCAGTCACAATCATTTTTTGTTACGATATCTCCCATTCCAAGAAACGACGTCCCCAGTAGCAATTCACAGCCAATGGATGTTGATGCAATGGGCATGTACTCCTCCATTGTTGGCATGTGGTTTTGGTGGAACCATTTGGCTTCGGCAAAGTATGCTTTCAGATGGTTTTTCATCTAAGAATTCGTTGTCAAACATAAAGCTATGTCAGTAGTCTAACTTTAATGTATTTGGTGGATTTGGATATATGACGTTCTCTCATGCTTATCCAAAAGCCCGGTATTTAGTTGCAAGTGGACAGAGTAAAAAATGCATTTGATTGATGTATCCTGGATTAGACAGAATAAAAAATGCATTTGATTGATGTATCCTGGATTGGCTTACCACTTCTTTTGCATAGAAGAGGCAGTATGATTGTCCTTGTCTAGTAAATTTGTCACCAAATTCATCATACAAATCAAGAAGTGTCTCATAACACACTTGCATGTATTTTGGCAATCCATCTTTGGCATCGACATCCCACCTGAGTTTATTTTCAAAAATATCACACTTGACCCTAATTAACAATTTATCAAATTAGAATATAGAATTGGTAAATTATAAAAGCATTCGAGTGCCAATTGTACCTTTCAATTGCTTCTGTGAAGACTTCTACTTCTTCCAATGTGGCATACACATCATACATGTCATCAAATATGGAAACAATCACGATCATTTTGGTTAGTATTTCTCTGGTGGCTTCGTACTTCGGCTCGAAATAAACTCCTGACATCCAGAAATACAACTCCACAAGCCTATCTCTAGCAAATGGGAACTTCCTCTCTCCATCTAAATCCTTCCACCACCTACAGTTTACCAATAAATCATATTTATGGCAAACATATCATTGATAGAATTTTAAGTTTATACATAGAAAGTACTTTAGAACAACAATCCAAATTTAGTTTCTTTTGTCAAAGGATAAATTTAAATTGGATGAATCAATCATGGAAATTTGGGGTTCTTAGAACATCTAGCCAATTTAGACATGCTATCACAAAGTTAACCTTGTGATGTTGCCAAGTTCCTTTTGGTGTTGCTTTTGCAATAAATTGAAATCGAGTCTAGCCAAAGAGAGCAAGACTTCATTGTGCAAAGGCTCCTCTTGGTAGAGTTGAATGTAATGCCTCGCCTCTAGCCTTGATAGTCCCTTGTGGATTGGCAGGCTTAGGGCATGACTCACTTCTTTCTCGAGATTACGGCTTACTTTTCCTTTGTCAATCGATTCAAGGTGAGTCACAGTAAAAGCAAGTGCATCATTCAATATATCATCACCGTGAAACCCCACATGGCAAGCTTCAAACAAACTTAGCAATCCTCGCACGTCGGCAATGAGCGATTTGCTAAAATGCCCTTCGTTGTCCTTGAACTTGTTAAAGATTTCTGTATAGCCAAACGGAATGTGGGAAAAAGCACTATCAAGAGATGCCTTGAAAAATATCTTGCACAATATCTAGATGAATTGGAAACAATGGAAAAATGACGTACTAAACCAAGAAAATGGAAGAAAGTACTATTCACCTCTCAAAGCAAGAAAATTTGAAGAACTCATAATATGAGAATTGTCCAGAGAAAAAAGTTGAACGAATAAGCAAATCAAAATTGGAGTAAGCTAAACATCTTGGTGATATTATGCGTTTACTCTAATCAATCAAATTGGCTATCAAACTAGTGTTTGCAATAAAATTTCATCAATTGATCAATCAATGAGAATTTAAATGACATACCACATGAAACATCATAACCTTGTTGTCGCAAAAATCGAAAGAGAAGAGCAGTCGTGTGTAGGTCCTCATCATTATCCCCGCAGTGAAATTCAAAATAGCTTCTATGGATTTGTTCCAGTTCCTTGTCTATCTCAATTTCAAAATGGTAGGCAAGTCCTAATCGTTGGATTTGATCAATCAAATCCAACTTTTGTGAAAGCTTATCCATAGCACTTGTCAACATCTTTTTCACCTCTCCTTTTAAGCTTTGAATCCGTTCCCCTGCTATGTCTTGAGAACTCTACAATAATATGAAATTGAAAGTTTTAAAAATAGAGGAAAATGACAAAAATTTAGTTAGGATGCAAGAAATATATTGCTTTATGACCCAATTGATCACAATAAATAGGAACTGAAATTTCTTAAAAATTATATCACCATGACTAGTTTTATTGATAGAAGCAAAATCATTTCTGCATTTTTTAGCCATATGTGCATGCCACAGGGTTCACATAAAATTTTTGAATCGAGTAAGCACCGACACATGCATGGAGTTCCTAAACTGGAATTTCCTTTCTTTTTCTTTACCAAATTATGTGGGATGCTGCCCAGTAATATAAGATAATTATTTTTATGTACTCAATTTCCAAAAAATATAACCATAGAAAAATTTTCTGAAGGTGATCCAAAACAGAAAAATATTAGCTTAAATGCTACCTTTGAGTTGGAGTCAGAAGCATATTTGAGAAAGTAATCTCCCCATAGGCTTGGATGAAAATTTCCCGACCGGCGTTCAGCGACGTGGCTTGTTTCACGAGCAGGAGAAGGAGATGGCATTGCTGAAATCTGAGGAGACATCTCTCAGTCGCAAATTTTCTGGATTTAGGTGTCTGACCAACTATAGAAGAAGAACACTAGACGGTAAAAACTTCTCGGTGGGTGTCCAGACCTTACTGATGGGTACTTATAGGCTAAAGTAATCTGAAAATATCATCTGATTTTGAGGTCTGCTTGAAATCACGTGTTTCACGTGACCGTACTGATGGGCACTTATAGCCTAAAGTAATCTGATAATAACATCTGATTTCGAGGTCTACTTGAAATCACATGTTTCAGGCGTAGGACACGAAAGTTGACTAGCCGACGAATGCTATTGACACAAAGGCCTAGCCGACGAAAATGGGACGGCTCGTTTCTCCACTGTTCATTCATTGTCTGCTCGGTTTTCCCATCGTGTCCAAGGTGGGCGCACGATCGTTGTGTCGGAGGTCGCATCAAGGGCTCCATGCGCGACTCTCGACCTGGGAATTTGGAATAAAACGTGAAGATGATTTCCCACGTTTGGTGCGTGTGGGATCATTTCAGAACTTGTAGCGTAATCATATTTCCCAATTTTGTTGCGTGCACGGATTGATGCCATTTCCTCTACGACGAATTGCACGCATTCCAGCGACTGCCATCTTCAAGAAAAAAGTGCTTATAAAATGAAACGGCCAAACGAAAATGATAATGCGTAGTGACGGGCACGGAGATGGACTTTTTTAATGCGTTTTTTTGCTATGTTAAACTATTTCTCTTCATAAGCCAAAAAAAAACTATTTATTTTCTTCTGTTAGGTTGGCGGCGTCCTTGTTCTGTGTAAAAACAAAATAATTCATTTCTGTAATTATTTTAATTGTTGCACCTAAATTTTTGGATGCAAATTGATGCCGTAAAAAAAAAAATTTGAAGGACGATCTGAGCTAATCAAGTTGCAACCATTCAAAATTCGATGAGGTGATTGTTCCAACTTTATCAATGTAAATGCAATTTCATCTTCAACTTTGTGTCGGAATTGGAAATGACATAGTTGTCAAGAGGAATTAATCTATAGCTAAGGTTGTTCGATCCCTCAAGGTTTGGTGTCCAATCATATGGGTGAGGGAAAATTACCAAAACAGTCTTAAACCTATTACAATTGCGTCGGTTTAATGTGGCAAAAATTAGTCCTAAACCTTTTAATCGTGTTAGTTCGATCCCTTTCAATCAAAATTGACTAGCCGGTGCCCGATGTGGCGACGATTGACGTCGGCAACAATTTCTTTTAATAATATTTTATTTTTTTGATTTTTTGATTATTTTTTTATCTTTTTTTCCTATTTCTTTTCTCTTTTTTTTTTTCTCCTCCCTCCTTCTTCCTTTGGCTCGGGCAACCGGCAAGGGGTTGGTTGGTCACAAAATTGAGGCGGCCGGGCGAGCTTACCTCGCCGTCGCTAGCTCGCCCAACCGCTAACAAGGCGAGCCCTCGCCGGATCTAGCGGGGGCTCACCTCGCTAGTGGCGGCCGGGCGAGCTTGCCCTCGCCCAACAATGGCGAGGCAAGCTTGCCTAGCCACCTTAGTCCGGTGACTAGCCAACCCCCTTGCCGGTCGCTGGAGCCAAAGGAAGAAGGGAGGAGAGAGAGAGAGAGAGAGAGAGAGAGGAAAATGAAAAAAAGATAATAAAATAATTATTAAAATAATTGTCACTGGTGTCAGTCGGCCAATTTTGGACAAAATGATTGAATCGACACAACCGTAAAGGTTTAAGATTCAATTGACCAAAAAAAAGTTTAAAACTGAATTAACACAATTGCAATAAATTTATAACTTTTTTGGTAATTTTTCCCGTGGAGTGAATATGGTCAACAGTTGACTTGACATTGTAGTGGTACGGTGCCAAGTGAATTAGCACGTTTAGATTATATTGCGTGTCGGACCTAACTCCCACTTTGGCCATGATCGAGAAGAGAATTCCATAAAGTTGGAATGAACAGAGTCGCTTAAAAAGAGTATACGTAGAAGTTGAGTCGTTGTTGAGGTTTGATGAATCGAGCATTGTTCAGCTTATGTTTGAAATCTTGTTAGGATGTATCTATAGAGGAGTTAGAAGAAGGGGGAGGGGGGGGGGAGGGGGGGGGGGGGGGGGAAGCGGCACATTTTAGCTTGTGACCTTTTTAAAAGGTACTACGTCAGAATGACACAAAAAAACAATTTAGCATTGTATTAAGAGGAAATTAGTACTTAGATTGATTCAGTAGTATGAGCAACCTCATCCTTTGGACTCATAGATTCGGTGAATGCGAGTTCGATTATTATGCTAGAGAGCTCAGATTTAAGTAGAAAGTCACAACGGTAGGTTTCTATAATTATTCTATTTAATAAGATGTGTATGTAAATCATAAGAAAAGCTCAACAAGAGAATTAACACAATAGTTGGAAATGGTATTTTGTAAGATGTAGTGGATAGATGTCAATGTCAATTACGAAGTACAGGAATATCATTTAAAATTCACCTAATTCAATGTCTCTTGAGAGCTAAGGAAAAAAAAAACAAAGAAAGAAAATTTGATTGTTAAAATACTATAGTCTAACTTAGACTATATAAAAATGTTCATTGACATTCCTAAACTCGAATTAATGGAATGACAATATATTTTCATATAAGTAAGCGATTAAAATTAACATGTAGTAAAGTTCATATGCTGAAATTAATGGAATGACATAAAATAAATTTGAAGTATAAGGACAATATTGCATAGTGAGCTGAAATTTAGAAACTATTTATGTAATATTTCTTTATAACAATCGGAGGCAAGAAATGATTACGTGGGCCAAGCGCATGTGGATCATATGGGCCCCGTACGGGCGCCACCGAATCTGATTGGCTCACATATACTGAACTCACGTGAACCGGGAGCGTATGTCGATGTTTCCAAAGGAATCGGTTTCTCACGTGCTACGTCACGTGCGCTCATAAAGTGAAGGGGCCAACCGCGAATGCTTCACGCGTCTTGGCAAAAGTGTGTCGGGGAGGTCCATGATGAAACACTCACTTCCTTCGGGCGGCTCTTTCTAATAATTTTCAACTTGTGCATGGAGATCTAAATACCTACCCATGAGCAAAACAATACTTAAAAATATGTGTATATCATTAACCAACGTTAAAGCAAACAGATCTGGTGATATTCAAACTACTCGAGTCACTGGGCGTAGACTTGAATTGGATAAGGCAAGAGCAAGAGCATGGAGAAAGTAAACTTTACTAAGTCCTTTTGGTTGGTAACTATGGATTATCAATGAAGGCAATGGCGAAATGTTAACATGCAATACGAGCGGAAATTATTGAGGGCTGAGAAACGAGTGTCGTTAAATGAGACTTAGCTCGGCTGATGAGAAAATTGAAGCCGAAGTGAAGGTCTATGGAAGAAGAGCAAGATGTGCATTCAAGTCACCAAGCTAACAATTTTGGCGGCATTCGTAACAACCCAAATCAATCTTGAAGCCAGCACCCATCACCAATATTCATTTACCGGCCGCAATTACCTCCAATTTTTGTACCTTTAATTTTTTTCGTCAGAGAATTGACAAAAGACCCTTTATGTCCTTCGTTAATTTCCATATGGATCCACATTTCAAAAGGTGTTTTGTCATCACTTTTTGACCAAACAAAATCATATCAATATTCAAAGTGTCTTGTGGTAACTAAAGTACATAAGGCCTTACCAAACTTACCTTTTGGACTCAAGAAAATATTTCCACTGGTCAACACAAAAGGTATGATACTCGAAGATGAAACCCTGGTTTAGCATGTTCCCGGTCATTACCTACTCGGAATCTATATGCCAAGCGCTTCGACAGCTCCGGGAGACTCGTAAACAAAAGTGGAAAGGGACCAAAGATCACATGGGAGTTGGCATCGACAGCTGTTCGTTGGAAGGTTTCCCCATGTCTCCGGAGCTAGAAATCGTCCGGTCGTTTTGGTCCTAGGGTTCCGATTTGTGCGCAGTGGACCCAGCTCTCGTTCGATTATCATTCACCTCTTTATTTTTTTCGTTGCGTTGTGAGGTACAAGCACACGGTCTTGTCAATACGCCTTGCAGATCTTTGGATTTGCTTGTGGCCACTACCTCCCTGCCATGGCTGTAA